>QXTE01000010.1:15515974-16074429 GCA_003942145.1 Platysternon megacephalum
GCTCTGCATATACTCCAGGATAATGCGCGTGGTGGTCATAGTGCTCATAATTGCCGCGGTGATCTGAGCGGGCTCCATGATCCCAGTGCTATGGCGTCTGGGCAGAAAAAAGGCGCGAAACGATTGTCTGCTGTTGCTTTCACGGAGGGAGGGAGGGAGTGGGGGCCTGACGACATGTACCCAGAATCACCCGTGACACTGTTTTTGCCCCATCATGCATTGGGATCTCAACCCAGAATTCCAATGGGCGGCGGACACTGCGGGAACTGTGGGATAGCTACCCACAGTGCAACGCTCCAGAAGTCGATGCTAGCCTCGGTACTGTGGATGAAGTCCGCCGACTTAATGCACTTAGAGCATTTTGTGTGGGGACACACACAATCGACTGTATAAAAACGATTTCTATAAAACCGACTTCTATAAATTCGACCTAATTTCGTAGTGTAGACATACCCTACGGGTAGAGACTGCAATGCTGGTGAGGAATGGTTCTTATTGATTCCCTGTCATGGCACAGATAAATATGGGGCAGGCAGAATGTGTTATGAAATGTAAATCCTGGAGTCATCATTGAGTCAAAACTCCCACTAAAGTCAGGGTTTGACCCATATTGCTCAGGTATATGATAGCTACACAGAATAGCATTCAAATAGCTTTCCCCATAAATCTGATGTATTCCCAAAGAAGAAAAACAAGTATGACTTGTTCCAGGATCTGGTTATTAATAAAATGTGTAGGCAGTTCAACCTAAGTTAGACAGTCAGTTATTCATCCTGTCCATATGAAGGTTCTGCTCCAAGTTCCACCTCTCCATTCATTTTCCTGGTGTGAATTAATCTCTCATCCTGAGATTCTGCATAGATGACAGTCCTGGCCCTTTGGAGTGTGTCTCTCCACCTTTCACTCACAAAGTTTTCATTTCTACTTTCATATTGTGATAGGATCTACATGTTACCCAGGGTTTTCAGAACCCAGAGCAGTGGTAACTTAACTGTTTCTCTCCAGGCGAGGTCAGGAATAAATCAACAGGGACACAGCTCCTTCATCTGATAAATGATTGCCACAAACAAGAGTGCTTTTACCTAAAACTATTCTTTATTAGGTCTCAAGCACACACACAAACAGCAGTCGGTTCAGACCATCCTAAACCTTTTTATTTACCAAAGTCTAAGATGGTTTTGAGGAATGAGCTGCCAGACTTCCGGGGGCCCTCCTTCAGTCCAGCTGCTGGGGTGTTTTGGTGTCAAATCCTTGCCCAAAGAAAATCTTCCTTGGACTGCTCGAAAGCACACTTTCTAATTAAACGTTTTATGGAGTTTCTTCAAACAAATCACATAAGTCCTAATAGACCCTAATAGTTAAACAATTTCCCTAGCAACAGCCAATAGCAATTCATTATTCTCCTTATCAGCAAAGCAGCTTCAGCAAAAAAACCCTACAAACACAGACAACCAGAATCAAGGTCAGTTTTCCACATTGCCCCCTCCCCTTCTCATGAATCGGTCCTTTCACTTTTTTTATCCCAGTCAGTATACAACCGCATACAACTTGGCTGTGGCCTCTTTGGTATAACTAGGCTGGCAGAAACTCTAAGGCCACTGCTTGATCACTAGGGCAGTTGGTCATTGGACTGTCCTGCTATACATACCAACTAAAAAGTACCATAGTCTTGTCTGGAAAGACATAATTGTTCATAATAATATATATTTGTTACAAACTGTATTGTAGAAAAGTTTTTGCCGTGGGACTCTCTGAGGTAATATTTCTATGCTGCAGAGGCTCACAAATGGTGAGGATGATTTGTGGATGCTCAGGGTCCTGGGAAGATGAGGAGCTGAAACAATGTTTGGAGAGAGTTGGTAAACAGGATTGGCATTGCTCTTCTGAGTGTAGCACATTAAAACAGGCTTCTGATTGTGTTACTCTCAGAAAGTTGTTTGATCTTGCCATTTGCGCATACGTACACCTTCTCTTTTTTAATACACAATAGGATTCTCAACCCAGTTATGCCCCCTTTGTGTCACTCAGGCAGCACAAAGTGGCTGTAATCCAGCCACAAATCACCAAGAAAGAATTTCTCTGTTCGAACTCCAGTCTAGTTCATCTGTGCCACTGCTGGGCCTTGTGCTTCTGTATTCCCATTCCCAGCATAGGGGGCATATCGAGGTGATGGGGAAGTGGGAATTATTGGGAATGGTGAGAGGGTGCAGGGGAGCTCTGCTCTACTATGACAGTCTGCCACTGGTGTCGGGAACCTAATGCCCTCTGCCCTCCACCTCAACTCCTCCTATCCTGTGCCAGGTGAAGCTCTGGAGCAAGAGTGAATCTGCCCTTAAGTATTTAAGCAACATTCATATATATATTATCCACATTGCTTTTAATATGTTTTTGTAGAATATTTTTCAATTTCAATCTCTTTGATTCTTCTCCTTTTTCTTCTTGCAGCACCTTTTTGCTGTATGGGCTGTGTCAGGGTAGCTGTGCATTCTGTATGCTGCATTTGCTGCCTCACCATATGCTTTGACTGGTTTTTTTTCTACTTGTATTTCTCTGCATAAGAACTTCTAAAAATGGTTGCCAGAAACGACACTGCTAAATACCCATTCCATGCAAATGTGTGAACCAAATTCATTAGGCAGCAGTGGTCTATCTTTTGGAAAAATAAGTGGACATCAGGTAAAGGATATGTCAACAGGAAAACCAAAAATGGGAATAGATCATTGGTACGGTAAATTAATTCAGTCAGGTTTGAAACTACCGTAGACAGGGTAGATGTCAACAACAGTATATTATCACCTCTCATAGCCAGTGGCTGACAGTTTTCTTTTATAAAATGAAATATGGTAGGAAAAGGGCATCCTGTTCAATATCTTGGTTCTTTTTGTTTGTTCAGATCCCACTTTCCTGCTTACATGTCCTCTATTACTTTTATTTATACCTTTTAGTTTAGTTTTCTTTTCTATTGCCTTTTGTATGAATATTAACTTATGGCTTATTAAAGCTATATAGAATGGTCCCCCAGCCCTCTCGGGTATCTAGGGACAGATTCTGATATTTTTACTACCAGATTTTTGGCTGGCATAACTCTGCTGACATATGAAAGTCAACAGAGAATTTGGTTCACTGAGTTGTACTTTACTTCATGAGTAAACCGTTTTAAATTAACTAGAGTAAGGGTCCACCTTACTTCCCTCCATCTTAATTTGTAGATTGTCTCATAATTTTCAAGCCCTTACAAATGTGAAAGATATATCTCTTTCAATTTTCTTTGTAGTTTTTTTTTTTTTTTTGTAAGTTGTTAATGCTTCTGTTAGATAAGCTTAAAGGCTCTTCTAGTGACAGTAAACTCAGGGAGAGCTGCTTGAGAATTTATTTTTTTTTCCCTTGAAAAATTTCCATGAAAACCTTTTTTTTTTTTTTTTTTTTTTTTTTTTTTTTTNAAACCTTTTTTTTTTTTTTTTTTTTTTCAAATTTTCTGGTGCAAATATTCAGGTTTTCATCAAAATTTGAAGACCCAAAAAACTTCACTTAAAAACAAATCAGTTCCTTTTCCAGTTGCTGAATGTAAAATAAAGAAAAAACAATTTGTATTCTTTATATGAAAATCCATACATTTTGAATGAAAATAGATAGTTCACGAAAATGTCCATTCTGTCAAAAAAATCTGTAGAAAAAGATGCTTTTTCAAAATTCCAACTAGCTATATATTCAAGTCTTTTAAGGCTTTTCACACCAATTCCTCCTTGCCTTACTTATTCAAATAGTTCCACTGAAATCATATATAAAGCTTTGGATATTCATGACTCAAATATCAGTGACAGAAATAGAAAGAGTGAGATAGAGAACAAGTAGGTTTCCAGGGGCTTTAAAGCTAGGACTACATTGAAGGGGTCCTTAGACATGCCAATGAAAAGTCAGGGGTGGAAGGGAAAGTGTTCTGAGGGACGATTTGGCATGTCTCACTGGAGGCTATTGCACCCATGCAAGAATGGTAAATGCTGTTGTTTTTATTATTTCTTCTTTCTATGCTCATCACTCACCTGTTGTAAACACTTTGGGGGCATGGATTGTATCTTACTCTGTTTATCCAGTATCTAACACAGTGAAGCCCAGATATAGTTGAGGCCTTTTGGTGCAACCACAACATAAACATTAAATAATATTGAGGAAAGTGAAGAATGAGCCAAAAATATCTTGTCTTCTAAGATGGAAGAGATTCCTATACCTTCCTCATAAGGTCTATCTGCTCCTTTTCTTACTGTTTACACTTCTCAAATCCAACTGTCTTCTATTGACCTTTTGCTTGATATCTTCATTTTAGGCAAGATTGGAATGAGTAAACTTTATTCATCATTAATATTCCTCCAGATCTGGAGTGTTCATTTCTCTAGTTACATTATCCTCATTGATTAATTGGAGTCTTGCTGTTGTTAACAGTTTGAATATTTGCCTTACATTACTACTCATAATAATTTCATTGTTTCATCTTTGTCTTGAGCATGATTTCGGTTGCTTTTTGTTCACCAGTAGATTGTTAGCTAACATATGATATTTTTGCAGCAAGTTTAGTTGTTTGCCCATCCTGACATCCTCATCTGTGACTGAAGGTGCACTCCCAAAGGTTTATCTGCCACATACCATACATTTGTTTTGCTGGTTTGTATATTATTCTGATTGTGATTTCTGTAGCAGTTTCTGAATATTATTCACATACATTCTGTCGCATTCTGACCAAATGTTTAATCTGTTGTTTGTGTATGTAGAACATACTGTGCTCACACATGATATTTTACTTCTGAGTGAACTAAAGAGACAAACATTTTCATCAGACTATCAGTGCTGTCCACTTCTCCATTTCTTATTGTGTATGTGATGCAAATTTAATGGATCCAGACTGCAAACAATAGCACTATAGCTTGAGCAATGCACACTCTCCAAACTGTTCCCTAAACACACTGTTACCTTGAATATGTACTGAAACTGTTGTTATCTCCAGTGCTATCTCTTTTGAAGGGGGGCAGACTTGAAAGATCATCATGGGATCTGTGAAGTATCACATGCTTTCATGGCAATCCTTTGAATTTGTTTGTCTTTCCACTGAATCCCTGTGGCCACTTTTGAAATTTCTAAAGCTTTGACTGTGTGTGTGTGTGTGCTTGAAGAAATGTATTTGTACCTTGCCTTCATTCAAATTCATAGGCCTTAATATAATTTAAAGTTTAAAGCAGTGATGGGAACATTAAAATGACAATTGCAGATGTGAGGGGGCTTAACGTGTTTTTGACTGCTCAAAAATAAAGCTAAGAATAATAATGGTGTATGAGGCCCTATGGTGAAAAGACATTATTTTTCTTGCTCTGTTCTCTGGTCCAAGACCAGTGCTTCAAAAACATATGATACAAGTCTTACCAAAGTAGCTTTAGAATACATAGAATAAGTGACACCTAGCCCCTAATCCTGAAATGTGATGCACACTTGCTTGACTTCAATGCAGCTCTAACCTTGTGCATTGCAGGATCAGAGCGTAATTTAAGGTAAAAGTGGTAGCACCCTCACACTACCAACCACCCAGCTACTCAAGCACTCCCCTCCAGTCTATGCCAGCCCTGTCTTTGCTTTGCAGGTTAACAAGGGCTACAGCCCAGTCCCAGAGTCTCCTTGAATTGTCCCCCTGTAATATCTGGTCCCTGATAATAGCTACTCACAGAAATCCCAGATCCTCCACTCCCAAAGAAACAGTGTGCCTCAGTTTAACTATTTTACCTTAAATCACCTCTCTGATATAACACACAGCATGTGTAATGAAACAAAAGAAGGTTTATTTAAGAAAGAGTAGAGATTCCACTAGAAACAAGACAGAGTGGTGGAAAAAATGGTTACAAATAGAAAACAAAATCATAAAACATGTATAGGGCCTACAGTTTTCTAGCTAATAAAGTTGGTTTCCTTCTCCCCGCCCCCGCAGTGTGCCTCTCCCCTTTCTTTTATACTGAAACAGCCTCTTTTTTGTATTCATAGAAAGGGCCCTCTCCTGTCTGTTACAATGGCCTTTTTTTTTTTTTTTTTTTTTACCTCCAGGGGATTTTGATTGTTTGCAGTTGTCTTTGATGATTTTCCATCCACTGTTCTGTGATGGGGAAGTGGTAGAAAACTGAGCCTTGAATTACCTCACTGGCTAATGAAGGAGGGATAGCAACTCCCTCCTGCATGAATAGGTCATCAGCAAGTAATATCACCCATGGTGACTCCTTTTAACCTTAAGACCATAAGGACATAACATTAAATATATTTACATTATTCCTTAAATATTATTCCTGCACACATCATTATATGATTATGAACATTGATAAGTTGCAAGCTTTCAATAGAGACCTTACACATTACCCTTTATGGAAACTTCCCAGCAAGCAATGTATTTCATGTAATGAGTTTGTCAGGTTTGAGTCTAGAATTGTTTGTAAAGAACAGGGGACCCTTTGCAAGGGGCTTTTGTGCCACATCTCCCCTATAAAATAAGGACAAAAATACCTACCACTGTAAAAGGATGTTATGGGGTTTAATTAACATTTTCATTGCACTTTAATATCACTAGATTAAAGGTACTATAAAGAGACAAAGTAGTAGCATTTATTTAAAAAATTACAAATGTAATACATATACAAAGTAATGCAATACAATACAGATATAATATTTATACCTTGTACTCATAACACCATTCTTTATATGATTTAAAAGTGCTTTATACACATAGTTAAGCAGTATTTTCCTACTGTTTTACATAATTTACATGATTTGCCAGGGTCACAAAACCAAGTAGTGGCAGAGTTGGAAACAGAACCTTGGTGTCTCAACTCCCAGTCTGATATTTTAACCACTAGATGACACTGCCCAAACAAATATTATAGGTACCAGGGACATAAATCTGATCTCACACTGGTGTTACTCTTTGGAGTTTCTCCTGATTTATTCCAGGGTAAATGAAAGCAGAATCAGGCCCACTGCATACTTTTGCATGTGTGTGTTTTGGAAGCATGGAGTCCTGTTAGTATTTGTTGATATTTCATAATAATAATGCTTCCTTTTCTCCTCACTTTGTCTGTCTTTTCTATTAGAATGTAACCTCTTTGAGGCAGGGACTATCTCTTATTTTCTATTTGTACAATTGCTTAGTACAATGGGGCCCTGATGTTAATTATAACCTCTAGACACTATTGTAATGTCAATAATAAATTAAATACTATTTTGTTGGTTTAGTTTTCAACTGCATCTCTTTCCTCGGCCAAGCAGAACCATATTGAACAGAAACCCTGCTTAGACGAGTTTGTCACAGTCACAGGACTTATTTGCTGCAGCCTTCACTTCAAATGACTCCTTGACCTCTAAAATTTATTTCCTTTGACACCCCACTTCCCCAACATAAGCACGTTTAAATGTCATAACCTACTTATTAGTGGGAGGAATAAAGAAAATAAAATCCAAAAACCCCTAGGTAAATATTGATTGTGCATGCACTTGATCACCACATGCATCTCAGAAGCACAATGCCAGATTTAAGAATAATAATTGAAGAGGAAAGAAAAGGACTGAGAATGGAGCCCATCTGAGATTCAAAGCAAGGAGCCCATCTCAGCTCCACAAGTGAAGTGACACTTTCTGACTTGTGTGGAAATTTACATAATGTGGAAAAACTTGCTCCTTATCTTCACATAGTCATGTGTGCTCTGAGATGATCAATTTTCAAGGAGCATTTGAAAATGTATGCAAAAAAGGGCTACTTTTAAACCCCTGTAATCCCATATCCATTTGGAAAATGCATCACGAAACTGTAAAACTGCCAGCTTTCACATACACTGCTTACATTCCAATGATCTACATTTCAAATAGCTGCTGCAGACAAATAATTAGACTGCTAAATTCATAAGCAGTAAGAAATCATTTGAAAAATCATCTAAATGCATGAGAGCAAATCTTTGTTTGGTACAAGGTCACACTGAAACTGTGTGTTCCCGGCATATTACTTAATTGGAGGAACTTTTATTTTATTTTATTTTAGAAAATGTAGATGCATCAGAGGCAAACAAAGCCATTTTAATATTGCAAATTTTGACTCTTGAAGGAGTATTTCAGTTTATGCACATTCTGCTGTTGTCTTTTGCTTCATTTTAAAAATTCAACATTAAGCACACACACACACACACACACACACACACACACACAGTGTGAGAATTCAGACACTGTTGATGGACATTGCTTTACTTACATAGAAAATGAGAAGGGTATTGGCTAATCCCTGAAAGTCTGCCAGATATCCATACAGAAATCCAGCCAGCAGCTAATACAGATGTGAGCTCTTAGAGACACAATTGGCCTACATTTTCAAACATGACTTGATTTTTGGGAGTTTCCATTTTTGGGCTGTCCAACTGGAGAAAGAGTCCTGATTTTAAGAAGGTGGGGACTGACTGAGAATTTTCTACAGCCTCCAAAATTTGAGCACCCCCCAAAAACTCACTAGTTATTTTTTAAAAACTTAAGCCATCAGCTAGCTGTGTGAGTCAGCAACAAACTCCTTTAGTGTGGTATATTTTCTTAGAGAGAATGCCTACTTAAGATGGCTGATTTCATCCCATAATTTTGGAGATAGCCTCTTCATTCTATGGAAGAGCACGATATACTAATTCTTATCGTCAGCAAATGTTATAATGGCTGAGTTTACACCAAAGACAGAAAAGAAATAGACCTACAGTGGGCAGAGAGGTACTTGTTTAACTATGATTGTGACTGAGTGCCTGGAATAGATCATACTGAGAATGCCACACTCAGGGCAGACTGCAAGAATCAGGGCAGACAATCCCCAAAACTGGTGGTTTACTCTAAAATTAGATTCACCAAACCAGTAGCAAAAGAGTTTCTGCAGCGCCACACTGGTTAATCAGAAGCCAAACACAATCCCCTTTAGGCATTCCAGCCCTCGGCTCCCATCCAGGCAACCCAATCTAATAGTGAGAGGTTAATGAAAAACCATTTCATCATATGTGAGGTTCAATGGCCCATTGTGTGAGTGGGGTGTCCTTGAGAGGCCATCAACATATAACTGCCTACCCCTAATGTAAATTCTACCTGAGGGGTGTCACCCAGGAATACAACACATGTGTAAGATACCACTACCTGGCCAATATTCATAATTTCAGATATAAAGATGATATATGCATATAAACAGTATAATCATACTTAGCAAATCATAACTTTTCCATTGACACCTTACATGACATGCTTTATACATAATTTATGGTAATTGTGTAACAGAGATATAAATGGTCACATTTCTTATACACAGCGGTTTTCTAATTGGTCAAAACTCCTCCAAATGCATCTTGCACTGTGCTGCGAGTTACAGGAAGTGGCTCTGCTTGAGGACAGATAGATTGTTTCTAACTGTGACAGAAACAGGTCCACACACCACGCCAGTGACCCACATGGATCACAACTGGAGAAACACCAATCTACGTACCACTATCTTACACATACTTATATAACCTGATTATTCTTCTACTTAAACCAAAATAATAGGAGAAAGAGTGATCCAGTCAGTAGAGCAGTAGCCTAGAACTCAAAGGATATATTCAATTGCTTGCCCTGTCACAGACTTTCTGTGTGACCATGGGCAAGTGACTTAGCCTCTCCATCCCTCCATTCCATAAAATGGGGATAATAGCATTCCCTCCCTCACAGAGATAAATACACTAACAATTGGGAGCTAGTAAGGTGACAGGGGCTATATAAGTACCTACTGCAAATGGATAAACAAGGAGTAACTCCATTGGAGTTAAAATTGTGTAAGTGAGATCAGAATTGGGCCCATATATTGAAACACTTGTCTAAAATAATGCTTGAAAAAGGATGTCATGTGACTGCTTTTTTTGGTTAGTCAATGACACACTAAACTACAGAAGAATGTGATCTTTTCACAGCTAACCCACATGAGCATACTCAGTTATTAGTTACCAAAAATAAAAGCTGCTTTTCTAACTTCTCATACTCTCGACATTTCTATTGTTCCTCTGAGAGGAGTTCAACCAGGTTTTGCTCTCTGCACATATATCTTGCTGTGGAGTTGGGCTGAACAGCTGTCACTTTGACGAGGCCACCTATGAAATGTCACAGGGCAGTTCAAAACGGGAAAGCATGGGTGTTTTTTGTTTCCCTGCCTTTATACAACTGTCCTTGGCAAGTTGAAATAAGTGAAATAAATCATGTTCTGTCACCATCATTGAGCAGCCTCTGATGGCTCCAACTTGAGCCTGTTAGAGAATCTCACTGTATATTACAGCTTTCCATCTCTTTGTGAGAACTCTTTATGCTTGCTGACTAGGAATAACTTTCTAGTTTCTTACCCTAGGAGAAAAAGCTCTTTTAAAATGTCCCCACGGGTGTGAGAAACCATGGTGCATTATGGGTAGAGATGTTTTAGATTCAGATACACAGAACACTGAAATACTGTATATTGTGTGGTTTTCTTGCATGTCATTTGAAAAAAAAAAGGACAATTTGTCAATCAGGCATGGATATTTCTCTCACAAATTTAATGCAAGCTGAATCTTATTTTGTTAATGGAGCCCCAAAATTCCCTTTTCTTGAATTCATGTATTGCTATCAAAGCAGAATTTTAAGAAATAAAATTTGATCAACATTTGAGGCCAAATCCTGCTCTCAAATATGCATGCACAGCTTCCACTGAACTCTATGGGAATTCTGTTTACATACAATTGCATAACTTGGTTGGGCCTTCATGCAAAGTGCTATCGTCTGGTATTATTATTTAATGATTTTACTGCTCAAAACTGTAAAGAATTACTTCATAAATGTTGCATTTTTTCCAAAATACTAGTGGATCAAATCCATTAATATCACTAAAAGGATCCTATTGTGAGCCAATTCTCATATTTACATATGTACATGTACTGTATCTATGCTGGGATCACATCCAGTTGCTACAAGCATATCTACATTCATTTACAGTAAACAGATGAGTAAACCTATGGAGGAAAGTTTTGATTTCCTAATGTTACATTACTCTGCCATTGAGTCAGTAACATAACCAAAAGAGTTACTACCCCTCTGAAAGTTCAGAAGGTCGGTAACATAGATCAAATATTTCTTTAAGACTTTAAAACAAGCAAACAAAAAGTAAAAGAAAGTGATCTTGACTGGAAAAACCCTAATCTATGCAGCAAAAGAATAGGATGTGTCAAATGATCCTGTCTCTTTTGTGAAAAAAGAATAATGTCCCTATGTTCTGGGAAAGGGAATTCTAGAAGCAAATTATTATGACTGGTTTGCTCACATGTATGCCAACAAACACATTGAAGATATTTGTTATGCCATGACTGAAGTAAGCAAGCAAACATTAGGAGAAACATATAACGAATCCATATGACAAATCCATCACCTTGCTTCCTTCTCCCTGAAATCCTCAACCCCCAACTCTTTATAGTTTTCTTCAATATATGTTGTATCTGTTTATCCCTGCTTTATTCAATTAGTGTTAAATAATGGTCTGGAAGGCACTTAAAGCTTGAATATAGGTCTCTCTATACCCAGAAGTAATGCTGACTCTGTCACTACCAGGTCACTGATAATAAACATATACCTGTGTTGTAACCACCTGTGCCTCTCTGTACTCATTGCTACTGCCTGCTCCACCACAGGACAGATACAGCAATTTACCCAGCATCTCTTTTGTTAACAATGCCGCTGTTTGAGCAGTGAGAAAAATCTAAAAGTCTTGATCTAATATTATATACATAGATTCATCAACAGTATGCTATATAAACATGCAAACCAAGATTTCATGCACAAAAAACTGTTTGAAGAGACTGTTAACATTGCTACAAACTGTATAATTGATAAAATGAAAAATCGAGTAAATGTGCACAATATAGAAATCAAAACAACATGGAATCATCTTAACTGCTAAGTGTGTCTTAGTCTCACTGGTGGACATTTGATGGACATTTCATAGAGTTTAGGGCTAGAAGGGATCAAATCAACCTTGTGTATATTGTAGGGTGACAACCTATGCCAAATTGGGTGGGACAGTCCCAAAATGCAGAGCTTATGTCCCAGTCCCAGGCTGAATGACTCCAGGATAGCATTTGTCCTGCAGCACCGCTCCACGCCTGTCAGAGGCCCAGGAGCAGCGATAGCCTCTTCCCGGAAGGGAGGCCTTACCCCCCCTCTGCATGAGGCCCTGTCTCCTGCTCCTCCTCTCTCCTTTGAGGTCTTGCCCCTGGCTAGGCCAGAACTTGCCCTGTGGGCAGTCCTGATGGTACAGTGCCAACTGGGGGGAGGGGAAAGGACAGGGGCCAAGGGCTGCTCTTGGGCATCCCACCCCTCCACCCAGGGCAGATGCTTCAGAGGAGGCAGAAAAATGAACCAACAAACCCACACAGAAAACATCTGGCCAATTTTGCATTGGGGGGGGGGGGGGAATCCTTCCCCACCTCTATAGACTGGAGCCCTAAAACATAAGATTTGATTACAGTTGCTGACTTTATGAAGAGCTGCAGGTGTTATAAGCCGTTCTCCTCATGCCCATGAAGGAAGGCATTGATCAGGAAGATTGATAGACATAGTCCAGTATGTTTCCATTTTACAACAAAGTTGCCAAGTTCTATGATTTTATCATGTGTCTTGCAGTATTTGAGTGTTTTTTAAAGATTCTAGCTTCTGGAGATGAATGATTCTGAGAGCATCTCAGCTTTCATAAACTAAATAAAAAAATAAATTGTAACACTGCTGCTTGAAGAATTATATAAACAACCAAACAACCAAACAAACAACCAAACAAAAAAAAATAACAAAAACAGGAAAATGTGATCCTAAAGGCTCAGAATTTAGAAAGCAAATAATCAGACCCCATATTTATTATTTTTAAAACCTGATTATATTGCTGTCAATCTCATGAACTGGGGAGACCTGACTCCTGATTTTTGAATGCTTTGGACAACCACTGCTGTTAACTGAAATTTCTGGACTTAAGAAATGAAGTGAGTTAGGACACTAGGGTCCAGAATCTCATTTACACTCAGAACACACTTTATACCACTCTGGCAGTGTAACATGACCTTAAAGTGACATTAGACTATTTTACAACCACTTTAAGGCCCCTGGAGTGGTGTAAATGAAAATCAGGCCCTAGATATTTACGTTGGCAGACTTTGGCCAAATTCTGCATCCAGTGACACCTACATATATACCTTGCATACATAGTGCTACATGGTTCATAAGATTGGTAACAGGATACAAAGCCATTCACCAATGGAATACTTATGTATTTAAAGTTGGGTATGTGCTTATGTACCTTGATGAATTTAAAACTGGCCTAGATCTGGAGTGACCAAACATTGTTATCATGTGGTGTCTGGTGGTTTATCTGAAATGAGTTGATGGGTAGTTCTTCTGGAGCTTCATGGACAACCTCAGATAACCCACTATCACAGCTGGTGCTAACTGCCCCCCTGTTTGGTAATCCTCACAGAGAAGCCAAGGATGGGGTCTGTAGAATAAACTAGCTTCTTACCCCTAGCAATGCTCCCTACAGGTCAGGGTTGAGGCACATGGGCAGAGTGGCTCTGGAAAGTAGTAATTTCCAGTACCTCTACTGTATATTTTAGAGTGAGGGTACGAGGCTGCTGGGACTGTCAATCCAGCATTCCAAGGCTTTTTCTTATACTCTGTTGATTTGTCTGACCTGAGCAATGAATTCTCTCATCAAATCTCCTTGTTTATAAGGTATAATGATACTAATACTTTGAAAAACATGCAACTTTATTAAAAATCAAACTCATCTTATTGTAATAGCACCCATTAGCCATACAGTTCCATTCTGGTTAGGGCTTAGATGTATGCTGAGGTACCCCACCAGGCATGATCCAGCGATCCAGCAAGTCAGAACTTTAAAAGATTTAAATCTTTTGAGAAAAGAAGAAAGGAGGGAAAACAAAACAAAACATTTCCACTGTTGAGACAGAGCAACAACACTAGGAAGCATTTTCCAAAGTGGCTCAACTATTTATTTAATATTTTTCCATGACACTTTAAAAAGCAGAAAATGAAGGGGGGGCTGGGGGTGGGGGGAGGAACAACCCTCCACACACACAGACACACACAAAAAACAACCAAAACAAACAAACACAATATACCTGCAATGCGGGGCCTGATTCCATTCCATTTGAAGTCAACATGTGGTCTTTTCATTTATTTCCATGGGAGCTGGATTGGGCTCATAATATAATTTTCCTGAAAATAAAAGGAAATTAGATGAAGAATGTTCAATGATTTAGGAGATTCTGGTATCAAAGAAAGGCGGATAATTTGAATAACCCAGTGGTAATTAAATATCTGTCCTCCAGCTACAGTTGAACTTTACATAAAATAACATTACAAAACTATAAGCAGCAGCGTAAGTATTTTAGTCATCATAAGTATTTTAGTCATCATAAGTAAGTTTTAAGTGCCCTTCTCAGGCTAGGAGCCGGACCTGCTGGCCGCTTCTGGGGTGCAGCGCGGAGCCTGGACAGGCAGGGAGCCTGCTTTACCCTTGCTGCACTGCTGACCGGGAGCCGCCCAGGGTAAGCCTGTGTCCCAACCCGAGCCCCAAACTCCTGCCCCAGTCCATAGCCCACCCCAAACCCAGATCCCCCTCCTGCATCCCCTCATCCCTGGCCCCACCCAGAGCCTGCACCCCCAACTGGAGTCCTCACCCCAGCCCCCACACACCACCCCCCTGTTCCAGCTCAGTGCCCCCTTCCACACCCTGAACACCTCATCCCCAGCCCCACCCCAGAGCCCACCCCCCAGAGCCTGTATCCCCCCCTATGCCCCAAACCCCTGCCTCAACCCGCAGCCCCCTACTGCACTCTGAATCCCTCTGCCCCACTCCCCAGCCTGGAGCCCCCTCCTGCACCGCAAGCCCCTCATTCCCAGCCCCTCCCAGAGCCCGCATCCCCAGCCGGAGCCCTTGCCCCCTCCTACACCCCAACTCCCTGCCCCAGCCAGGAGCCGCCTCCCACACCCTGAACCCCTCATTTCTGGCCCCACCCCAGAGCCCACACCCCCAATTAGAGCCTTCACCCCTCCTGCACCCCAACCCCCTCCCCCAGACCAGTGAAAGTGAGTGAGGGTGGAGGAGAGTGAGCCACCAAGGGAGGGAGAATGCAGTGAGCGAGGGGCGGGGCCTCAGGAAAGGGGCAGGGCTAGGGTTTTGGTTTTGTGCAATTAGAACATTGGCAATCCTACACACAGTAGCTCTGTGCCCTGGGTGCCTCTCACCTGGAGCTTGTCTGAGGCAGGGGCAGAGCCCTGCTGGAGGCTGCCAAGTTGCTATCTCTGTGTGTGAGTCAGCGGGCACTGACCTCTGGCTGGCAGTAGTGACTATGGAGGGAGTGCAGCTGAGATAGAGGGTACTGTTCCGAACCCAGCTCAGTGCAGCAGGCACCAGGAGAATACACTCAGCCCCATGTGGGGCTCAGTATTGGGGCACTGTCCAGGTCGGAGAGGGTTACTGCTGCAGGGGGCATTAGGCCCCTATAGCAGAGATTGTACAGGAGCGGGAGAGGGCTCCTCCCCATCCTGCCTGCTGTGGCTGCCCAGTCAGGTACATGCCACTCCACGCCTGCTCCCTGACAGTTAGGGGCAGGAGTGATCCCACACACCACGCCACACGGGACCCTCACTGGGAAGCTGCCCCTGGGACAAATTTCCACGATGAGCCAGCTGTTGCTTACAAATAATGGTACAAATTTTAATGTAATGACTTACGTGGCAGCCTCCTGCTTTGGTTTTGAGCTCCCAGTTCAGACCTGGCCAGCAGGGGATGGGCTGGCGGGTGCTGTCTGCTGCAGGGAGTCCAGGGCAGCAGCCCAGAACATGCTTGTCCTCTCCAGAGGCAACATGCAGCTGTGGCTAGTTGGGGGCACAAATGAAAGGTTCTGGTGGGTCACATGCCCCCCCCCCCATTTCTCTGGAGGGAGGAAGCAGCAGGCTGTGGGCTGAGCTCCTCCCCCGCCACATGGGGCTGCTTTGTCTTCCCTGCTGGCACCCCAGATGGCTCCATGAAGCCATCTGCCCCTCAGATAGCCCTGGCATAGCCCCAGCGTGACCCCTGCGTAGGGTTGCCAACCCTCCAGGATTGTCCAGGAGTCTCCTGAAATTAAAGATTAATCTTTAATTAAAAATTATGTCATGTGACAAAACCTCCAGAAATCCATCCAAGCAAAACTGGCAACCCTATGCCTGTCAGGACCTGGGAGTGAGGCAATCAATGCAGCACTCTTTGAATTTCTTTTAGCACACAGCTGGGCTGCAGCTCTGTGCTAATTGGGTCCTGGGTTGAGAACCACTGCTACAGAAAAAGGCAGGGTTTCATTATATTATAAGATAGGTACTGAGGCCCAGATTTTTAAAGGTATTTAGGAATTGCTCTGTTCAGTACCTCACATCCTAAATCCCATTTTCAGAAGTGATTTAGGCCCAGATCCACTAAGGTGTTTAGGTGCATAAATCCCATTGACTTTCAGTGGGACGTACAGTCCTAAAGGTATAAGTTACTTTTGAAAATGTAACTTAGCTGTCTAAAACACTTAGATCTTGCAACACTGAGTGGAGAAATGCCTAAATACTTTTAAAAATCTGAGTTTCAAAGTCTAATTCTGCAACCTTTACTCACTGTGAGTCATATTTTACTCCGTGAGTAGTGCGGTTGAAATAGCTGAAATCAATAAGATTTCTCATGGGGGGTGGGAGTACCCAAGGTGACTGTGGGTGGCAAAATCTGTTTCTAAGATTTCCATAAAACTCGCAAACACCAGGAGATAGAAACTAAAGACTCTGATCTTTAGAAACACAAGGCAATAAATGTAATATCTGGTGCCTAGCTGATGCCTTTATCTTTGAGATAAAGAAAAATAAATACAAAAGATCTAATATGAAAAAGGGTAGAGATGTAACCTGGACAAAAGCATCAGCATAGCAGTCTGAATGTTTACACGATGCCTGCTGCTTGCCACCCTTACAAAAGGAGTCACTGCTACAGTGGAGAGCCACACATAAAGGGACTGCTGAGGAACTCAGAGCCAACTCTTTGATAATAATAGGAGCTTATTTGTACTACACAAACACAGGGAAGGAAGACCTAGGAGTTTTGTGAAGAATAGGAGAGAGAGAAAGCAAATTGATGAACAACACATTGCAGAGCTATATTTTTTAAATGTTCCTTTTCATGGAAGCATGTTGTAATTGTTATCCAAATTTATCTGTCTTCCAGCCAGGTTAGATTTTATTCCAGCTTTTTTTTTAGCTATTTACATTAGAAATGCTGCATCTTGAAACTGAGGCCATAGGCAATGTTATTTATGCTGATAAATGAATCCCATGTCATTTAAATTTTCCTGTACTGTTTTTTTTTTTTTTTGCATTACTCACTTTGTCTCATATTGGGACCTTGGCAGGTAGAGTCAAGCCTGTATGAGGTGGATTTTTTTTTTTTAATTCAAGCACTGCTGAAAAGGGACTGCTATGGATCTTTAATAGAGAGTAAGCATATAGGTTTGCCCTCTAGAGGTTACAGATTTGAAAGGAAGATTCCCATGCTATTTTCACTGATAGCAACTGTAGATTATTTTCAACTTTATAGGATGATACTTTTGTATCTAAGGTCTCTGGATCAAATCATAGTAGGGTTAGTCAGATTGAAAAAAACAGAATAGATTAGAGAATCATATTTTATTGCTTTAAAAACTACAAATGCGCTTCAAGTAGACTCACATATTATTCTCCCTGTATCTGCTGTTGTGCTGCTAAGGGACCACACAGAATAAATTATAGTACATGTACTACCCTGTACAGGGTTTTGCAGTTTAATTAATGACTGACCACAGGACTTATTTAGCACCATTCAAGTAGCTTTATAAACAGTAAAAGTAAAACTTATTCCGCTTCTAGCATAATCTCAGTTTCAGACTTTCTTGTTGATGTTAATAACACAATGGTTGTACTGCTGAGATATCCCCTTTCTGTATTGGCATTTACAAGCCAATGCACTTCAAGATCAATGTTTTAGTCAGGGCATTGTAACCATCCTCAGTCCCAGCCCCTCTCCTATCAGTGCACTTTACACTCCACTTCAATACCATTCAATAGAAGGAGGATCAGACCCTCTGGTAACTAAGGCTATGTCTACATTACAGAGTTAAGTCAACTTAAGTTACATCGACATTGCTGCTTTAATTACATTGGTTGTGCACGTCCACACAACGCTCCTTGTATTGATGGAGCATGTCCTCAGTGGTAGCTTTTGCATCATCAGAGACAGCTGTGACGGGTTGGTTCACAGAAACCCACTTGGGAGCTGCCAGCTGATGTGCAAAGGCCACCTCTGTTTCTATTCTCCCCTGCCAGCTACTGATAGTTCCAGCACTCAGTCTTGCTGAAGCCAGACACAGACCAGAGTCTGAACCACCTATCCCAACGCTGCAGGGTTTACCTGAGAACAGCTCACAGAAGTCTGCTTGCCCTTAGCACTCAGATGCCCAATTCCCAATGGGGTCTAAACCCAAATAAATCCGTTTTACCCTGTATAAGCTTTATACAGGGTAAACTCATAAAGTGTTCGCCCTCTATAACACTGATAGAGAGATATGCACAGCTGTTTGCTCCCCCAGGTATTAATACATACTCTGAGTTAATTAATAAGTAGAAAGTGATTTTATTAAATACAGATAGTAGGATTTAAGTGATTTCAAGTAGTAACAGACAGAACAAAAGAAGTTACCAAGCAAAATAAAATAAAATACGCAAATCTATGTCTAATTGCACTAAATACAGATAAGATCCTCACCAGTTCCAAAATGTTCCCTTTTACAGGCTAATCTTCTTTTAGCCTGGGTCCAGCAATCACTCACACCCCCTGTAGTTTTCAGTTTCCTTCAAGTGTCCTGGGGGGGTGGAGAGGCTTCTTCTTTAGCCAGCTGAAGACAAAATGGAGGGGTCTCCCACGGGTTTAAATAGACTGTCTCTTGTGGGTGGAGACCCCCTCCTCACCCTCTGTAGAATCCAGTCACAGAATGGAGATTCGGAATCACATGGGCAGGTCACATGCCCATGCATGACTCAGGACTGCAGGTAGCAGCCATTACCCACATGCTGCCTTGAACGTCCTCAGGTAGACTTCTAATGTGGATTGGAGTCTTCCAAGCTCTTTTGTCTGTTAAGTGCCCCCTGACTGAACACCTAATTTGCACATTCCTTTCCCAAGAAGTCACCAAATGTTCTAACTGAGGCCCCTTAGAAATCAAGCAATCATACAGCCAATGTTCATAACTTTGAACACACAAATGGTGCCTGCATACAACTAGGGTGAACATAACCAGTAGATCACAACCTTTACATAGATGTGTTACATGGCATATGCAGCAAAACCCTATTCCAGTTATATTATACATACATTTATGAGCCCCTTTATGGGGTACACTGTCACAACAGCATTGCATGGTGGGTTGCTATCCCATTGGGCAGCTCACCACCCTCTGCCACCCTTTGCAGCTGGGAGCTCTGGGAATGGATTGCGATTCTTTATGGTGGCGTGCTCGCCGTCCCATGATGTCTTTCTTCCGTCCCATCATTCCATGGGCTTCCAACTTTGTTTTGCACTGTTTTTTAATAGCCCTTGTAAACTGTGCACCTGCCATCTCTGCCAGACAACATGAATCCTGAACTGCTGACCAGTCTGGTGATGCACATTATGAACACAACGTGGCTGATCCTTCAGTATTTCATGAGCTGAAAAACACAGAGTAAATCAGTGGTGCCAATGCTGCTCTCTGACGTTGTAACAAATAATTCAAGATTGCTGCTAGCATTCACGGAACAGATGCACAGAGTGGCGTGTCGGTACTGGGCTCAGGAAAGAAGCACTGAGTGGTGGGATCGCATCATGATGCATGTATGGGATGGTGAGATGTGGCTTCAGAACTTTTGGATGCACAAATCCACTTTCCTGGAACTGTGTGCGGAACTCTCCCCAGCACTGCAGCACAAAGACACCAAAATGAGAGCTGCCCTCACTGTAGAAAAGCAAGTAGTGATCACTGTGTCGAAGCTGGCAACTCCAGACTGCTACCAGTGAGTCGCAAATCAGTTTGGAGTTCAAAAGTCCACCATGGGGGTTGCGGTGATGCAAGTGTGCAGGGCCATTAATTGCCTCCTACTATGAAGGACTGTGACTCTGGGTAATGTGCAGGAAATAATTGATGGCTTTGAGGTAATGTGATTCCCTATTTGCAGTGGGGCAACAGATGGAACGCATATCCCGATTTTGGCACCAGATCATCTTGCGATGGAGTACACTAACCAAAAGGGCTACTTCTCCATGGTCTTTCAGGCGTTGGTGGATCACCGGGGCTGTTTCACTGACATCAGTGCAGGGTGGTCAGGGAAGGTGCATGATGCTCGCATCTTTAGGAACACTGGAATGTATAGAAAGCTGAATGCTGGGACATTCTTTCCAGAAGATTCCAATGGGGGGATGTGGAAATGCCCATAATGATCCTGGGAGACCCCCCTACCCCTTGCTCCCGTGGCTCATGAAGCCTTACACTGGGAACCTAGACAGAAGCAAGGAGCACTTCAACAACAGGCTGATCAGGTGCCAAATGACCATTGAATGTGCCATTGTCCTATTAAAAGGTCACTGACGCTGCCTTGTTCGTCAGTTAGACCTCAATGAGGAAAATATTCTGATGGTCATTGTGGCCTGCTGTACTCTGCATAATATTTGCAAAGTGAAGGAGGCAAAGTTTACCCAGGGGTGGAGCGCTGAGGTTGATTGGATGGCTGCTGATTTTGAGCAGCCAGATATCAGGGCAATTAGAGAGGCACAGTGGGTGGCTATTCGAATCAGAGAGGCTTTGAAGGAGCATTTTGACAATGATTCCCAGTAATGTGTCCTTATGTGATGCATTCACTCAGGTAATGTTTACTTGCAGCCTTGAATGACCCCTTCAGTGCTTGCTTCCTGAGCGTTAGTTGTACTGAGCAAATATTCCTGCCTTTATCCACTGTGTTTGAATGTAAGCACTGAGGTGTGCATGACACAAATAAAGACTCATTTTATTTCAAAGACTCAAGTTTAATATCAGGACAAAACACAAATTTTGGGGCAAACAAGGGACATGGCAATGAAGGACAGTCTCTCGGTTAGGGCTCACACAGCTGTGTATAACTCCAGCTAAAATTGTGAAACCAGCCCCTAGGCATGCAGTGCATGGGGTACTATGAGAGACCGGGAACTCATGATAAATATGGTGGAGGAATTTGGGGAAGGCATGGAACGGTGTTCTCTATTGGCTGCAGGGGGAGTCATGCACGGATGTGCTCAGACTGTAGCACAATGGGGGACTTGAGCATCACTGTCTGTCCCTCTAATAATAGCATTATCTTCCGCTCCTGTCCATCTATCATCTGCTCCTGCCCCTGTCTCCTTTCCAGGCTATGCAGCCTGAGTCTTTTGTTAATTGTCTCCCTCCATGCTCTTGTTTTGCTGTGTGCTGTATCTGTTGACTGCAGCACCTAGCGAAACACATCCTCCTTATTCCTCCTGGTTTGCCATCTTATCTGACTGAGGCACTCCACCAATGTGGAGAAGTGGGTCCTCAAAGGCACATCTGCAGAAGCCAAAGAAATAATGAACAGAGACAGTATTGTGAGTATGCTCACAACCATGAATCAAAAAAGTTAAACACACCTCTTTCTCACTGTCTCTTGGCTAGCACACAGCTCCGCATGAGTCCCAAATATGGTGAGTTGCTGGGGGTAGGGTGTAGAAAGGGGGGAATTGGGAAGAAGAGACAATGGGTCTGGGTGGTTCGCAAAAGGGGTTACTACAAGTGCCTAGGGTGACTATTTTGAATATTGGTACCCTTTTTGAGAGGCTAGGGTAATCAAATCCTATATGTCACTCCTAAAGGTAACCCAGGATGCAAGGGTGCGTCTCCTGCATGTGTGCGGCTTCACACTGGGTCCGTATGCTGTTGGCCTGTATGCCACTCTGGTCCCTGCAGAAATAATTGCCATGTACTGAGGCAAAATTTCATACAGTGCGTGGAGAAACAAGTCAGCTCTGCCAAGGAACCTTTGGCAAGCGATTGCAGAATACCTACAGGAAAGTTTCCTAGACATCACTATGGAGGATTCTAGAGACATCCCCATGCACATTAAATAACTTTTCTGCTGGGCTTCCACTGTGTAGATGCACAGGCTCTGTTGTTAATTTCTGTCCCTTACCCCTCCTCTACCATATAACAAAGTACATGAGAGTTCAATCTCCTCTCACAATGAGGTATCAAAGCAAAATGTGTGCTTACCAGAGCTCTCGTCCCCTGCTTCATGTGCACCAGAGCTGGAGTGCTTGGATTGGTTAGACCCGTCTGGAGTCAAAAATAAGTTCTAATTCACCGTGCCACTTGACAATCCTGTTGTGTGCTTCACATCGTCCTCCAGCTCCACTTCCTCATCCACCACTTCATATTCGGGGTTGAGTCTGCTGTCCGCTGCCTCCAGTCCCCCGAAGTATCCACGGGGCTTTTGGCAGTGGTAGTATGGTTGCTGCTGAGGATGGCATGCAGCTCCTTGCAGAAGCGGCATGTCTTCGGCGCCGCACCAGAGCGACGGTTGGCCTCCCTTGCCTTCTGGTACGCATGTTTCAGCTCCTTGATCTTAGTACAGCATTGATGCATGTCTCTTTCCTGACAAAAGTTGACTTTTGTCGACAAAACTGTATAAGGTAGACAAGGCCTAAAGGTGTTTAGAGAGTGCCCTTCATTCATCTGTTACTGCTGGGGTCTTCACTGGAATGAAGGGGCCCTCTTTGAAGTCCTTCTGCTACTCTTTTGGAGTTCAGACTTGAGCATGCGCTACATTTTTCAGGAAACTGAAGTGACTGCCCCATATGGATCCTTAGTGTGGAAAATGAACATTAAGGTAATGTCAGGGAATGGCACATAGAATTGGAAAAAGGATACTGATATTTTAATGTTATATCTTTTCTTTTTTTTGTGGTAGACTCTAGAGCTGGGCCATGGCTCTGATGTTTAGAGCCAGATGTGAATTAGACTGATGTTTAGTGTCCAAATTCAGAGGCCTCAGAGCTAAGCTTGAAGTCAGATGATGCCAATAGTGTTTTAGTAGTTCTCATGTGATTTTAGCTTAACCTGGTGGAAATGCCTACCATTCAGATGATCTCATTAGCTTGCCTGCATCTTCTCTTATAGAAAAGTCCTATAAAACTTAATAGAGCTGAAACCATTAGGGTTCAATGGAAATGCCGTAGAGTTCTACTGAAATTCCTCTAACACCTTTTGAACTGAATAGAAATGATATACTTTCTGTACATTTTTTTAAAACATTCTATAGCAGAAATGTAATTTTATATTAAAATATTTGGGTTCAAAAACTCTATTAAAAATTATGTCATTTTCTCGTCTAGTATAAGACTTTCCAAGGTTGGTGTTCTGCAGCGAAACAAAACCAGATAATAGGCTGCTTCCAATTTCAGATCTGATTCAGAACTAAAACATTAGTGATATATAAATCTCTAATAATCTACTGGGTAGGGTAAAGTGGTGGGCAGTGGGTGAGGAAGGAGTGGGCAGGCAAGTGAGATTATATATCCACCCTTCAGAGAGTGACTCAAAGAATTTCTCAGAGCCAACTGGCAAAGGATTCGCTGATCTGTTACACCAACTCCTATGTGGCCTGACAAACACACTAAGCCTAACTCACTGTTTCTTAGTATTTACCATAAAGCATTGTGTGAGGTGTCTGATGGAGGCGTACATCATCCTGATCCTCATAATCATTTCAGGATGTAGGTGTAAGTGATATTTAATAAATTGTATTATTGAAAATGTATTGAAAATATGTTTTAGAATCTGTGTCCTAGGCAGGTTTGGCAAGCTAGTCTTGCCAGACAAAGGGATGTGAAATCATCTGTCTTGCTTCACATGTAAATTAAGCATTGTAAGGCCAACACAAAGGAAGCTCCATTTAAAATTACATGTGAAATTCAACAGGAAAAAACAGGTCAATGGGGAGATGGGAAACAAATAGGACTATAGGAGATACCTTGGAGCCAACACCCCAGGTGTTTTCATTCCAAAAAACAATGGACTTTGGGGGTAAAAGATGAAGGCACAAGGACTCCTCATTTATTCTGCACTTGAGGGGGTAAGCACAGTGGTGAGCTGGAGCCAGTTCGCACCGGTTCGCGCGAACCGGTTGCTAAAATTAGACGCCGGTGGAGAACCGGCTGTTAAAGAGCTGGGCGGGGGGACAAACAACTCCGGTCCGCGGGCCAGATGTGGCCCGTGGGACCGTCCTGTCCCCACACCTGAGCTCCCAGGATTCCCCCCTCCCCTCCCCACAGAGCTGCAACATGGTCTGGTCAGCTCCCGGCAGCTGGGCAGCTCAGCTGAGCTCCGGAGTCCTCCCGCTGCCTTGAGCGGCCGGCAAGGTAAGGGGGGGGGGGGGCTGCTAGCTCCAGCGGCCACTTGGGGGGGGGAGGGGAGAAAGTGGGGCAATTTGCCCCAGGCCCTGCAGGGGCCCCCAGCCCCATGAGGATATCTCCTCCTGGCCCCACCCCCACCGCAGAGCCACAGCGTGGTCAGCTGCCGGCAGCTGGGCAGCTCCGCTGAGCTCCAGAGTTCTCCTGCTGCTTTGAGCAGCCAACAAGATAAGGGGGGGAGGAGGAAGTGGGGCAATTTGCCCTGGGCCCTGCAGGGGCCCCCGGCCCCACGAGGATGTCTCGCCCCGCCTCTGCCTTCCCCCATCCCCCGGCTCAGAGCATTGTGTAGTCCAGGGAGTGATTTGTAGTGGGGATGTGTGTAATAATAGGCATTTCATTCTTAATTATTGTTTGATTACTCATACATCTCTTTATATTTTCTTCTTTTCAAATGTATTTTAAATTCATGTAATAAAGCAATACTTTGTTTCTATTGTAATAAACATGTAAAAATGTTTATTTTTTTATTGTTAAGTATGACTCCTAATGACTCAATGCATTGCCATTTCTTATGGAGAAAGGTACAAAAAATACATACTGTGGACGAACATCCCTTAAATCAGAACTTTTTATAGGGAACTGGTTGTTAAGATTTTGGCAGCTCATCACTGGGTAAGCAGGCAGTGCTGATATACCCATAAAAACAGGATCTCAACCAACCCCAGCTGAAACGCTGGAAGAATGCACTTAGATGAAAGATGTTGGACAAGTCTAGCTTAAGTATGTTATATTTTTGTTTTATTTGTAACCTGTTGTTCTTATTAGCCTTGCTCACTATCTCTTAAAATATTTTGTTTGTTAAGATGTTTGTTTTTACTATCAGTAGATTACAGTGTTGTTGTATTGGAGCTGATACTCAGTTGAATCAAACAAGCTGGTGTGAATATGCTATTCACTTGGGAGTAGCTGTGATGTACCCCAGGGTACCACTGAACCTGACCCTCCAGCCTGGGTTCCCTTTACAGTGTACTGCTGTGACCAGTCTGTCAAGCCCTCTCCCAGACTCCAGTCTGCACCTTCACCAGCAGACAGAGGTAGGGACACACCCAGCTGCAGAAACATACAGACTGTGATAAGCTCTGCATGGGAAGGCTTCAGCTAAGGAACTTCCCAGCCACATAGGCATGCATCCTCTTCCAGAGTGTAAACCCAAAATTATATCATCTTCCGCTGCACAGGGAACTGTAAAACGTAAGCTCATGAAATTCACCCCCCTTCCTCAATGTGGAGAGGAAATATACAACAGCTTTTTACCCCAAGTTATAACCCCCACACACTGGTTTGTGACAAAACAAAAATAAGTTCATTAACTACAAAAGATAGATTTTAAGTGATTATAGGGGATAGCAAACAGAATAAAGCAGATTACCTAGCAAATAAACAAAAACACATTCTAAGCTTAATATACTAACAAGATTGGATAGGAGTAGCAACTTCTCACCCTAAATTATTATTTAAGCCAGTTGCAGAGATTCTTAAGGGGCCAGCTGCCCTTGCTACCAGCTTAAAACCCCAGGTATTCCTTTCACAGGCTAGAAATTCCTCTAGCCTGGGTCCAGCCCTTCACCCCAGTTCAGTCCTTGTTCCTCAGATGTTTCCAAGGGTCTTCTTTGGGCAGGGAGTCAGTGAAGAACCACGATGATGTCACTCCCCTGCCTTAAATAGCTTTTGCATATGGCGGGAGCCCTTTGTCTCCAAGCTTGTTTCCCATGCCAGTCAGTGGAAAAACACTGGTATTCCAAGATGGAGTCCAGTACCAGGTGATCCTGTAGTGTCATAGCAGCCATGACTTGGAGGCTGTTTGTCATACCCTCAGGAAGGCTCCCCGTTGGGAGATAAACTCCTTCTAAGGCTTATTGTTTCTTTTAACGGCCCTTCCCAGCCAGCCATTCTGCCTGTTGGGCGTTCCCCAGGTGTAAACACATTTGTAATACAGATAAATAGTCAATATTTATAACCTCAGATACAAAAATGATACATGCATACAAATAAGATAATCATATTCAGTAAATTACAACATTTCCAATGGTATCTTACATGACCTATCTTGTATAAAATACATCATAGTTATGCCATACTCATATAATAATAATATTTCTGTGAAGAATAGGGGATGCAGTGTCACAGTAACAAACTTGGGAATTTCTGTGAGTGTCCAGTGACAGGGGCTGGACATCACAGGGGGACACTTCTGAGGTATTTGGAGACTGGGATACATGAAGTGTTAACCTGCGAGGCAAAGTGGGGGCTGGCAGGGCAAGACTGGCAGTGTCAGGGAGCCGACATCCAGCTACCACAAGAAAGACTCCCTCACACGGGAGGCAGGAGGGTAGCATAGTGACCCACAGTCCTGGACACTCTGAGAAAGTGTCACACCCAGTTTCCCACAGAAAGATTATGCAGCCCAAACTTCTGTCCTCATTTTGTCTTTGCAATACTTCCAAATGTGAGACTAGCTTGACCTCCCTCCTTCCCTTCCCTAGTTGGCTTCCCAGACCATTGTTCCTCCCCACCCCGAATGCACTAATCAGCAGAGCTGATTTGGCATGGATGGGGAAGGAGATGTCATAATTTGCTGGTGGTATAGCTTAATCAGGAAAATACTACTCTCAAATCCTGGAGAAATAGGAAAGCAGGAGGAAATTTTGCCTTGAAGGAATATTGCTGGGGCACAATGCCTTCCAGTGGTTTTTGCCATTTATGCATCATCCCTTGCCCAGGGCTGTGCCACTAGGCACAATCTAGTCTGTAATATAATCTTGAATATAATTTACTCTTTCTTTACAGGCACACCAATATCTTCATCGTGGATCGTCCTCTACAACTTCCAAAACACTGACCAGTATTGGCATTCAAATCCCAGTTCTCTATTGAAAACCGGCACTGTGCTGGAACTTCACAAAGCAGACTGTGTCACTGTCACTATTACTGGGGAGAATACAATCACCCATGTTCCCCTAATGCCAAAGATTTTGACCATTTTACTGTGCTTCTAATTTCTTCCACAAAGAAGAAATCCCCTGGGGACACAGTTATCGTATACTCCTTGCTGCATTGCAGAGGCCAAGAGCTCCTCCATAAATATGACAAGTGTACAGGCCCAGAAATTGGGAAAGCCCTCCTAGGGTCACTGTATGCAGCAAGGCAGAAACAGTGGCTTGAATATGTAGAAGGTCTAAATTTCACATGCTCGAGCAGGGACTCCTAGAGTCTGTGGAGACACATGAGGGCTGGAAATCCCACATATGCCACGAGGCTGCAGATGAAAGCCAAAGCCATTGCTGTTAAACTTTTGTGGACATAAAAGAAGCCAAGGGATAAACAGTATTGCAGACAAGTCCAGCCTTACACTAAATCGTCCCAATGGTCTGGACTGTTCACAACTTAGGAAATTGATACAGCCATTGCTGCCATGAAGGTGGGAAAAGCAGCGGGAAAAGATGGCATCTATCCCGATTTCCTATATAATGTCGGTCCACTGGCATAGATGATGCAGCTTTTCACCAACATCCTGGGTGAAATCCCCAGTATGTGGAGAGAAGCCAAATTCATCACACTCCTAAAGCCTGGAAAAACTGCAGATGACCCTTCTAGTTATGGGCTAATCTCCCTCTAGAGCACCACCAACAAGGTGATGGAGTGTATGATTCTGAACCAAATCGGGCCCACTGCGGAGCAAACAGTTTTTCGACCTCACAGAAGTTGCTGTGACCAGCTCCTGGCCCTCACTACAAACATTGAGGCTGAATTCCAGAAAAACTCAAGCATGGTACTGCTTCCATTAGAGTGTCAGTGGCGTATGATACAGTCTGGAAGGATGGACTGCTACTGAAACTGGGAAAAGTGATCTCCTGCATGTAGATTCCCAGCTGCTGAACACCATGCTTACCTACTGAAAGATATGCATATACCTCGGAGGCCAAACCAGCAAGCTGCCCACTTTCAATAATGGGGTTCCATAAGGCTCTATACCTGTTCCAACACTCTTCAACATCTACATGAGTGATATGACTGAAACAATCAAACAGAAAGTTGTGTATGCTGATGATTTGGGACTAACTGCTCTGACCCAGAGCTTTAAAGAACTTGAAGTGACCCTTACATCTGACCTTAAGATCATGGAGTACTTTCAAAAGTGGCAGCTGAGACCAAATACAAGCAAATTGATAGTCTCTACTTTCAACCTTGACAACAGAAACTCACAAAATGCTCTAACTGTCGAGTTTTGTGGTGAAACTGTTTTATAAACCAAAGCCAACATCCATTTCAATGTCATTCTTGACCACATGATGACCTATTGTGACCTCAAGTGAATAGCCTTCAAAATGAAGACTTGTGTCAACATTATCCAAAAGTTGGCAGGAGCAAGCCGCGGATCAATTGCCTCAGTGCTACTAGCATTGGCCTTGGCCCTGGTATACTCAGTTGCAGATTACTGTGCACCAATGTGGACAAGAAGCTAGCATCCCAACTTGAGGATAGGCAGCTGAATCAGACCATGTGAATCATCATGGGAACTTTAAAATCAACACCTCTACCAGCTTTCTGTATTAGGAAATCACCAGCTATCTATCAAGACATAGCCATAGCAAGAGAACCCAAAAGTGCCAAACACTACCTGGAGATTCCCCTCCGGCTGGTTACGGACAACAACACCTGAAATTGTGAAAACCATATTTGCTTGATTCAGCTCCCATTGAAGTCAATGGCAAATAGCATAACTCCCCATTTACTTCAGTGGCTTAGGATCAACCCCTATGTCATCTGATGTTATTTATACATACCTATACAGAATCAGAAGCATTCTCTGTGGCTGCTGAAGAGACTATGACTGGATAGATCTGTGGAAGTCTACATGGCAGGGGCCATATTTCATTACAGATTGGAGCAGACTACAGAGTTTCAGGGCTGTTGAAAGCTAAAGTGAGACAAAACTTAAAGCAACATTTTTACCAATGGAGGACCAGTCACAGAGGAACTAGTGGCAGCACAGATTAAAGGAAGAACTTTTACTGGTATTGTACTTCTTTGTGGATCTAAACAATTACAATTTGACAGATGAGTCAGATTCTGAAGTCCTTACAGGTATTAGGAAATATTTCCCTTTGGAATATTCAATAGATAGGCTCTTTGTTTCAAAATTTCAAAAATGTCTAGTAATTTTGGGAGCACCAATTTTTGGGTGCTCATATTAGCACTTTAAATGGGGCTTGATTTTCAGAAAGTGTTGAGCAGCTACTCTCTGAAAATAAGGCCCCTTTGAAAGTGTCTTCATTTGGGCAATCAGAAACTGAGCCTCTCAAAATCAGTAGTCACTTTTGAAAGTGTAGATTTTCCATTTCAGTAGGCCCTTATATATGAGCACTTTATTGTTAACTTTAGAGACATTTAAGCTAATGAGAATTTATTTCTAAAAGACCAGGAACATAAGAAAGTTAATATTGAACAATTAGATACAGAACAAGAGAAGTGAAAATCAAAATGAAAAATACTGAACATTTTAAGAGACACAGGAAATAGATCTAAAGACTTTTAAAAGCTAAGCTCTCTTTTGTTCCTTCCCTATTCTGTAGAACTAGTCTGGCATAGTTTCAAATGATGACCAGAGTAATTCTTGCTGCCATCATAATATTTGGTTCCTGTTGATTCTGCGTGAATCTACAGGTAATGATGGCTACATTTCATGTTGCTTGTACTCTCCATTGTAAGACCCTACATTCAATTGCTTCAATTGTTTGCCAAACTGAAATTATTTGGGGTAAGATGTTCTGTGTCAGGTGGGTGCCTCAGGCTGAATATATTTTGGAAAGTTTCAGCCAAAATAATTCAGATGTTCCTCAGAATGAGGTCAGGGAAAAATATGTTTGGTCCATGTTAAAAACAACCAAACATATGCCCACTTTTTTGAGAAGCTCTAGCACCTCTATTATTTGGAACAGGGACCTGAAATTTGGTAGGGGCTTCACCATAGTGTCAGGACTGTGCCTTTTCTTGTCTCAGGAAGAATCACCAAATCTAGCCAAGTTATAAGCATTTGAAAAAAATCTTAGCTTGCACAGGAGACTGTTTTGGCAGATAAATTATCTGAAGATTCCATCTGCACTGAACATACTGCATCCTGTCACAGCTTCTACATGTCTACCAGACTGCATGCACCTGCACCGCAGAATAACTGAGCATGCTCCATCCCAGGGTTACAGGGACTGAGCAGGACTTTCTTTTTGATGGATTGTCCTGACTTCGAGGGGTAACTGTAGCACTGGGCACAGGAATTTAAAGCAGCGAGTCTATCCATCCTGATCTCTCAGTTCTCCCCTGCTGTTGTCCAGACAGTGTGAAAGAAAAGGAGGAAATGTCCTTTCTAGAACAAAGGGGTGAAGTGTGTATTTACACAATTATATGGATACATATCTGAGGTTGAATACAAAAATAATTTTGCATTCATTAAATCCTAATTTGCTTCATATTGGCATAGACTTTTTATCCTTACATACACCCTGACTCTCAGCTATCAGAGCACTTAGCATGTGCTTAATTTACAGCATGTCAGTAGTCACATTAAAATCACTGGGACTATTCAACAGCTTAAAGTTAAGCACATACTTCATTTCTTTGCTGGATCTATGTTTTTGAGATGTACTGGTTACAACAGTGGAATGTAGATTTTAGTACTCATATGTGTATTGTTTATAAGAAGAGTGTATTTTGCATGTTTGCTGTGAGACACATAGGGTTAATTTTATAAATTTTAAAAATAAATACTGTGACAGGGCAGTAGCTGTAGCACCCTGGTTGCTGAGGTTGCTGCAGTGTAGGGAAGACTGCAGGCTTAATTGAAGGAAATTAACCAATTTCTGTTGATGATTACTGACATTTGGGTGGCAATTGCTGGGCTTCTAGGGTAATTGGCTCAGTAATTGAGAGATATATTTGGGAGGAACAGGAAATACAGGAGAGCCCAGAAGGTGAAGAGAGGAAGCTCTTCTCCTATGGTATAGCTGAGTTATATTTGCTTATGCTTTGAAACTGAAGATTAAATGCACATGTGGTGAAAAGTGAAAAAAAAGCCTGTGTGTGTTTGTGGCTAGGAAACTGCACAAACAGGCTAGGCAGCTGTCTCAAAGGGTAGGTGCAGGGCTGTTCTGTGACAATTACATATATAATGTTTCTAACATTTTGAATCATTTTTGATAATCCAGGTAATGTATTTTCTTTTTCATTGTTGTACAGCTGTTGCACTATACAGTATGATTTTCACAGGTTAATAACATACCCACTACTTTTTTTTTGCCTTCTTGACTAAATGTTATGATTTTCTTAACTTTACCCCACCACACACAAAGTACTGGCTCCTATCCAGCTGATAAAAAGCCAAACACTTTTGGTTAAGTCCTGAATCACAAAACACAACCCCATTATTTTTGGGGGCTGGAATTCTCCTATCTTTGACAGAATGTATCTCATAAAACCTCGATGCCAAAGGAAAGCAAAGTAGGTGCTCATAAAAATCAATATTCAGTTTGCCTAGATTATCTCAAAGGGAACATACAGTTCTTTGAAGTCTGAAATGGTGTGGTCCCAGTTTAATAACGTTTCTGTATCATAATGGGTTACAAATACCCACAGTAGTGCAGGGGTTAAAATTCTGGAGTAGAAGTCAATTCTGAGCTTTCTCCAATTTCTCATGGAATGTCATATGATTAAAGCATTGTAAGAGTAAGGTGTTACAGTCTTCTGCTTCTATTACATTAGAGCTCGGAAATCTGTTTTTAAAGTGTGTTTATCATACAACCTTTAAACAAGAAATTGTATGGAATATTTTTTAAAAGTACAGAAATGTGCGAAGGATCAACAATAGGAAGCGTGAATACCAGCATGTCTCATCCACCATTTTCTGAGTATAAAGTAGTCTGCATTCCTAACAAGGAACAATGAATAATAAATGTTTACTCAAGAAATAGAAAGAAAATCTGTGCACTTAGCTGCTGTGTCTTATTTTTGAACAATAAGAATGTGGGTCCTTCAGGTGAGATGTGAAAGCAAGATCGTCTGTGCCAGTGGTGGGCAACCTGTGGCCGGTCAGGGTAATCCAGTGGCGGACCACCAGACAGTTTGTTTACATTTGCATGGCCGCCCGCAGCTCCCAGTGGCCGGGAACGGCAAACCGCGGCCACTGGGAGCTGTGGGCGGCCGTGCAAACATAAATAAACTGTTTGGCGGCCCACCACTGGATTACCCTGATGGGCCGCAGGTTGCCCACCACTAGTCTGTGCTCACTGAAGATCAGATTGGCATACTTACATGAACAGGGAATGTGAGGTTGGATTCCGCCTTTGATGTGCAAAGGCTCTAAATCAGAGTGGGGTCAGGATCTGCTGTGGAACAGAAATGAAGATTAATGTATTTGACTTAATGCTCTTTTGGCAGATTTGAAACCCACTCCTATTTCTAACTAAAATTAATGGCAAAATTCCCGTTTACTTAATGAGCACAGCTTTGAGCTCCTAGCCTCTTCACATGTTGGTAAAGGAATCATAGAAACACAAGCTGGAAGGGACCTTGACACTTTGACAGGTGATCAATTCTAGCCCCTTGGGCTAAGGCAGGACCAAGTGAAACTAGACCATCCCTGACAGGTGTTTGTCCAACTTCTTCTTATATACCTCCAATGACAAGGATTGCACTATAATCAAATAGAGGGATTATATTGTAATAATATGGTAAATTTGTAGACTCAAACTTTAAATTCAACTTGTGTAAAGTGGGTAAAAGTTCATAAAATAGCACAATAAAATAGAACAACAAATGTCGATGGGAAAAGATGCAAAAGAGACAGAGAGAGAAAAACAGAATTAGTCCTAACAAGAAGACTTGCTTTTGTAACTGAAGGACTATTAAAATCATGCCTGGTAAACAAAAATGTGGGTCCAAACATCAATTGAGCAAAATTAGTGTGTCAGAAAATAGACCTACTCAGTGGAAAAATAATGAGAGTATGGGCTATTCTGTACCACACTATAGAAAGATAAACCTGTAATCATGTGAGGAGTCATAGACTCCAAGTCCAGAAGGGACCATTGTGATCATCTAGTCATACCTCCTATATAACACAAGCCATAGAACTTCAGCAAAATATTTCCTAGAGCAGATCTTGAGAATAAAAAAATCCAATCTTGATTTAAAAATCAAGTGTGATGGAGAATCCACCACTACTTTTGGTAAACTCTTGAAGTGAAAGTGGAAGGAAGTATATGGGTGAGTAGGGATTTCTTTGAGTAAGGATCCAACCCTGAAAATCTAAGTTGTAAAATCCTTCATTATTCTTTAGGATGAAAAGCATCCTAAACCCTAAGATATTTTTATTACCTCTATTTCCTCTCTGTTTTTTTACCTTTTTTTTTTTTTAATAACCATTTTGTTCTGTGTTTGTATAGCACCTAGCACAACATGGCCTGGTCTATGACTGGGGCTCCTACATGCTACAGTAATACAAATAAACATTTGTAATAAGTAGTATGTGAAAGTAACCTTTTATTTATTTATTTGTTTGTTTTAACCTTTGCAGGTATCTGACTCTGCATCTGTGAGTTTGGTGACAATAAATAGTGTAGACCTGCTGGCTCTAGAGTTTGAGCATGTATGTAAGTGTTTGCAGGACCAGGAACCTTAGATTGCTAGTCCTTAAGTGATAAACACTAATGACCATTACATTTGTTGGTTGGCTTTAGTGGTTGTGCAAAAAGCCTGTTTCCCCTTACTTGTGCCCTTGTGCAGGGGACAGCCATGGTATGCACAGGCTCTGCCTCCCCCCCGCACCTCCCCCCCCCATGTCTGGTAGGCACAAGGTGTCTGAAATTGGGCCTGGAGGAGTGGATGAAGGTGTTTCACTGCTTAGTGACTTCATCCCACACAGGCACAGCTACTGGATAGTGGGGAGAGGAGAGTATGCTGTACCATCTCCAAGAGCACTATATTTGCTCTACTGTTAATTTATAACAAAGGAGTAAGGTGCGATCCCTAATGTCCTTGTAGCTCAAGCTCATGGGTCTGCCACTTATTTCATTCTTCCACTAATTCCATTTATTTCAATAACATGAGACATTTTTGGAGAGACAGCCACTGTGTGACTGTAAACAGATTGTGACCCAAATCCCTTCACCTTAATTACACAAGTAGACCCATCATAGAAGGCAATGAGACTACTTGTCTGAGTATGACAAGGAGGAGTTGGCCCCATAACTGATGGACATTTAGTCTTCAGATGTTCAAAGAAACTATTTGTTATTAATATGAGTTAATTGAATTTCATGAATAGATATTTAAAATACCAATGTACATATGTTATGTACATAATACTGTAGATACACACTAACATTATACTATCGTGTTAATACACTCTATATCCAGCTTTTATATGAATAGCTTTTCTAATGTTGAGAATTAAAATATTTATAGGCATTATGTAGAGATAGGCTTACCCAAAACCTTGGATCTCAATACCACTGAAACTGGGGATTCAGGTGCTTTGTAATCCAAATAATCAGATACCATGGCGACAGACATGGTATAAGATACTTCGGTGCTCAGCTGGTGGCTGTGTCATAAGAACTTAAATAGAATAAGTTGCAGCTTTGTCACTTGTCTGTTATGACTTTTTACCATTCATTCAAATATCACCACAAAATGTTTATTTCCAAAGTATGACTGTATTTAATTGTATTATACATGCACAAGGAGAGTTCACAGAAGTGAAAGTGACCCCCAAGGTTGGCTGTGTTCACATTATGAACACGGGAATTGCTTCCACACAAAATGCCCAAAGTTGTTCAGATTCTTATGCATCTTTACAGCAGCTGCCAACCCTATCATTTTTTGACTTTGCAGGAATCAGAATGAATTCCACAGTGGGATTATGAACTTTCTCATTCTCTATGGGGTAATTCTGGATTTTCATTTTCAATGGCATTCTTTTGATTCCTCCTGTGTAATCTTTACTGGAGAGATCCTCTCATATGAAAATGGCATAGGATGATTAGACTTTTTTAAAAAGAAAAAATGTTTTTTTCTAGTGTCATTATAGCACCCTGAGAGAGGAAGAATGTGAGGTATCCTTAAGGCACTTGCGAAGGTAACTTCAGGCATTTTCTTTCCACCTGCATCCTTATTTATAGAGACTAAAAATATGATAGCAAAGTCTGCAGCAACACCTGCTTCAGGATCTTTTGTAGAGTTGCAGATGGCCAGGAATATCAGAATAACTCTCATGACCCATAGAGAAGGGTAAAGTACAGCTGTGCAAACACATCACATTTTTCTTCAAGAAAATGCAAATACATTAGCCCTTTGAATCAAAGCAGTGAGCTGACTCTGCATCTTCTTCACCAGACCATGAGGGGAAAAAAACCTCTATTTTTAGTGCCTTTGTCACAATATTACAATTATTTAACTCTTTCTCCCTTCCTTTTTTTCATTGTAGATACAGGCAATTTTTAAAAGAAATACATTTTCACTTAAGTTTATGGGAATGTGGATATGCTACGGCATCATTTATCCAACTACTATGGCAACTCGTCTCTGGCATTGATAAAACAGCCCCTATGTTTTCAAATGTGCTAGAAATTTTGGATGCCTTGATTTTTGCATGCCTCATGTAAGACCCTTCAAAGGAGTCAGATTTTCAGAGGGTAGGGGTTTAGCACTTTCTGAAAATCCAGGCTCTTAAAGAGGTCCCAACTTGGGCACCCAAAATTTGAGGTACGCTACCCAAAATCATTAGTCACTGAACTGAACTTTGCTGTACGTGGGGAAGAGAAGAAAAGGCTGGGATAACATTTATTTCTTTCATGTGATATTTCTTGCCTTTGATAATACCTGTGTATTTTGCTTACCAAGGAGATCAGTATGATTTTTTTATTATTACTAAGTACCCATAAGTGCACAACAGTGACAATTTAAAGAAATTTTAGATACCAGATGAATTGTGTGATAGACACACTTACCAAACATCTGAAATGTCTGATGTATCAGATACATATAACGTGCTGTTCCATGGCTGTATGTCATATAGTTTCACCAGGAGATCCCTATCAGGAAGCACAGCACAGAAAACCCAGTGCAGGAAGAGTTATGCATATAGTAAAGGTGGCTGATTTTAAGTACATTTCTGGTCAACGCTGAACACTTTGCAGAGCATTCTGCAGAGCACTCTTGAGCAGTATGCAATAGCTCAGCCAGGAATGTATTTTTATGGTATAGCTGTAAACCCAGGAAAACATATGCAGGCTGGGATTTCAAAAGGAGCCTTACTCCCAGGCAAAATTAATACATGTATTGATTAGCACTAAAGGTAAATCGCAATGTGTTTGGGTTTTGAGGACAAAATTAATGTTAACGACCAAATGACAATGTTTAGCTACCTAGATTTAGAGAGAGAGGCCAAAAAACCTGAAAAAACTTGTTCAGAGGTGGCAAACTGAATTCAGACTTTAATTTTAAGATAATAGATGCACTGATTTTAACTCTTCTTTTTTTGCCATCTCTTCATTTATTCAGATCAATTTTAGTATTTGGGATAATCACAGCTGGAGAGACAACACTGAGAACATAAAACAGCACAGACGCTTTTGTCATTTTGAATTACCGCTTTTAAGCCATTGCCTTTTAATGCTGAGCATTCTATTAAGGACAAATGTCAATAATAACAAACAGAGCAGTATACTGGGCTATAAATGAACAAACAAACTTTACAATAAAAATGGAAAATAATTTGGGTTGAAAAATATAGTAAAAACAGGGAAGCAGTAGAAAATATAGTCAGGTGTGGCAGCTCTTTTTGCAGAATCATAGGAATGGAGGAATTTCTTTCATGGATCAGACTTGAGGTCCATATTATCTAATATTCTATCTCTGACAGTGGCCAGTACCAAATACATCAGAGGAAGATGTAAGAAACCCACAGCAAGCATATGAGGGATAATCTGCCAAAAACATTACTTCTCATCCTGGTCTGTAATAGTTAGAGATTGACCTAAACTCAAGGTACACAGCTGCAGCGCCATAGTGTAGATGTTTCCTACATCAGTGGAAGGGCTTTTTTTCCCTGTCAATAATAGTTAATCCTCTCTGACAGGCGGTATCTAGGTCAATGGAAGAATTATTCTATTGGCCTACCTGTGTCTACACTGCATGTTAGGTTGACATAACTATGGCACTCATGGTGTGTAATTTTTTCACAGCCCTGAATGGTGTATCTAGGTTGGTCTAATTTTTAAGTGTAGAGCAGGCCTCAGAAGCATGAAATGTAATATCCCTTCTGAACATGTTATTGTTAATTATGATAACTCAGGATATTCTTATTAGCCATATCAATGTCCAATCCTGCTTGAATCTTAATAAATTGTTGGCTTTAATGACTTCATGGGGCAATGAGATCCACAGTGTAATCACATTGTATGAGAAAGTATTTCCTTTTGTTGGGTTGGAATTTCCCACCTTTCAATTTCAGTGCATGTCCTCTTCTTGTGTTGTGAGATGAGAACAGAAGTTCCTGATCTACCTTCACTATATCATTCACCACTTTATAGATTGTTACCTTGCCCCCCTACTTTCTAAAGTAAACAACACAAATCTTTTCAATCTTTTCATATGCTTTTTTTCCATTCCCTAATATTTTTTTCTCACCTTTCTGAACCCCTAGTAATTCTGCAATATCCTTTAGGATATAGGATGATCAATACTGCAGACAACATTTCATATGAGGGATTTATACAAAGACATTATAACATTTTCCATATTATTCTGCATCTCATTCCTTATATATCCTAATATCTTACAGATTTTTTTTTTACCACAGCTGTACATTGTGCAGAGGTCTTCACTAATCTGTCCACAACAGTGGGGGGCAACCTGCGGCCCACGGGCCACATGTGGCCCTTCAGGGTAATCTGCTGGCAGGCCACCAGACAGTTTGTTTACATTTACACGGCTGCCTACAGCTCCCAGTGGCCGTGGTTTGCCGTGCCCGGTCAATGAGAGCTGCGGGAAGTGGCACGGGCCACAGGGATGTCCTGGCCGCCGCTTCCCACAGCTCCCATTGGCCAGGAACGGCCAACCGTGGCCACTGGGAGCTGCAAGCAGCTGTGCAAATGTAAACACTCTCTCTGGTGGCCCGCCAGCGGATTATCCTGACAGACTGCGTGTGGCATGGGCCGCAGGTCGCCCACCACCGGTTCACAATGATATCCAGTACCCTTGCCCGATTTGATGCATTTAATTTAGAATCCTGTAAGGTATAGGAATAGTTTTGGTTGGGTTTTTAAGCCCCTCCAATGTACATTACTTTGCATGTTTCAACATTAAATTTCATTTCCTGTTGTGTGGCCACTTACCAAGCTTGCTTAGAGCTCTTTAAAATACTTCACAATCCTCTGATCCTAACCAACCTAAATAACTTTCTATCACAGGGATAGGCAACCTATGGTATGCGTGCCGAAGGCGGCACGCGAGCTGATTTTCAGTGGCACTCACACTGCCCGGGTCCTGGCCACCAGTCCAGGGGGCTCTGCATTTTAATTTAATTTTAAATGAAAGTTCTTAAACATTTTAAAGACCTTATTTACTTTACATACAACAATAGTTTAGTTATATATTATAGACTTATAGAAAGAGACCTTCTAAAAACTTTAAAATGTATGACTGGCACGCGAAACCTTAAATTAGAGTGAATAAATGAAGACTCGGCACACCACTTCTGAAAGGTTGCCGACCCCTGTACTATCATCTGCAAATTTTTCTACCTCACTCTTCATTACCCCTTTCCAGATCATTAATAAATATATTAAACATAAGGCTAGTACAGAACAGTGAGATAATCTGCTGTTAATCTTTTTCTACAATGAAAATTGGGCATAAATTTCTAATCTTTGCTTCTCACCCCTAGGTAATATTTGATTCATGATAATTCTCTTCCTCTCACACCATGACTATTTTTCTATAAGCCCTTTGCACAGGACCTCGTCAAAGGCCTTTTGGAAGTCTAAATAAACTGTCACCCAGTTTTCCTTTATTCACTAATTTAAAATTATTTGAAAATGTAAATGAGACTTGTGTGACGGTTTTGCATTGCAGAAACTGTAGTTAAACCCTATTCATCTCAGGTATCTTCACAAACTGTACATGGACCAGACATGGATTTTCTATAATTTGTCAGTATGAGAGGGTGATATCCCTGGTTCTGACTCTCCTAGCCTGCCTCTCTCCCCCACACTTCCTTTCGGTGCCTTCTAATATCTCTTGTGTTAATGGGCCAATTTATTTGTTAGTCTTCCCCCATTGGATCCACCCTGGGAGGAATTAGTTGGTGTGTAAGTGACTAGAGTACTGGCACATTTGTTGGTTCCCAGCACTGTGTCACAGTGTGTAATTTGTAATTGTTCATAAAGTGCTGCTTGGACTTTTTAGGTCACATTTTTTGGTGATCTTATTGAAGAAAAACACTTTAGAGGAACTGTTTTAGTGATTATCTAAGTCAGATAGGAGGCTTCTGTTCCCTGAGTAGGTACCCTAATCTTTATAAGCAGGAGGAGCACTCAAAGAGATTATTGGTATGTTGAATATTTTAGGCACTTAGTAAACACTATCTATCTATTGCTCTGATGTTTTTGTGGAGAAGACTTGTTGGACAATCATTCCCAAATGGTGACATCCTCCAATCTTGATATCTGACCACACTGTAAACAACTTACTCAATGCTGTTGCATTTGCAATATATTTCCAGGCATGAAACTTTCTGATAATTGAATATCCACATTCATCCGCCACCCCCTTCCTTGCTCCTGCGCATGAGCAGGTTGCATGCATTTCAGACTCTCCTTTCCCCCTCAGCCCCTTCACTCCCAAACATACAAAAACAACATACATTAATTCAATGTGAATACACATAGCAACATGGATTAAAAAAACAAAACTGATCACCTGCATGTCTGGTGGGAGGGGGGAGTGAAGAATTTAATCAGCTCAAACAATGAGATGCTTAAAACAGATTTGTAGATGCATTTTTCCCCACTATTTCACCCAGCCCTAGTCAGTTTTCCTCTTTCTAAACTTTCTTTGTCACACTGGCTGCATTGTGAATTTTGCTTAAGTAAAACTTTAGTATTGGTCCCATTATACCTATCCAAATATACTAGGACCATCCTAGTAAACCCTTTGGGAATTAACAAACTCTGGAATCATGTGTTGTCTGTTTTCATGTCATCCTTTTAATCATCTTGTGAAACAACAAATGTTGTCTTTTAACCTCTTGCCATCAATCAATTTCTCCAGAATATTATTTTTTTTTTGCTGCAAACGCCCTGAAACGTGTCACTGTTTCTGGTAATATGGTGCCTAAAATTAATTCAGTATTGCAGATTTTATCATGCCAGTCTTAAAGAGAGGGACAGTTACCTTCTAGCTCAATTCTCATATGTAAAGAGCCTGACAATGCCTCTCTGTAGGCATATTGCATTACAAACCCATGTCTAATTTGCTCTGTGATTAGTCCAGTTCTTCTAAAACATTAGTGTTTTCCGGGTCTGTGCCTCCCATTTGCTAACACAGATTTACAATTATTTTTTTCCCCTCCAGGTACATAAAGTTACATTTTCTAATCTGAGTCTCATGTTGTAGTGTTCTGCCATTATTTCAAATCTCTCAGGATCCCTTTGTATTCTTTTCTTCCCACAAAAGTGTTTGCAAATGCTTATCAATCGTCTGCAATACTGAATTAATTTTGGGCACCATATTACCAGGAACAGTGAAACATTTCAGGGAGTTTACATGATGATTACTTCCTTTTCTAAACCCTTAATAAGCATGTTGTGTATTGAAGGTGGAGAGGGGGAGGAGCTCTCCCAAGCTCCACTCATTCATAATTTCAGAAGGAGACCCCACTCTTGGTAGATCGTACTGATGTTCAAAATATGACTGCGTGTGCTCTCTGAGCTCTGCTAGGCTTCTTGGACTTGGATTTTTCTTGATATCATGGGGAAATAAATGTTATTTCCTAAACCTTGTGCTCTTATAGTGCTAAAATGGCCTCTCTCTGACTAAATTATGAAGATTGACATGTTTCTTCCATGTGTTGATGACCAGTGAGATAATAATGTTGACATGTAAAGTAACTATCATCATTGGGCATCTGAGTCAACACCTCACTATGATGAATGGGACTTAAGCTTCTTAAAATTATTGTTTCAAACTCTGGTTGTGTTTTTAAGATTTTTCTCTGCAGCAATGATGGCTAGACACTTTTTATTCATAATGAAATTTGAGAACCTGGAGAACAAGAACGTAGTTTTGGAGGTGACAAATTATTGTATCACTACATACTGAGAGAGCTGATTAAAAAAATCTGAAAAAAAAATTGATTTAGTTCCTAAAATGTTTGGAATTTGTCAAAAAAGTCTGTTTCAGGTTGCATAAAATGTTTAGTTCTGGTCAACTTCAGAAAATTGTGTATGTGATTTTCCCCCTCATACAATGTATAGCTCAGTGGTTAGGACATGTAAGGGTACAGACTCACCTCTGCGGCGCCTCCTGCTGGTTGTCTCATGGAATTAGCTCACCAGCCCTCTGGAGCACCCTCTGCAGGCCGGTGATCTGCTTTACCATTGGCCCCGTGTCCCTCCCAGGACCCTGGTGCCCCTTCATCTGGCTGCTGCCCCCTGGCAATACCCCCACAGCCTCAGGGTTTCCCCACCCAGGGGAACCCCCACCCCCTATCCCCACCTTGCCTCAGTGTAAGGCTTCCGCCCGCCCACTTCCCGGAAACCCAATATGTACAGGACACTTGCTTGGAATGTTTGAATCCACATTCCAGAACAGGTGTTTGACTTCAAATCTTCCTTCATCCCAGATTAGCATCCTAACCACCAGGCTATAGGCTACTCTGGAGGGTGCTCTCAGTCCTTCTGGTTGAAGCTATTCCACTTTATATAAATACTTAAATATTTAAGGGAGCTGGGACTTGAATTTGGGACTCCCACTTACCATTTGAAATCTCTAACTACCAGTCTAGAGGCTAGTCTGCTCTCAAGTTCTCCTGTTAAAACTGTATAAATATGTAAATATTCATTGGGCCAAAGCAAGAGATAAAGGTACTAACTAACGGGGAGGTTTGAGATATGGATTCAGATCTCTCTGTCTGTTTCAGAGGAGGGATTGGAATCCACATCACTTATTTTCCAGATGAGTGCCTTAATCACCGGGCTCTAGAGTCATTCTCTCCCTTGGCGTGATGAATATTTATGTATTTATATAAAGTGGAACAGTTTCAGCAGGAGAGACTGAGAGCAACCCACAGCAATATTGACACAATTTGAACTGTGTTATTAAACTGGTGGGTACTTAACCTCTGCTATTTTAGTATTTACCATTATACTTGTTTATAGTCTTTCATACAGTTTTCAATCCACAGGACAATGTTCATATCCAGGTTTACTTGAATTAATTTAGTGCATATCATAAAATCTTGTTCTCAATCGAATAGTTAAATGAAATGTAAATACAGCACAGTCTTGCTTGTTGGAATGCAATGGGAGCAGTCAGAGGTTCTCCAAACAAGCATCTGCTGGAGTACAACCACTTGAAGGTTTGGAAACTATTTTTTGTATTTTTTTTTTCTTTTTCCTCCAGTGTTTGGGTGATTCCCCAGTTCTGACTTTTCAAATGATTGTCAGAGCTCAATAAAATCATGAGATTATTTCTTTAATGCCTTAGTCCCTGATACAGCAAAATCTTTAAACATATGTTTTACTTCACATGCTGCTAGCGGTCCCATTCACTGCTATGGGACTACTCACAGGACAAAAAGTTAAGCATGTGTCTTTGCAGGATTTGAGACCTTTGACATTCTGGTACTAGCCCTTTAAATTTGGCAGAGGCAAGAGATTATATGTACCTTCCTGATGTTTAGGGCACTTTATCTTGCCCTTTTTCTGAACACTGCAACTAACAAATTAAGGCTTCCATGACTGTGGAACTAGCTGGGATACATCATCCTAATGTGTACTGCAGACCTATTAAATTATTCAAAGACCAAAAAAAAAAAAATCCCTTTTTGGCATGAGTCCCCGAGTTTGTCAGGTGAATTTCTCTAGTTCCACTATATACTTCCAGTTTCTCACAGGATTCCATAGCTTCTTCTCTGCTCGCCTCTGTCTCCCACCCCCGCCCAACCCCTGGGGCTGGCCCCAGCCACTCATCTGAGCAACCCCCACCCCCCTGCAGGGCTGTCACTGGTCTCTCAAATCCTGCTGGCCCTCTGAGCGCTGTAATCCTGCATGCCCCCCCTCAGCTCTGCCTCCCCCCCTTGTGCAGGGCTGGCATCTCCACTTGTCCCCACACACACACACACTTTGTCCACACTGCACCCCACTTTTTTTGACAAAAGTAGAAATTTGTCCCATTTGCTCTTGCCAACTGATCAAGTGAGCCAATATCCTCTGCCTATTGAGTATATTTATCATTGTCTGTAGTGTTTCAGGCCAAATTATATATAAAATACATTAAGTTTCCCAATTTTAATATTTAAACAAATATTAATTAAAATATATACTACATTAAAACTGATGTGCATATGCAGTGCAGTAAATTTACAGGGCCTGATTCTCTTCTCATTCATTTTTCAATGGTCTTTTGGATCTCATTTCTGCAAAAACCATTTGACTTCAATGGGACTACTCAGTATATAAAATTAAATGTGTGCAATTGTCTGGGTATACCGCAAGAAGGACAGGAGACTTGTTATGGGTTTTAATCAGGCCACAGCTTTATTATATAGATGTCTGGGACTACCCGGCAGATAAAGTGTACAGTGCAGGCAAATCCATGCTTATTCAAATCAATTCTCCGGGGCTTCCACCAGCCCCCCTTTGTTTCTATCCAGGTCTCCCAGCCGACCCATGGCTTGGACCTTACCATCCACCAGCCTCGACAACGGGGGTGGGGAAGGTGGTGGTGGTGGGTGGGGGTTGGCTCCCTGCAGTATCAATCATAGGAGTCCCCGAACCCTCTCCCTCGTTCTGTTTCTTTATCCAGTACCTCCTTTTAAGTCCTTTACCAGGCCATTTATCCAGTCACTGGCTGCCCTCCCTATGGAGTACCTGCACTGAACATCCGCCACAAGGAGGCGCCAGCAATTTGCTTGGCTGCCTCCCCCACAACCCCAACGGGTTCCCAGACATCTGCAAATGGCCTCTTGGCTAGCAGCCCTACTGGGGAGAAAGAATCCATTGTCCCATGTGTGATCGTCAAGGGGCTGCATTGTCCTTGACCTGGTACTGCAACAACTGCCCTTAACGGAGGGCTGTATAGGTGACCTATTCTCTGGATCTAATTGACAAGACTCCTTAAAAGAAAGCAAAAGAAACAACTTTTAAGCTGGAGCCAAAAATCTGTATTTCGCCAACCACATGACATTCCGAGATTCCAGAGAGCCCGCGGCTTACGTAATTTAGCAAACTAGAAATGAGACAAGGTGTCTGCTATGCCATTATACATGTCCGGCATGTGCTTGGAAGAAAAAACAGATGTTGAAGGTTAAGCACTGGAAAATAAATGCCCTTACCAACTTTCCAATCCTGTGCGATCTGGAAGTTTGGTGATTGATAACCTGTACCACTGCCATGTTGTCGCACCAGAGGCACACCCGTATATTAACCCCAAATTAATAACCATTTGTATCTCCACAAAGATACCCCCTTAAATTGACTTAGAAAACCTTTTCACACCCACAAGTCTTCCTACATCTGTGTAGTGACTTGTATATAATTGTGTGGTCTGGCTATGCCAGCCGGTGCCACTGCCAGCCGGGCACAAAAAGCCCGCCCCAGGGCAACAACCCTGCAAACAAAGTTCAGCTCAAAGCCCAGGTAGGTTAATGTAGTGGAAGGGCCTTCTGTTTTGTCCTTCGCTAGGGGTTTTCCCAACTATTTAGCCAGGGCCTGAAATGTGTCCAACAGGTGAAAATACTCATTTGACCCAGCTCACCCTGCGAACAAAAATTGTGCAAATAATGCACTATTTGGTTTAGTCCCACTGACCGCACCACTGCCCAGTGCAACATTGTACTAAATTTCTGAAAAGCTGCACAGGATACTGAACAGCCCATGGGCATAGCCTTGTCAAAATAAAATTGCCGTGGTAGGCGTCTTGCAAACATGCCTGAATTTACAGGGGTTGCAAAAACAACCACCATTATTAAATGCCCAGCAAATACTATTACATTCCCCGGGTCCCTTTCGAGGTTGTTGTGGTATGAACAAACCCCTGGTGCCCTTGGTGTTATGCCCTTTAACCACAGTGTGTGATGCCACCTTAATACAGTTTGTGTTGCTGCCTTTAATAGACTGCTTGTGAAATGCCCCCTAACCTATTGTGTGCCCGCCTAATTATATCCGTATAATTAGCAAAGGCAGGGCTGCTGTCTGGATAGGCCTGTACCATAACACCCGCATAGATGACGAAGGCAGCCTCCCAATTTTTCCCATGTTCTAGGCACCCTTGGCCTCTTGGCAGTTTGCTTTTGTTTGCTTGCCTTGTCCATATTTACTGTTTGTTAACACCTCCCTGTGCAATAGGGATAATATAGATGAGGAAGGTAGCCTTCCCATTTTGTCCATGTTTTAGGCACCCTTGGCCTCCTGGGCAGTTCACTCTTTTACTTGCCTTGTCCATTTTTACTGTCTGTGAACACCTTCATGTGCCATAGGGATATTATATCCACGAATTCACCTGTGAGGATTTTATATTTAGTTGCACTGAGTAGGTGAACTCCCATCAGGTAAGCTACCCCGCCATAACCATACTGAGGACTGCATGGAGGGAGTTCTGCAGAGCCCTGCTCCCCCATAGGTCCCCCTGGAGTGTGTACGCTGTTCCATGCGGTTACATGCCCTGATGGCCGATGAGTTGCCATGTGCCTTTCCCTGTCCTGCTGCCCAAACTTGAGCCCATGCGGGGCCTACCCTGTCACCCCATGCAGACCCCTCACATCTAGCTGCCTGAAGCTGCTATCATAAATGCAAAATTAGCTTGCAGCAGCTGTGCAACCATCAGTACCCCCCCACTGAAGGTGCCACCCCTACCTGGGTTTGACCAGGCTTCTGGACATTCCACTACTGGGCCCCGAGTATTTAATACCACAATAGGCCGACTCCTGTTCCCCTTCGGTGAACTTACTGAGTGACTGGTTGAGCACGGTCCTTGCACCTGGCTCCGGATACCACCTCTGCCACCCAGTCCCCCAACCTTTGTGTGGTTTAGATTACACTCACCCTTCCTCGCTGCTTTCACATAGAGACTTTCCCCACCCAGGTTTCATACTTTTATGCACATTCCTGGGCGGCGGCCGGGGGGGGAGTCATTGCTGCAAATCTGATCACCGAGCACCTTTTGCAGCAGTTTCTGACCTTCTTCCTCTCCCCCCCCCACCACCACAACCACCACAAAGCAGAGCTGCTCTTCTTTGAGTAAGCCCAGACAAATTCTGCCCCCCTACTATAGTTGTGGTGAAGTCATTTTCATTCAGGATTTGGATCCTGATTTTATACCAAGTTCAGTGTGAAGAGAGTCCTGCATGTGTAATATTTCTTAATTTCTTTGTAATGATAAAAGGTAAAACTAACTCTCTCTAAATATAAACTAGTTATGTTGCATGTTATCAGAAAAAAGTAACTGAGCTTCAAGGAGACCTTGACTTAGGAGATGGGAGACTGAACATCTTCTAAGACACATGATTCATTAAAACACACACATACACTTATACAGAAAAGCCACCTCTTCCTGAGTGAAATGATATAAAATGCTAAGATATAAAAATAATGTTCACATTCCTCTCTCCCTCTTTAGAGACAAAGACAAGAATCATCATAGTAATCTAAAATTTCAAATAAATGATTAATCACAAAACACTAACCATAGTGGTAGGTATATAAGTGTTACAATCACAAGTTTCAGCTGTCGGTTAGGCTCGCCCATAATGAAGCTGAAAAACAAACAACCTCTCACCATAAACAAGAAAATCTAGTGCAATTGTGTAAAATAAATTACTGAAAAATAAAAGGATGTTTTTTTCTTTTCATGTGTTCTGAAGAACATACCATAAGAAGAGAGATTCTCACTGCAACTGTCAAAATACTGGGGCCTTAGGCACAGTGTGCTAAATCCTGCTTGAAACATTGATGAGCAATAGCCTCAGTGGAAACAGTAGGACAGCTCTGAAGTTTTGTTTTCTCTGCAGCTCTGTTGTTAAACCCAAGAAAATAACCAGATGAGTTCCTCTGCACTAGTTCAGTTTAATTTTTCTATTACATTTTCTCAGCTGAACAGTGTTACTGTATCAACTCTTTAAGAGTTTGTTCCTGTGTCCATTGAAGTCCATGCCAAAAATCCTATGAAGAATAAGACTTTAAAGGTAGGTCTGCTAGGCAACAAAATCCCCAGAGAGGCAAGTCTCAGAACCTGGGTCTACACTGCATAGCTGCCAAGGTTTTGTTTTGTTTTGTGGGGTTTTTTTTGTTTTGTTCTTTTGCAGCTGATATTTTATGCAAATTATTCAATTAAGTAAATTGCATATAACTAAGCTTCAGCTTTAAATACATTCTTTGTATTTAGTGCTGGTGAAAGTGATTGGCTTAACAATTCTGGTGAATGAAGTCCATTTGTTTTTCTTGTGTGTGTGCTTTATGACAGTCTTTCTTCACACAACCACATACTATATTTTCCTTGTTAGAGTTTGATCTCAGAAGTGTGGGCCTCTTCCACTTGAACTGATGGAGTAACTTATGGCAGAAATATGCTGATATCCTTTATGTAGAGCAGCCCCTAAGTTGGGACAAAATGTGCTATGTGTTCCCCCTTTCCTTAGCTAAAAACATATTTTGAGAAGAGTTCTATCTATCCATGTGAGATTTTATCTGAGATGAAGGAAGTTATGCCTGGGCACATGATTGCTGATGTAGCTGCCTAAATCAAAAAGGTTGTATCTTTCTCATCTATAGATCACATTTATCCATCTGCTTACCCCATACATTTGTACAATTTAATTCCTCCTATTCTCTGACATTTGGGATATTGATGTAGCCAAAATGGTAGCTACAGACACTCAGATACAGACAGGTGATGATGAGTGGAGTTTAAGAACCTGTATGGAATAGAACAGAACAGCAGGCGCAACACATTTCTTTCAGAGCTAGCATATTCTGAATTGTTTATACTGGGATTTTTAGCAATCTCCACATTAATTTAGCATGACATTAAAGCTGTGTCTTGTTTGCCTTACTCATACATGTAGTCAGTTTCATTAGAATCAATGGGACTGATTTCTTGAGTAAGATAAGTAGGATTTGGCCTGCTACTGAAAGGCACGGTAGAATAAAGATGTTTAAATGAGCAAAACAGTTCAATCCATCTGTCTAATGTTTAATCATAAAAAGAAAACTGCCTTGACAGTAAATTTTAGATTTCACCAGTAGTTTACTTTTCCTCAATTTCATGTGTTTCACCAAAGTAAGATCAATATATCCACTGTCATGTGGGACTTTCCTGGGTTTATTTTTATGGGATTGAGCATAGCTCATTGAAATCAGTGAAAGGCTTTCCATTGACTGGAATGGGCTTTGGATCAGGTCCTATTCACATGAGCAACCACAGCAGGACCAGGCCCTAGGAATATAAAAATCCTATTTCAAAGCCACAAGTCCTTAAGCACAGTTATTACCGATAGGTCATCTCTTCTATTTTCCTCTTGTTGTGTGCACCATGCAAATTATAGGCCTCAATCCTGCAAACACTTACAGGGTGCGACTACTCACCTTAATGAATTTACTCATGTCTTTTTGCAGGATTGAGGATTGCACTTTGCAAGTGGTATCATCCAAAAGTATTTTGGGGTGGGAGGTGTTCTCTCTCTTTTATTTTATATATATAGTATCTTTGGATGGATTTCAGTCTAAAATGAATACCAAGCTAAATCACAGCATGAAAATCCTGGAAGAAATTGTGCTGGCTTGATCAAAGCTGAGGGGATGGCAGAACAGTGTATTAAAAATATAATTGATCTGGGCAAACTAGGATGGTGAGTCCCCTTGATATCTATTTATTATAGCTATAAATTACTATAACTTTCATGGAGATGCCGAAATTAATAGCAATTATTGGAACTCTCACCAACTAGAATTGTAAAATAACTATTCATTCCTGAATTCTGATTAACTAGCAATCAGACTGGAGATAGTATGCATTGACTGACCTGGGCTGAGTCTGGTGTTAAGGGAGGATGTGGTTCACTTTAAAATAAATTAACTAGGATAGCACACAGTTTGTGAGAAGAACGAAGGGAAAGGAATTAAAGGCCAGGTACTGACTGCCTGTCAGAATGGCCAGATGGCCAGCTGAGGCAGAAGCATATGCTGACTGGAGCAAGGGCCAGTGCAGAAACAGACAAAGGCAGGAGCAGGGGCAGTCTGTCAAAACTATTAAAAAATGGGAGTGCAGCCAGCCAGTAACTTTAAGCAGACTGAAGAGACCGCCCCCACCCCTTATGAGACTATATACCTGTCTTGGGATCACCTGTGCGTTGGCAGAAGTCTGGTTGAACGGTCTGAAACCTATCACAAAACCTGCAGGTAACTGCCTCTGACTAATCCCATGCTGTCTCAGGGATGACACATTAGGTTTAAGTAGGCTCAGGCTCAGAGGCAACTCAGGGATGACTCATCACAGTACGTTTTTTGCAGGTGCTCACGGTGGAGAAGTAGATGTGAGCTACCCTCCAGATCCCAACATGCTTAGAGTTCCTCTGTTGTGTATGGCCGGAGACCCAGTTCTTCAGTCCCTGAGCTAAAGGACCTATGGCACTTACTACCAGCAGTGATGATAGCTATGCCAAAGGGGATGGGCAGGGACAGGATAACAGCTACAATCCTGTAATAGAGCACTGGCCCTTGGGTGCATGCATGGGTCCCTGCACCTTGTTTTATGGTTGTGGCCCATGTCTAGGTCAGATGATCAAGTGGCACATAATGATATCCTAGAGGTGGCACTTCCTTTTACAGAGAGAAGGCCCAGAGAGGGAAGATTTGGGGACAGAGAAAGGACCTTGGGCAGGGGAGGAAGGGGAGTGTCTCTGTACCAGCCTTGTGGAAGATACCTGCAGGGAGCAGGAGTAGAAGCCTTGCATGGGAAACGTTTTGGGAAAGACCAGGGAGGGGGCCTGGTGAAGGAGGTCTGGTTGGAAGGAACTGCTAAGACTGAAAAGGAGGGCTGAATGGTTTATATTGAGCTCAGTCAAGATATTTTATTTTGTTAAATAAACCAGACCCCAAGAAGAGGATGAACCTCATGGTCCATGTGCATTTGTAACCCACACATCATCTGGGTGTGGTGTTCTGTCCCATTTAGTGGCACCGAGATCACTTAAAGAGAGAGATAAAATGAGTCTGCTCTACTGCCTTAGCTAACAGGCAGTTGGCTTTTAGCTCATGCGGTAGAGGCTCATGCGCTAAGCTCTAGAGGTCCTAGGTTCAATCCCACCCGCTGATTGGGGTCTGTTGGCGTTACACATTCTCTGGGGAGCAAAGATATGAACAGACAGGGGAAGCTGACCTCATTACAAACCCTTTGTGGAGCAAAGCTACCATATGGGAGAGCATGTCACACCTTTTCAAAGAGTGCAGCCATGGCCACACCAGTGAGAACTTCCTGCCTCCCTTAGCCATTCTTTCTTCCTCAGGAAGATTTTGTCCTTGACTTGCCACCAGGGTGGGATGCTGTTCATCCCTCTCTTCTGGTTGTAGCTTAACAGCCTCAACAGAGAACTGAATGTTTAAAATTCAGTCTGCAACCTAGACTATGGTTATGGTTGAAATAAATCCTGGTGACCAAAACATTTAAATCAATGAGAACTGCAGGTACTCAGCACCTCTGAAAATCTACCCCTTGGCTCTTCTGCCAGGATGTGCAGCAATGAAGAGAAGAGAGAGAAATCAAGCAAAGACTATGTTACTGTGACTTTCAAGGCAGGTCAGAGTGACCAGTCAGTCTGGAATATGCAGGTTAACAGTATGAAATGGTCAGATGGCTTTGTGCATGCTGGCTTTGTTATAATAGTGATGCAAGCTGGCAACAGAGCAGATGATCATTTGTTCATACAATAGGATTGTCTGTTTTCCTAAATGTTCAATAGCAAGACAGGGAAAAGAATGACTGGCCTGTTTGAGGGCACCATTTCAACTGCAATGAAACAACAAGTTAAAAAATATGGCTATAATATATGTGTTTATTTTTGTTGTGTGTCTGTAGGCAAAGCAGGTCTGTAACTAGCTAAACATAAGTGGATCTATGACATGAGATACATAAACTGGGGAGTCTGGAACTCTTGCCAGGGAAGATTTTAATTGCCAGGTTCAGTTTCCTGTATTTTTAAAAAAATTTCTTAGGCATTTCAAAACAAAATTTAAAAACAATTACATTATTTAACATAAAATGGAAGCTGAGGTAGTCTTCTTTTTTTTAATTAACTTGCCAGTGGAAAACTTTAATCTGATTCAAAACCAACAAATGCCACACCCTGAAATCTTAAAGTGTCAAATGACAATGTATATTTACCAACAGACATACACAGAAACATTCAAATAGCAGGCAGTTAAGAGAAAGGAATACATAGAACCAAACAGGTAATTCTCCTACAATGTCAGTGGCCCTCTCCCATCCACAGCCAGGTCCCCCAGACTCTTTACTTCCAAGTCTAGTCAAGTCCCAAGGTGCATTTAGGAATTAGAATTGAAGAATGATTTGAGTCTCCCAACAGAAACCTAACTTACAAATGTCCACAGAGAGATCTAAATTAAACAACCCAGCACACAAGTACATATAGATTCACTTTTCCCTAACCAATTATGTTCTTATATGAATAACTAGATTAGGACATTTTAGAGACAACCTATGCAATGCCAAACTGCAGATGCAGAATGTTTCCCCCCAGTTCACAGAAACAGCATGAGTACTCCTCATCATCATCATCTTCATGGGGTGCACTGAACAGATTTGCAAACCACAGCACAGAGTGGCAGGAAAGCCATGGCCCTATCTCCTGCCCTCTCCCTTTAAGCCAGAGGTCGGCAACCTCTGGCACGCGGCTCGCCAGGGTAAGCACCCTGGCGGGCCGGGCCAGTTTTTTTACCTGCCATGTCGGCAGGTTCGGCCAATCGCGGCTCCCACTGGCCGCGGTTCACTGTCCCGGGCCAATGGGGGCTGCGGGAAGTGGCGTGGGCAAGGGATGTGCTGGCCGCAGCTTCCCACCACCCCCATTAGCCTGGGACAGCGAACCGCGGCCAGTGGGAGCCGCGATCGGCCGAACCTGCCGACGTGGCAGGTAAACAAACTGGCCCGGCCCGCCAGGGTGCTTACCCTGGCGAGCCACGTGCCAGAGGTTGCCCCTGCTTTAAGCCACCTCATATCCAGTGGGGAATCATAGAATATTAGGGTTGGAAGAGATCTCAGGAGGTCATCTAGTCCAATCCCCTGCTCAAAGCAAGCTGTTAAAATATAATTTAAATCACATATCTATGAGATAAGTATAGTGTGCATTTGGAAATGGAAGTGATTTTATAGAATAAATGATGTATTTCCTTATCCTATGGTGATCTGAAATAGAGATGGGCAAGAATAGGGACTAACCTATATACTATCTTGGACAAAGTTCTACACAGGTGTGCAGTGAGCAGGGGAGACCATAAGGATCCTGCCCCACCTCCTTTATACCCCCTGTAAATCAGAAAAAAGTGAGAGGGGAACACTGTGGCTACTCCCTCTGTACTACTTAGGAAGGAAGAATCCCATGCACTGCTACAGGCTGGGGACCGACTGGCTAAGCAGCAGTTCTAAGAAAAGGACCTGGGGATTACAGTAGACAAGAAGCTGGATATGAGTCAGCAGTGTGCCCTTGTTGCCAAGAAGGCCAACAGAATATTGGGCTGTATTAGTAGGAGCATTGCCAGCAGATTGAGGGAAGTGATTATTCCCCTCTATTCGGCATTGATGAGGCCACACCTGGAGTATTGCATCCAGTTTTGGTCCCCCCACTAAAGAAGGGATGTGGACTAATTGCAGAGAGTCCAGCGGAGGGCAACAAAAATGATTAGGGGGCTGGGGCACATGACTTACGAGGAGAGGCTGAGGGAACTGGAGTTATTTAGTCTGCAGAAGAGAAGAGTGAGGGGGGATTTGATAGCAGCCTTCAACTACCTGAAGGGGGGTTCCAAAGAGAATGAAGCTAGGCTGTTCTCAGTGGTGGCAGATGACAGAACAAGAAGCAATGGTCTCAAGTTGCAGTGGGGGAGGTCTAGGTTTGATATTAGGAAACACTATTTCACTAGGAGGGTGGTGAATCACTGGAATGGGTGGTCTAACTACTGGGCTAAAAATTATAAGATGGCCTCCACTCTTACAACTTCCAGACAGAATTTAAATGGGATTTGATCTGGTAGGCAATCTCTATACACGACTACTGGATTGGGCCCCACAAGTCAGTTAAGTGGACAAATGCCTATCTTCCCTTGTTCGTGAAACACTCTGGGGTTGAGGTGGGATACAGGCATTCAGCTGCCTAGGGTGAGGCAGCAGTGTGCACACTCAGAGGCAGAAACTTATGCCTTGTCTACACTGCCACTTTGCAGCACTGCAACTTTCTTGCTTAGGGGTGTGAAAAAAATCCTCCCCCTCCCCCCGCCCCCGAGCGCTGCCAGTTTCAGTGCTATAAAGTGGCAGTGTAGACCAGGAATCGGCAACCTTTGGCATGCGGCCCAACAGGGAAATCCGCTGGCGGGCCGGGATGGTTTGTTTATCTGCAAATGACCTGTTTGTTAAAGATCCATACATAGTCACTGCACTGCCTTTCAGTAATCAAACTGCACAAGTCACAAGACTCTTATTGTAGAATCTGTTGGCACGAACTGGAAATAGGCTGGGAAATTTAGAAGCAAGTTTTCAAAACACCTCACTACCCAACAGCTCCCAGTTAGGCACTTAAGTAGTTGGTCAGAGCTTCAGAAATGTATAGCAACCCCCTGCAGCCACATTGAGAACAAAGGGTGGGTGCTGAATATACCTGTGCAAATAATTGACTTTTCAGTTCACCAACTGAGCATTCCCCATTCATTGGGCCAGAGACATAACATGACTATAACCTGCTGGTTAGGGCACTCACCTAGGAGGTGAGTCACCCAGGTTCCAGTCCCTTCTCCAATTAATATTTATTTATAAAAAGTGTTGCCACTTCTACAGGAGTGACTGAGACCAAACCACTTTCCTGTTTGATGTAAGGGGGCACATCTTCCTCAGTTTTGTGAATAGTATGCAAGTTCCCTTATGACTCTAGCCATAAATAAATATTTTTGGCCAAAACTATGGCACATTAGTATTAAATTCACAAATAGTTTTCGTCAACATAAAACATAATTTTCCAGTAAATAAACTATTCTCTGGGGGGGAAAAAGCCCAGGTTTATCACTTATTCCTCATGAAAATCTAGCCATTTCATTTAGGTGCCAGAAAGGAAGCTGATTTCTTTTGAGTGCTAAACTCCAACGGTGAGTGCTGAATTCCTCTGAAAATCTAGTCCCTAAAGTCCATTGGAAGTGCAAAGAGACCCAACTTCCTAATCAACATAATGGGTAGAAAATTGAAATACAAAGCATTAAGGAGGCATTTCTTCAAGCTCTTAGAAATTGCATACTTTAATGCAGTAATATATGCAGATGGTGTTTTGAATACTCAGAACAGAAAATGTTTATTGGATTCCATTGCTCAATCCTTCACAGGAAGTTGTGTGTTGTCTGTGCCCTAGGGAGTAAAAAACAATATATGGTGGTATGTCAGCAGCACAGCTAAAGACTGAGGTGAATCAGGGTCTCTGTCTGCAAATTGCTTATTGGGAACATTTCCAGATTAGATTTTGGAGATATATTTATACGTGAATTACAGAATAATTCTAGAAAAGTGTTATTAAGAAACCTTCTCCAGTCTGCCTTTGAAACATCTTAAGTGAATGGGGCTCATCTAGAAAATGGAACAGGGCAAGGAAAGCCACCACATAAAAATTGGGAGTAAAGAATGAATAAGAAACAACTAAAAACTAAAACAAACAGCCAAAATACACTGTAATAAAATATTCCTCCACCGAGCCCATGAGTAAAACAACAAGTCAGAGAGAGAATAGGAAGTGTGGAGGACTAGAAAAAATGTTACCAATGAAGAGCAGAGCATATGTAAAAATGGGACATCTGGTCACCCTAGCTTTGTTGTTGTTCTGTTTAAACTGCAATGAGCATCTAACCTGAACTGGTCCACTATTTTTCATATGGACAAACCAGAACAGTCTCACGATAAGGCAGTAAAAACATCGTAGACCAATCCATAGCTGTACTGAAGAAGATTTAGGCACATAATCAGGCTAAAAGCTTATTTCATAAGCATTTCTTGTTGCTATATGCGCCCTGGGGTATGTTTGCACTGCAATTAAATGTCCGTGGCTGGCCTGTATCAGCTGACTCGGGCTCATGGGTCTCGGGCTGCAAGGCTGAAAAATTGCAGTGTAGACGTTTGTGCTTGGGCAGGGCCGCCCAGAGGATTCAGGGGGCCTGGGGCAAAGCGGGGGAGCTGCGGCGCTTGTACTCACCCGGCGGCGGTCTGGGTCTTCGGCGGCATTTCGGCGGTGGGGGGGCCCTTCAGTCGCGCCGCGTCTTCGGCAGCACTGAAGGGGCTCCCCGCCCCCGAAATGCCGCCGAAGATCCGGAGTGACTGAAGGGCCCCCCGCCGCTGAAGACCCGGACCGCCGCCGGGCCAGGACTCGCAGGGCATTTCGGCAGCGGGGGGCCCTTCAGTTGCTCCGCATCTTCGGCAGCACTGAAGGGCCCCCCGCCGCCAAAATGCCGTCAAAGACCCAGACTGCTGCCAGGCCAGGGCTTGCGGGGACACTGCGGGGCCTGGGGCAAATTGCCCAACTTGCCCCCCCCCCTCTCTGGGCGGCCCTGTGCTTGGAATAGAATCTAGGCTCTGGGACTCATTACATGGTAAGTTAAGTCTATTTCCAAAACTACTTTGTAACCCAAAATTTTACAGTCTAACATTTTCTGCAGAAAGCTTTTAAATATGTGTGAGAGTAGTTTGAGATATAAAATTAAATATGTGTGATTCTTTGTTATGAGTGGTTAAGATGTATGTTGAAAGCTGCAATATGTTTTGTCTGAATATTTATGAAGGTTAAAGAAGTTAGGATATAGGATTGGGAGTCAGGAGAAATATAATCTATTCCTGGCTCTGGCACTGCTTCCCAAGTCACTTAACGTCTCTGTATCTCACTTTCTGTAAAATGAGGCTAATAATATTTAGATGTTCCTTTTTGTGAAGACCTTTGTGATCTACAGATAAAAAATTATATGCAAGTGCGAAGTATTATTTTAACTTGTAATATTAGGTTGCCTAAAAATACAAATGATTGCAGAGTTATATTATTTATAGTTGTTCTACTGCTTAATTAACTGCTTTTAATTTCCAACTGCACATTTAAAGGGCAATTGTGCTGTTATCTTTTGTCATTACCATAATTAAGCTGTACTTTATTACTTGGATTTCTATATTTGTGAGATGTTTGAAAGTTGATATAAAAAACATGTACAATGAGTTACTTTTCGAGAGCAGTGTGTGGGAATTATGCCCACCCATCACTTATTTGTTCATTACAGAGCCAGATTCTGACACCCTTACTCATGCTCAATAGTACCCTACTCCACAATTAGTCCCACCTAACTCCTACACACTGATTTGAAAATGCATTGCACTTCATCAAGGGTAGAGCCATCTAAGTGTCACTTTCAGCTATTAGCAAAGTGTTTCTTTTTAACCATTCTTCCATAGCACTTTCTGGAAATTAAAAATAAAAAGGGGCTCTTCTCTTTTAAAATAGCTGAGATATGTTGTGTTTTAATTTTTTGTAATCTGTTGTATTTCTGTGGCTAAACTAAAACTAACCAAACAATATGGTAAATGAGAATCTTTCAGGTGCCTTGTTTTCTCCAGGATTTTCTTCAAAGTGAGAACAAAGTGATCCATTTGGAACTGGATAATAAGAAACAAACTCATAATGCTTCACTGCACTTAACTCCAGAAAAGTACTGAGATTGTTTGATGTGAACCTCAGATTACAGTGTCATTACAATTTGCTTAGACAGCTAGAACATCACAGGTACATTTCTCAGCTCCAAATTGTTTTAGCTAATGGTGAATTACATGTATCTGGATTCATAAATGCTTTATTGACTCAATCAAACCAATGCAGTGAGTTTTACTTGCTTTCGTCAAGTAACTCTACCAAACAACTAAGGAATGAGTCACATAATCATTTTTTTTTCTATTCTAAATGTGAAAATACCATTCTGTTCAAAGATTGTATGTCATTTATGAAGTCACATCAACCAACCCTTTTAGTCTACTTTAACCATTACATGTTTGGGGTTTGATCTGGCCCATTCACTTAAATGGGAAGAGGAACAGGCCTGTGATCTGTGTGTGGAAGCTTGTGCTGCGGCTCCCTTCTGTGGATGTATTTTCCTTGTCGAGGGTATTCTACTGGGTAAGAGCAGGGAATTAGTGGTGGCTAGGTGCTGGGTAATAGTGGGAAGGGACAATGCACATTGTCCTCATACCATTCCACCATTCCCATGGAGGTCCACTAGGAGAGATAATGCAGCTCAGCAAAAACAAAAACTAAAATCCTTTCTGTCTAATTTCATGTTAAAAATTACAGCCTGCCACTTTCTATACATTTGCAATATTTCATGGAAATCCATCTGATTCTAATACTAGAGGCATTCAGAAGTAATTCATGTTGGAGATTACTTTAACATAAGTGGTCCAGTTCCAGCCATTGTTTACAATGGCTACTGCCAGCTGGGATGAATCTGAATACAGTGAGAAACAGTGGGTAACAATGTAATACATTAATATTAGTGCATGTTTATTAGATGCTTTGTATATCTACTGTGTCACTGCATGCCCAATACACCATAGTGTAGCGAATAGTTACATATAGGGCTGGTAACTTTTTTTTTTAATGGAAAATTGGGTTTTCACTTAAAATGTTTTACAAAAAGGCACTGCTTTCCATAAAAATAATTAAAAACAGAGTGCACAAAAAATCTGTGATTTCAGCCAAAAAATCCAAATATTTCATTTATTTATTTGTATTATGATTATGTTTAGGATCCCTGTCATAGACCAGAACCCCCTTGTGCTAGGTGCTGTACAGACACAGAACAATGAGATGGTCCCTGACTCAGAGAACTTACAATCTAAGCACGACAGACCTTTTAAGACCTCACTATATTACCAGATTGTGAAATGCTGCCGTGGTGCCTCATGGGAGTTATAATTTGGGTACCTCATACTCCCCTTCTGGTCTATGAACCAGGCTCCCCAGCCAGACTTCATCTCCTATGTTTAGGCTTGGCAAAATTCAATTTTTATTTTTTATAACTTTGATGGATAATATCAAAGTTTATTTTAAGCATTTTTTACCCATTTAGATTTTCACAGTTGCAGAAAATTATCAGTGGGGTCAATCAATGGGGACGCTAGAACATATTTAATAACAGTAGATACAGATTCAAAAAGTGAGAGCTTTATAACTATTAAAACACAAACTCTCATGTCAAAATACGCAAACTAAATATCCTTAAATTAAACCCTAATAAGTTCTCAAGCAGCATTTTTTTTAGTTTGCCCATCTGTACATTTGAATTATTATCGATGGAAATATCTTTAATTGATTTGTGTGTGTACATTGAAATTAATGTCTACAAGCACTTACTGATAAAAATCTTATCCTTCTGAAACTACCTATGATGCAATGAGGTCATGTGGCTCCCATGAGGCACTACCTCCCTTCCCCCAAGAGTTTCCTTAATTGTGTGGAAATTTTTGACAAAAATGAAATTGTTTTTGTTGATTTTTTTCCTGAAAAAAGTAGTTTTCTGACCAGCTCATAAATGTACCAAGAACTTGCTAAACTTGAAAGTGTAAACCACATTTCACCTGTTCAGGAGCCAGCTACAAAAGGGGGAGGGACCATCCCCCTTACACAAGCCAGCCACAAAACAGACTTTATGCCCCATTGACTGCAGCGATTACTCCTGACTGGCACTAGCCACCCAGAAAGAGGCAGGGCCATACTGCACACCATCCAGCAGAATTGGTATTCCAACAAGGGGAACGCCTACAGAACATCCTTGAATCCTCACCATATCCACAAGCTGCAGGACATGCATCATTTGAACTTTGTGCTGACCATCTGTTTAAACATAATACAGAAGGGAAACATTTCCAAATTTGGAAATGGGGATGAATGTAGGAAAATGCAAACATACACATAAGGATTCCCATCACAATTACAAGCAAAAGACAAGTTTGGGACTCAAGAAGGAAGCATTTCTGGGTATGATCACTGTCACAAGATTTTAAACAAGAACTTTTAAATATTTACAATTACCAAGAATGATCAGATACTGAACAAAGCAATACTTAATCCAAATTGGATCCCATTCCCACACATATACTACAATATGCCATCCCTGATTAACAACAAAAATGAAACCTCCTATTTATTGAAATCTAAAAACCTGCAATCTCCTTCATCTCCTGGTTTAATAGAAATCAGATATACTGATGTTATTGCATTGTAAACTGGAAATTCAAGAACATAAAGGACTGTACATTTATTTTTAAAGTGCTACCATCAGTGTAGTCAATAATAATTGTAGAAAATTGCTCAGTCTTTCTTCAGCTACTGCTTGGCAAGAAATTTCATCTGAACATATAGGCCTTAATGATCCTTTGTAGTAAAGTTATACTAAATCCTTATATGCTAAAAGGATTTAAATTTAGGATACTTAGCAAAGCATAGATGTGCTAAGAGTTTATCTGGGAGCTGCTAAGTGCCAGGTTGATAAATAATGAATGAGCTGCCTTGGTTCATCTGATCCTCTCTTGCCTTGTCCATATTGGGGAAAAGCATTGTGTAAGACAACTTGCTGACAAACACAAAGTTAAACACGATTTTTCCCTAGTGTGGAAAGGTGAGCCATGTTTTGGCTTTGGCTTCCCAGTGGTTAAGTGTTAATGTTCACACATTGGGACTCCCATTGTCAACATATTCAGATATGTTAACTCCAGCCAGTTTTTGTTACAGTATCTGGACTTGCTCAAGACAGAATATGTGATACTTGGACGTGCCTCATTCCCTTTTACATTGAGAATATAATGGTATGTACTGAGCAGGTAAACTGAGATACACATGTGGATCATAAAAAATATTACCAAAATTCACACAATCACAACATAGCTTTTAAATTCAACTGTCCTCATCCATTTTAAGGGCAAAACTATGTTTAACATCATGGTAGTTAACACATTTTCTAACATGATATTTTTTCCAATATTGGCAAAGCTTCTGTGATATCGTCTTGCCCTTCCAGTCTGTTATGTGCCTCTCTTAACTGCTCCTATCTTTCATACACCTTTCTGCCTCATTGACAAAACAGGCAACAAAACATTCAGATCCCACCTCTGAAGAAGCTTATTTAGGCCAGCACTTATGTCACTTATGTCAGCAAAACTTTTGTCGTTTAGGGTGTGAAAAAAACCCATACCCCTTAGCAACGTAAGTTTTGCCGGCATAAGCTTCCATGTCCGGAGCGCTATGTCTGTGGGAGACACACTCTGACTGATATAGCTACCGCCGCTTGTTGAGATGGTTTTATTATGTCGATGGGAGAGCTCTCTCCTGTCGGCATAATGCAGTTCCATGAGCATTCTTACAGTGGCACAGATATATCAGTACAGCTGTGCCACTACAAGCTTGTAAGTGTAGACACAGCTTTAGCTTGTGTCGGAATTCCACTGATATTTGATTTGTTAGGTTGTTAAGCCTATGGACAGTAGGTGGACATAAAAATATAATAGGCCCAGAGCAAACGAGGAAAATCAATAGGTACCAGAAGTGACCCAGGAAAAAAAATATCAAAGAGACCCAGCATAACAAAAGTAGGGTTTAAATGATCCAGAACAGAGGAGAGTGTGCCAATACAGATAAGTCAAAAGAGTTTGGAGTGGGATGGTGGACCTGGAATAGTAAAAGGTGCTTAACGGGCAGCAATGAAAAACGTAAGCATCTGAAGAGGGGTGAACAGTGGCCTAGAGCAGTCAGAAAATCAGAATATTGGAGGATTTGGGGCATGAAACAGATTATAGACCAGTGGCAAGTGGGGAAAAAAAAATCAGACAGATGGACTAGCTGAAAGGAAAAGGCTAAAGACTTGCTGTACACTTGCAAAACCAGGGGAAATAGCAGAATTGGCTAGGATTGTCTTGCATATTTTAAAATTATTTTTATTTATTAAATTTTAAACTAACAACACAGAATTATAAGATAGAATCTAATATTACAGGCCAGATCTTAGGCTCCACTCCACAGCTGGTACAAATGCCAGTTTTACTCCTCTTCTCTAGTGCAGGGGTGTGCTGAGCCAGGAGGGCACATGGCTGGAATAAACTACTCTGGCTCTCCTAGCCAGAGCATAATAATCCCTTGGGGACTGTTAAAATGTGGTTTAATGTAAAGCAACACTGAGGATGCTCATACTATGCCAAGGGTCAAGCAAGTCTCCAGCTGCTCAAGAATTGGGCAGTACAAAGATGGCATCACAGCTGAATTGTGGAGCAAAGGTGGCTGTACAAGTAAAACTAGAATCTAGCTGTAGTAATATCTATTATTATTATTTAACATTTATATTGATACAGTGTAGAGGCCAGTCAGATTGGGACCTCATTGTGCTGGCTGCTGTACAAATAAATTGAAAATGACAGTCCCTACCCCAAGACCTTACAATATAAAAGAAAAACAATACATGGATGAGACAAACAAAATGGGTCAGAGTAGGGGCAAGGAAAAAAGGATAACCATAAGAATGTTAGCATCATTAATGACTCCATAGTGAAGTCTATGTTAACACTTGCACTGAAAGCCAGTCTAAAATCCCCCTATTACACACTTCAGTGATTGAATATAGACTCCAAATGTTGCACAATAATTCTTCACTTCTTATGAGGACAGTTGAATTTTCTGTGTAATCTTTCTAATTAAATTGTTACTACTTTTTTACAAGGGGAACATTTAGAACGTTCTCTCTGAAATTTTGTCATTTGCCCTCACATTTCTGTGCATCCCTTTAGCTAAACAACCACAGGTTACACTTATACCCATAGTGACAATACCTCAGACATAGGCACATTTTGACCTCTTAAAATTAAAGAAACACTCATTTGCCTTATGGTGCTTTAAAAGGGCCAAATTCACAAAGCTGAATACAGTTACGAAGCAGCTGGGAGAAAGAATTTAAACACAAAAATTAGGCGGATAATTGGGTAAAGTTTAAGAATATTTAACTTATCCCACAATCAAGAGAGAAGGCTGCACTGGTTAAAAAAACCCTGCCTGGCTTAGAGGGGAAATGAAAGCCCCTGTGAAAAAACAAAACAACAAAAACAAACAATCCCTACACTATGTAACAAATAGAAAACAAGTGAAGTTGATAGCTTCTGCTTTATATGTATTGCTAGGTATTACAGAAAATTGGTAAGAGTAGCAAAAAGAGAAATGTATGGTCAGCATTACTATGGACAATAAGGATTTTTTTAAGTATATTAGGAACAAAAGCAATCCTAACAATAGTGCTGGATCATTATTACATGGAAATGGTGGAAAGGTTAATAATTCAGAAGAGGCAGAAACATTCAATAAATATTTCTGTTCTGTACTGGAAAAGAGCCAGTTGATATAGTCATGTCATGTGATGATGAAATACTTTCCATCCCAGCAGAACTGAGGATGCTAAACAGCATCCACTGAAGTTATATGTAGTAATTGTAACCATGTCAGTCCCAGCATAGTAGGGAGACAAGGTGTGTGAAGTTATATCTTTTATTGGACCAACTTCTCTTGTTGAGATAGACAAGCTTTTGAGCTACACAGAAATCTTCTTCATGTCTGAGAAAGCTACTAAGGGTATGTCTATACTACCCGCCGGATTGGCGGGCAGCGATCGATCCAGCGAGGGTCAATTTATCGCATCTAGTCAAGACGCGATAAATTGACCTCCGAGTGCTCTCCTGTCGACTCCTGTACTCCATCACCGCGAGAGGCGCAGGCAGAGACAACAGGGGAGTGGCAGCAGTCGACGCACCACAGTGAAGACACCAGGTGCCACAGGATTCTTTGCTGCTTTTTCAGCTACATTATTCACGTAGATCGATTCCCCCCACCCCCTGTGTAGACCAGGCCATAGAGTCACAGCTAATACAAGATCAAACAGATAGTTTAATATAAGTAGTTAGCATATAATCTTTAACACATTAACCTCTCTTTTTCTCCTATGATTAAAGGGGTATTAACAGGACACTTTACCTTGAATGGTCCCAGAGAATATGTGCTAACTACTTGTGCCAAACTATCTGTTGGATTTTGTATATAGCTGTGACACTCAGTACCCAGACCTGAAGAAGAAATCCTTGTTGCTTGAAATCTTGTCTCTCTCACCAGCAGAAGTTGGCCCAATAAAATATTACCTCACCCACCCAGGCCTGGGCTACACTAGTGGGGGGGGTTCGAACTAAGATACGCAACTTCAGTTACGCTATTCGCGTAGCTGAAGTCGAAGTATCTTAGTTTGACTTACCTGGCTGTCCTCACGGCGGCGAGTCAACCACCGCAGCTCCCCCTTCGACTCCGCTTACTCCTCCTGCCGAGGTGGAGTACGGGCGTTGATTCGGGGATCGATTTATCGCGTCTAGATGAGACGCAATAAATCGATCCCCGATACATCGAACACTACCCTCCAATGCGGCGGGTAGTATAGATGTACCCATAGTCTCTCTACAAAAGTTAGATATTTTTAAATTAGCAGGTCCAGATAACTTACATTCAAGATTTTTAAAAGAGCTGGACAAGAAGCTTTCTGAATCATTGTTTATTTTTAATTAGTCCATGGGCAGTGGGTGAACCAGGGGAGGCAAGCCCCTGGCCGGTATGCCTCTTTTGCTTGGGTCCCTGCCCATCCCGACCCTGCTGGAGCCCAGAAATTCCCCGCTTCCCAGCCCGGGGCCACCCACGTGCCTGCCCCCTGCAGCCCCAGGTGGGTGGGCAGGCACAGCGGGCCCCAGTCCGAAACCTGCAGTGGCAGGTGGGTGGGCAGTGCAACCCTCCCGAGGCCCAGAGCACCAGGCAGGCAGACAGCTGAGCGCAGCCCCCAGCCCCAGCATGGAGTGAGGGCCAGCGGGCAGCACAACCTCATGCACCAGAGCGCCAGGAGGGTGGGCAGCGTGGACCCCAGTGCCCCAGCCCCAGGCAGGCAGGCAGGCAGGCAGCACAAGCACCCGCTTCAGCCGCCCGGAGTCCCTGGCTGCAGGGCGGCCCCTACTATCCCCAGCCCAGGTCAAGGGTACCAGAGCCCTCCCACAAGTGTGTGTGGGGGGAGGGGAGGGCAGGGGCGGTGGAGGGACCCAGGCCTCCCACAGGTGCCTGAGCAGCTCTCCCCGACCTGACTCCGGATGGCTGGGGGTGGAGGTGAGGGCTCAGAGTTGCAGCCCAGCCATGATAAGAGCTGGGCAGGAAGCTGTGGGGAGCCATGGTGGACCCTCCACCTGCCCGCAGTGTGGGGGGCCCAAGCAGCCCTTGGCCTGTGTCCCTGGGGCAGGTGGAGGGTCCTCACAGCTTCCCACATGGCTCATACTGTGGCCAGGCTGTGACTCCAGGCCCCCCCGCCCGGGCAGATCCAGGTCGGGGAGAGCCATGCCAGCAGCTGTGGGGAGCTGGCATAGAATTGTGCACCATCCACCTACCCTGGGCAGGTGGGGAGCCCAGGTGGTTTGGACACAGGAAAGGGGCTGCTCTCAGCCCCCCTGAACCCTGGCAGGTATAGGGTCCATGACAGCTCCCCACAGCTGCCTGGGATCCCCGGTTGGGCTCCATGTTGGCCTGGCTAGGGGGTGAGGCCTTGGGGAGAAGAGGGTCTGTCCACTTTCAAAAAGTGGGAGGGCCCTGTCCCCCTGGCCTCTCCAGTTCCGGTGCCGCTGGCTTGGGGCCACAGGGGAAGGAAGAGTCCAGCAGAGCATGTGGGAAGCGGGAGGGGGTCTAGAGTTGGAGTGTAGGCGGAGCCACGCAGGCAGTTTGGGGAGGCAAAGCCTTCCCTTCCCTTTGATACCTGCCCCCCATGAAATAGGGAACACGGGGGAAGTCCCAGAAGACTGGAAGAAAACTAATGTGCCAATATTTAAAAAGGTTACCCAAGTCATCCTGGTTAATTTTAAACCTGTCAGCATGATGTGGATCCTGCGCAAATAATGGACTGGGTGATATGGCACATGATTAATAAAGAGTTAAAGGAGGATAACATAATTAATGCCAATCATCATGGTTTATGGAAAACAGATCTTGTAAAATTAGCGTGATACCTTTTTATGAGATTACATACTCACTCATAAAAGTCACAGGTGATGTTATATCTATAGACTTCTCCAAGACATTTGTCTTTTTACTGAACAACATTTTGATTGAGAAACTAGAATGATATAAATCAACATTGCATTAGTTAAGCAGGTTAAAAAACTGGCAACTGATAAGTCTCAAAATGTAATTGTAAATGGTGAATCATTATTGAGAGAGTGTGTTAATATTATGATCTGAAATCATCACTCAAATTTACAGATGACACAAAGATTGGGGGAGTGGCAAATAAATAAGAGAACAGGTCAGTGATGTAGAGTGATCTGAACCACTTCTTAAGCTGAATGGAAGCAAACAATGTTTTTAATACTGCTAAATGTAAATGTATAAATCTTGGAACAAAGATTGTAGACCATACTGACATAATGGGGGACTATGGTGGATTATCAGCTGAACAAAAGTTCTGAGTATTTTGCTATGGCCAAAAGGGCTAATATGATGCTTGAATGTATAAACAGGGGATTAGTGAATAGGAGTAGGGAAGCTATATTATCTCTATATTTGGCAATGGTACGACTGCTACTGGAATACTGGGTCCTGTTCTCGTATCCACAAATCCATCAAGAAGGATGTTGATAAATTGGAGAGAGTTCAGAGAAGTGTCACAAGAATGATCAAAGGATTAGGAAACCTGCCTTATAGTGAGAGACTCAAGGAGCTCAAAGTATTTAGCTCATCAAAGAATAGGTTAATAAATAATTTGATCAGTCTATAAGTACCTGCATGGGGATCAGAAATTTGATGACATAATTCTCTTCAATTTCCAGTTATTCAATCTTGTTCTATCTTTATTTGCTAGACTGAAACCAAACAAATTCAGACTAGAAATAAGCACACACACCCTCCCCCCCCACACACACACACTTTTTTTTAACAGTGAAGGTAATTAACCATTAGAACAATTTAATAAAGGTGGTGGTGGATTCTCCATCAGATGAATTTTTTAAATCAAGATTAGATTTCCCCCCGCCCCTAAAATAGAGGATCTAGTTTAACCAGATATTGGACCTGAAACAGGAATTAATTATGGGAAGCCCTATAGCTGGTATTATGCAGACAAGATTATCCCAACGTTCCCTTCTGGCATTCGAATCTATGAATTCTATATAGAATAAAGGTTTTGAACTACATAAGGTAGTGACCTACAAGGCAGGCTGGACAACACTGGCAATGGGGGTCAGCTCTGGGAGAGAGAATGAAAATTTCTACTCCTTTGGAGTCACCCCTACCTACTTTCTCTCCATATCTTTTTTCTGTAGACGATACTTATCTGCCCTCCTTACTGTAGTGGGTGAGTACTTCCCTACCTCACAGGAGTGTTGTGAGGATAAACATAGTAAAGATTATGAATTACTCAGATACTATCATCCCCACTTTACAGAAGTGGAACTGAGACACAGATAGAGAACAGGGCCAGGCTTTCAAAGTGTTTTAAGCACCTCAGGATGCAAATAGTCACCGAGTCAGATTTTCAAAAGTGCCTAGGCAAATGTGATTCCAATGGCGGTTAAGTGCCTAACCTGGTTTAGGCACTTTTGAAAATCCCAGCTAGCACCCATCTGCATCTTTGGGCCCCTACTGCTTTTGAAAGTCTGGCCCTAAGTAACTTAACCAAGATTACATGGGAAATTTGTAGCAGGGCAGAGTATTGAAGCAGGTTTTCTGAATTCAGCTAGCTCCCTAATCTTTGGAGCATCCTATCTGTGAATGACCAGAAGTGATGTTGTTGCTGTACAAGGCATAAAGATGCAAGATGTTTCCCATAGGATATGAATGGGGCAAGGAGTTGTGCAGAAGAAAATCAATTGCACTCTTGTTGATAACATTTCTAGAGAGGGAAAGTGGCTTAGACATTCTAGTAGAATAGTTTTAATAGTGCCTAAGAATATGAAGACCATCACATCTCTAGAGCAAACAAACAGATATGGTGGTAATGGACTTGGGGGTAAAATGGTGATGTGGTATTAGACTTGATGATTGAAAAATCAAAGGAGGCAGGAATCCAAGTCTCAAAGGAAAACAAATCTCAAAAACGACCCTGGAAGTCAGGATTGCACATGGAAACAACAGTGGCTAAAGAAGAATAGCCCAGCATTTTTTATCATGGTAGTGCCTCAGAAAGAGAGAGAGAGGAATCTGTGCATACTCATTTGCATCACTGACATGCAGTTTGAAAAGGAGACAAGTATCACCAGTGAGAGATTATTCCTCTCCTATTTGTGTAGAAACAGGTGTCAGTAGAGGAAAGGTGGGAACTCATATGTGAAAGGTGCTTCTTTTGAAAAATATAACAAAGCATCAGAGGGAATGGTATGAAAAGCCCACTGATCACATTTGTAAAAAAGTTCAGAGTATCATTTTTTTTTAAATGCCTCAGTAAAAAGATAGCCAAGATTCTCCTTCATGCATACTGATACTTACCAGCCACCTGCAAAAGACATTGCTTAGCTTGAAAAAATCTTGCAGTGAATGCACTGCAATGACAAAACTGAATTCCATCTTGACCATTTGTCTCTGTCATACGTGTCTGTTATTTCTGATGAGAAAATAATGGCGTGTGCCTTACAGGGTAGTTTGTCTAAGTGCCATGTTTTGTGCACTCCTTGATTTTGACAGTCTGTGGTTTCCTAGACAAACAAAAGGGATTTGAGGGGAAATGTAGCTATTACTCACAGCCTGCTGTCAATTTAAGCATTCACAACCTGTCGCATCTTGTGAGAGCTGCAGATGCAAATCAGTCTGCCTCTGTACCAGCTCAAAGGGTTGTACCAGGTGGGATGCCTCTCTTTGTATGCCTTAATTGCTTGGAAAAGCATCACAAATCTATTAATAAATGTACATTACTAGCATAAATGAGTTCCGCTGTACCACTGAAAAAAAACATACAATATACATATTATCTGGAAATCTGCATTCATATTCAATCCACTCCCTTCTGAACCAAACAACAAAGCATACATAAATTATAGCACTTTCCTATGAGCTTATATTTGTCAAAGTCAATATTATATGTAATTTACTTGTTCCATTACATTTCCTCAGTTCCTGCCTTTGTTATGTTCACTTTAGCACTTGTGTGAAGATGAAATAGATGACTTAATAGGTTTTTCACATCTGTGACTCTATGACCCTTACAGGTTGCAGTGCCCAAAACCTTTAGCCACATACAATATGAATGCATATGAAGGAAATTTAGGTGTGCATGAGGGATCCACATGGGCCAGTTAGTTCACAAGAATGTATACCCCTCTAGTGTGAACTAATGCACTGTGTAGACAATCCCTAAGTCTCAGTTTTAGGCTCCATTGTGATCCCCAAAAGTCCTGCCAAAAGCTGTACATACCCACATTCACTCTGTACCTAAATGTCCAGGGTAAAAGTTCCGTAGGCATCTAAGAGTATCTCTTCACTAGCAATGTTAAAGCGCTGCCGGGGCAGCGCTTTAACGTGACTGTGTAGTCGCGGCACCAGCGCTGTAAAAAAAACACCCTCACGAGGAGAGTAGCTACCAGTGCTGGTGCACTGTCTACACTGCCACTTTATAACGCTGAAACTTGCAGCACTCAGGGGGTGTTTTTTCACACCCCTAAGTGAGAAAGTTGCAGTGCTGTAAAGTGACAGTGTAAACAAGGTGTAAGTTTCTGCCTCTGAGTGTGCACACTGCTGCCTCACCCTAGGCAGCAGAATGCCTATATTCCACCTCAGCCCCAGAGTGTTTCACGAACAAGGGTAGATAGGCATTTGTCCACTTAACTGACGTATTGGGCCCAATCCAGTAGTTTTGTATAGAGGCTGCCTGCCGGATCAAATCCCACTCAAAATCTGTCTGGAAGACATAAGAGTGGTCGCCATCTTATAATGTTTAGCCCAGTAGTTAAAGCACTCACCAGGGATGTGGGAGACCATGTTCAATCTCTGCCTGATGGGGAGAAAGGATTTGAACAGAGGTATCCAGTTTCTCAAGAGAGTGCTCTAACCACTGAGCTAGAAGTCATAAGGTGACCACCTATTCCTCCCTCAACCATCTTTTGTGGCATTAGGCACCTGCTTAATTAATTCTCACAAGAAACACCTTAAGAACCTAAGCTGCCTGACTCCAGGAGAGGCATCCTGCTGTGGATCACAAGTAGAGAAAGCCACCTCCCTGCATCCCTCACTTACGTCCTTATCTCCATGAGACCCCTCTTGTTGGCATCTCCCATAGATTAGCTTTAGCAGCTCCCCACCTTGTATGCTGGCTTTTGTGTAGCACATTCATAGATTCCAGTCCAAAAGGGAATACTGTGAACATCTAACCTGACCTCCTGCATAATACAGTCCATAGAACTTCCCGAAATAGTTCCTTGAGTATATCATTTAAAAACAAAAATCCAATCTTGTTTTAAATATTATCAGGGATGGAGAATCCATCACAGCTCTTGGTAAATTGTTCCAATGGTTAATTGCCTTCACTGTCAAAAACTTACACTTTATTTTCTGTCTCAATTTATCTAGCTTCAACTTCCATCCAATTGATCATTTTATACCAGGGATCGGCAACCTTTGGCACGTGGCCCGCCAGGGTAAGCACCCTGGTGGGCCGGGTCGGTTTGTTTACCTGCCGCGTCAGCAGGTTCGGTCGATCGCGGCTCCCACTGGCCGCAGTTCACCGCTCCAGGCCAATGGGGGTGGCGGGAAGTGGCGGCCAGCACATCCCTCAGCCCGCGCCACTTCCCGCAGCCCCCATTGGCCTGGAGCGGCAAACCGCGGCCACCACAACCTCTAAATCTTTTTCAGTCACTGCTTCCCAGTATACATTCCCCAGTCATATAAATATGGCCTACATTCTTTGCTCCTTGGTGATATAAATTTACATTTAGCCATAGTAAACTGAGCATAAGCAAACAATATGGATTTTATCAAGTGCTCTAGATTTCTCTGAATCAGTGACCTGTCCTCTTTATTATTTATGACTCCCCCAATTTTTGTGTCATCTGCAAACTTTATCAGTGATGATTTTATGTTTTCATCCAAGTCATTAATAAATATTTTAAATAGCATAGGGCCAAGAACCAATCCCTTCACAACACCATGGAAATACATCAATTACTATACCCCATTTAAAATTACAATTTGAGATCTATCATTAGCCAATTTTTAATAATTCAATTTTTTAAATCAAATCATTGTGCAGTACCAAGTCAAATGCCTTACAGAAGTCAGAGTATATTACATCAGCACAATTACCTTTATCCACCAAACTTGTAATCTCATAACAAAAATATATTAGTTAGTTTGACCGGATCTAGTTTCCATAAACACCTTTGATTTATATTAATTATATTTGTGATGCTGGCAGACCAGGTGCCCACTCATTCCAAGACACAGGGCCTCACTGAACACTGGTAAATGCATTGCTGGAAACCAGTGTGGCTTACCTGTGGGTTAGTATAGTTAAAATAGATATTAGTGTTACAAGAATGTGGTTAGTGTTTAGACTTTTTGGAATACTTGTAGGATGTTGCATGTATTAATCCTAATTTTACTATCTGTATCCCATGGTATAAAGTTATATTGAGTGTTTTCACTGTAAGCCTCTAATTGTGTAACTCACCAAACAGGAAAAGAAGCATTAATTAATGTAAAGTGCTTGTTCTGCACACAAGATGGTCCATTGAAGGCAAATGAGGCATTGTGTAGCAACAAAGGACAGAGACCTTGTTGATTACATTTGCACTCCCTCCAGGAAGGGAAGAACTGTGCATAAACTTATCCCATCAGCTTGGATTCTGGGGTGAAGTGGATGAAAATCCTTGACAAGGAGAAATTGAGATCTTTGTGCTGTCTTGACTCAGAGATCCCCATACTGCTTGGCATGGATCAACCCTAAAGGACATATAGAGCTGCTTATTATAGAGATGTCATTGGAGGAGGTTTTGGAACAAATGGATAAACTAAACAGTAATAAGTCACCTGGACCAGATGGTATTCACCCAAGAGTTCTGAAGGAACTCAAATATTAAATTGCAGAACTATTAACTGTAGTTTGTAATCTATCATTTAAATCAGCTTCTGTACCAAAGGACTGGAGGATAGCTAATGTGATGACAATTTTTAAAAAGGGCTCCAGAGGTGATCCCAGCAATTACAGGCCAGTAAGCCAGGCAAACTGGTTATATAGCAAGCAGCTCCCAAGCAAGATACATACATTTTCAAAAACTGCCAAAGATCATGCAAATCTTGGACTGGCCTATTCAGTCACATGAGACATTGTAAACCATCTACATCATAGGCTGCAATTTCCACCATCTCTTGCAGACAAAAGGATGCCAACATAGGTTGAAACTATAGTAAAGAACAGAATTGTCAGAAACATAGATGAACATAATTCGTTGGGGAAAAGTCAACATGTTTTTTGTAAAGGGAAATCATGCCTCACCAATATACTAGAATACTTTGAGCTGGTCAACAAGCATCTGGACAAGGGGGATCCAGTGGATATAGTGTACTTATATTTTCAGAAAGCCTTTGACAAGGTCCCTCTCCAAAGGCTCTTAAGCAAAGTAAGCTGTCATGGGATAAGAGACAAGGTCCTCTCATGGATTGGTAACTGGTAAAAAGCTAGGAAACAAAGGGTAGGAATAAATTATCAGTTTTCAGAATGGAGAGAGGTAAATAGTGGTGTCCCCCAGGGGTCTATACTGGGACCAGTCCTATTCAACATATTCATAAATTATCTGGAAAAAGGGATAAACAGTGAGGTGGCAAAATTTGGAGATACTATTAAAGACAGTAAGGTCCCAAGCAGACTGTCAAGAACTAAAAAAAGGATCTCATAAAACTGGGTGACTGGGCAACAAAATGGCAAATGAAATTCAGTGTTGATAATGCAAAGTAATGCACACTGGAAAACATAATCCCAACTATACACATAAAATGATGGGGTCTAAATTAGCTGTTACCATGCAAGAAAGCGGTCTTGGAGTCGTTGTGGATAGTTCTCTGAAAACATCCCCTCAATATGCAGTGGCAGTCAAAAAAGCAAACAGAATGTTGGGAATCTTGAAGGAAAGGATAGATAAATCCATAGAGAGAGAGAGAGATATGGATTTATGTATGTATATATATATATATATAGAGAGAGAGAGAGAGAGAGATGGATTTATGTATGTATATATATATATATATATATATATATATATAAATCCATGATATGCCCACATCTTGAATACTGCATGCAGATGTGGTCGCTCCACCTCAAAAATGATATATTGGAATTGGAAACGATTCAGAAAAGGGCAAAAAAAATTATTAGGGGTATGGAATGGCTTCCATATAAGGAGAGATTAATAAAATGGGACTTTTCATCTTGGAAATGAGATGACTAAGAAGNGGATTTATGTATGTATATATATATATATAAATCCATGATATGCCCACATCTTGAATACTGCATGCAGATGTGGTCGCTTCACCTCAAAAATGATATATTGGAATTGGAAACGATTCAGAAAAGGGCAAAAAAAATTATTAGGGGTATGGAATGGCTTCCATATAAGGAGAGATTAATAAAATGGGACTTTTCATCTTGGAAATGAGATGACTAAGAAGGGATATGATAGAGGTCTATAAAATCATGACTGGTGTGGAGAAAGTAAATAAGGAAGTGTTATTTACTCCTTCTCATAACATAAGAACTAGAGGTCACCAAATGAAATTAATAGGCAGCAGGTTTAAAACAAACAAAATGAAGTATTTTTTCATACAATGCACAGTCAACCTGTGGAACTCCTTGCCAGGGGATGTTGTGAAGGCCAAGACCATAACAGGGTTCAAAAAAGAACTAGATAAGTTCATGGAGGATAGGTCCACCAATGGCTATTTTCCAGGATAGGCAGGGATGGTGCCAATAGCCTCTGTTTGCCAGAAGCTGGGAATGGGCATCAGGGGATGGATCACTTGATGTTTACCTGTTCTGTTCATTCCTTCTGGGGCACCTGGTATTGGTCACTGTCAGAAAACAGGATACTGGGCTAGATGGACCTTTGACTGATCCAGTATGGCCATTCTTATGTTCTTTTTAAATCCAAGACTCTAACTCAATTGTGTGTGCATGTTTCCTGTTTTAACCTTGTAAATAACTCTCATTGCTTTTCTTAGTTAATAAATATTTAGTTGGTTTGTTACAGGATTGGCTACAGGTGCAGTCTTTGGTTTGAGATCTGAGTACAATTGACCTGGGGTAAGTGACTGGTCCTGTGGGACTCAGAGTAACCTGAATATTGTTTTGATTTGTGGTGTAACAGGGGGGTCGGCAACTTTCGGCACGCGGCCCATCAGGGTAATCCAATGGCGGGCCGCGAGACATTTTGTTTACTTTGACTATGCGCAGGAATGGCCCCCCGCAGCTCCCAGTGGCCATGGTTCGCCGTTCCCGGCCAATGGGAACTGTGAAAAGCAGCAGGCCGCAGGGACGTGCTGGCCGCCACTTCCTGCAGCTCCCATTGGTGGTTCCTTTGCTTCCCTTATCAATTTTCTACAATTCCTAACTTCTGATTGATATTTATTGCTATCAAATTCCCCTTTCTTCCATTTTTATATATTATTTTTATAGATGCTTTCATTCCTCCTCTTAACCATTAAAAACAGTGTGGCCTTCTTTCTCGATTGTGGCTTTTTGGAAATCTAGTAAGGCAGGGGTTCCCAAACTTGGTTCATGGCTTGTTCAGGGTAAGCCCCTGGTGGGCCACGAGATGCTTTGTTTACCTTAGCATCCGCAGGTACGGCCGCTCGCAGCTCCTAGTGGCCGCAGTTCGCTGTGGGAAGTGGTGGCCACGGCCACTGGGAGCTGCGAGCGACTATACCTGCGGATGCTTAGGTAAACAAAGCATTTCGCAGCCTGCCAGGGGCTTACCCTGAACAAGCTGAGAACCAAGTTTGGGAACCCCTGTAGTAAGGAGTTTTTTAAATGATTTCCAGTTATCATTCAATTTTTTCTGATTAAGTTCTTCCTCTAAACTGACCTGGTTCATAATTGTTTTAATCTTTGTGAAATTGGCCCTATTAGAGCACCAAGTATATATACTGATCTGGATTTTATTCTGCTTGCACATTACAAATGTGATCAAGTCATGATCACTTGTACCTAAGCGACCATTAATATTTTGTTCTTAGTCACCTATTTCTCCCTATGCATTGTATCGGGAGTGTAGGCTCTGTGAATCTTAGTGTTGTTCCTGTGATTATCTAGGCACTGACACTCAGTGTCATACTGCCTAAGCCCCTTTGTGAATCTATGTCTAAATGCTGCTTTCAGCTAGGTGTCCTCCAAATGCACTGTATGTCACCTGGTTTTAGCAATTTCTGTTTCATACACTGGTGCTGTGATGGGGTATATGCCCCACAAAGTTGTTAACAGGAAGTATGAAGGCCCAAATAGCCTATTCTGTGGCACCTGAAAGGGAGACCGCTAGTTAACCGGACTAGTTGATTACTATGTAGAAAAGACTGCAGGGCCAATGAGGAAGAACAGAGAGGAGAGCGGCAGTAGGGAGCTTATACCCTGGGACTGGCTCGGAAGGGATTCAAGGTAACTGCCAGAGATGCTAGCACACCTAGAGGTAGCTTCTTAGCAGTATCTGCCCGAGGAGACTAAATGCTGGGGAAAGGGGACTGGAGGGCACAGCTCCATAGATGTCTGTAGGCAGGCAAAGATAGGAAGCTGCCCAGGTAGCCAGCGAGATATCATAAGAAACAGATCCTAACTTCTTATCACTAGGGTCCTGGGCTGGACCCCAGAGAAGAGAACGGGCCTAGGTTCCTCTCCCTCTCCATCATAGGAGGGGCCATGTAAGTTTCAGGAAGGGGGCAAGGACTATTGAGGCTAGACCATGGCTGAAGGCCTGCTAGGTGGTCATTAAAATTTTGTGGTTTTGTTTGGTTACCCTGAAAGGAGACAGAACAGAAAGGTGCCCTAGCCAGAAGGCTAGGACATGGAAGATACAGACTGCAGCACAACTAGAATAATAGTACTAGGGGATCCTAGAAGAAAAGGATACTTGTAATATCATGGCCTGACATCAGGGGGCATCATGGATATGGCAGAAACAACTACGGGTCACCAATGTTCTGCATTGCTTCTATTAAACTTAATCAAGGCCTATAATCTTTAGCCTTCCCCCTTCCAAAAGAGAGACTCATGTTCTTATTTAACATGGCTTAGGCAGATTTGCTGACTGAGGAGTTCTGCATTCCTTTCACGGAGAGTGACAGTAACATTGACTTTCTTATAGACAGGATTTGACATGAGTCCAGAACAGAGTTTCTGCCCCATCTGTTTTTTAAAGAATTAAGTTGTCATTTTAAAATAAGTTTCTAATCCTTATTGTTAGAGACAGAGGCAAAATAGATGCTAACCATCACAACAACTTTATTGTCAAAAAAGAATGTAGAAGGTCTCCAGCCCAGCACCACCTAGTGACTAACCATTATAATGTAGTTTAATCTTTTCATCACACTCATGGTTGGTGCGAGACACTCAGATACTACGTTGATGTACTTTGTATAAGAACATAAACAGGTAGCCAGGAAAATGATGTAAATGTGAATTTCTCTAATACTGAATTTTCAGAACACAATACATATGTTTTTAGCATAATAATTAAATGTGTGCATTTTTTTTGCACTGAGGTTAAGATTTTCAATAGAGCCTGAGAGAATTAAGCACCCCTCACCCACTAGATTTCAGTACCCACTAAATTTCAGTACCAAATTGGGTACCTAATTCCTGTCAGTTCTTTTGATCTTCCCAGCCTTAAAGTCCAAGCTTTGATAGTGACTGAGTTTCAAAGAGTTAACTGAAATACACTTGGACTGAAAGACATATACAAATATATACATGCCTATATCTTTGTAAACTCATATTATCTAATTCAATGAAAAATTTTGAATGTTGCCAAATGCTTTTTGAGAGGATTTTGCAGACATATGGTGCAATATGTTTGTACCTATCGAACACCATCTGCCGCCTATGCTTAATGCAAATTCATTTTACTTTTAATTCATAAAGAAAATGCAGAATGGAAGTGACGCATGTACCATAATTTGGCTCAGCTTTAGGCAGGTGTAGAGTTAAGCATGAAACATATTTTTGATTTAAAATGACTGTTCACTTATTCCCATGTGTGGTATATAGCCATTAGTAACAAATAAATGTATGCCAGACCCTTATGCTCCTGGGTGCGGGAGGAGGGGAGAGAGGGAGTAACCTAGAAAGCTGGAGGGAAAAGGCATTCCTTTACTAACACAGTATGAAGATTATATTATTCTACTCCCAATAATTATATCCAATAATACTGTTTAAGCATTGGTTTACACAAAACAGATACCTATGGGGGAGCTCTAATGAGGTGTGAGTAAATTAATAAAATGCAATAGGATGCTATTATTATGTTTGCCCCTTTAGGATTTGATGATGTACTGAGTACATCCATTGAAGAGGCACTTGTCTGACCCTTCAGATATCTGCTCAACAGCAAGCTTTTTGGAAGAGTGAGGAGAGAAATAATGGAAACAATTTCAGAAGGCAGTGGAAACGGGTGTGTGTTTGGCAAGAGAAAGATTAACTAATGATATGATGAGGGATTAGTGAGTGTTCTGTTTTACCACCATCCACTCCTTCCTGTGAGTCCCTCCCCCTCACCCGAATCCATATAGGGCACTATCCTGCAATGTGCTGAGGACTCAGGCCATGATCAGGAAAACACTCAGTTACATAGTTAACTTCAATAAGGTGAGTAGGCCTTCTGAAATCACATATATTAGTGCTTTGCTGGGTTGGGGCCAGCGGGTGAAATTCTGGTCCAACTGACAAACCCCAATTGACTTCAGTGGGACCAGGATTCCACCCTGAGTGCTCAGTGTAACCCACATATGTATGCCAGCAACTGTTTTCTCCCTTAGTCTAAGAGGGGGAGAGAAGCAGTGGGGAGGAGACATGGATTTATTGTTGTCCTCCATGTCCCCAGGCAGGGCACTTAAAAGGGCCCAGAGGCATCTAGAAGAGGGGGCTGGTAGCTACTGACATGCTAGGTAGCTGTGCAGAGGGTTTCCATTAAGGGCAAGGAGCCTACCAGGTTTCACACATACACCATGTGAGATCTTATTCAATGGGAATTCTGGGGAAAAGTTATAAATAGGGGTAATTGGAGGTTTCCCTGTGGACTCAGTGGCCGAACAATACAGGACAAAGATGTATCTGCTGTAAGAGCTGCATTCCAGAGCCTGTGTTGCTAAAGTTGCTAAAGTTGGAGAACTGCTGTCCTAAGGTATACTTTCCACTGAAATTTATGGTATGTCTATTCAGCAGTTAAACACCTGTGGCTGGCCTGGGTCAGCTGACTTGATCTTGCAGTGGGGTGGGTCCCAGGGCCTGGGCTCTAGTATGAGCCCAAATGTCTACACTGCAATTTTACAGCCCCACAGCCTGAGTCAGGTGACACAGGCCAACCACAGGTGTTTAATTGATGAATATACATACCCTTACAGAACAACAACAAAATGAGGAGAACTGGGGGGGGGGGGGGGGGGGGGGGGNCACATAATAGCTGTTTAAGAAAAGTTTTCACAAGTATTCCAAATGCTTATTGCAGATATTAAATGTTATTCTTTAAGAAATGGTATAGGACTCTGTTGGAAGTTTAACTCTTTGAAATATTTATTTTATTTCATTTTATTTTATTTAAAATCCTAAAAGGACTGAGCTCTGGCTTCTGCCTCAACAATGAAGTAGGCTGAAGTGCAGCAGAAAAAAATAATGTCCCAGTTATGTTAGCTCAACACCCCTTTGACTCAGAGGCCCAGTTGTGATTTACTACTATGTCAGCAACTCTTGTCAGGCCTGACATACTCATTACACCTCACACACTAGTGTCAGCACTGCCCCTTCCTAGTTACACTCAGCAGCACCTCACAGGATCAAACCCATATTCTGCTATATTACATGGGTAATACATGGTAGTTTCTCTTTGCAGCGGGTTGTGTATACATTTTTCTCCTGTTATTGTCTCCACAGGCTGACCCCTCACCATTTTGCTTTGAAACTGGAATTCAAATACATCCATGATTTCAAAGTGATACATTATCACAACTGCTCATTTCACATGATTTTGATGCAAACCCATATACTGGCCCAAGTTCACACGAAAGTCACATGAAATATTTTTGAACCTTAACAAATGTTTCAGTGAATTTGATCGAAGTTCAGGCTTGTACAAATGCTTGAAACCAGGCAAATTTAATGTGGTTTGGGGCTTTGTGGTGAACATTCTGAACAGCTCTATTTATAATGCCAATGATATTTCACATGGTGTAACATGATAGCACTGAGTGGGGTTCAAGCGAAAGAGAAAGAATGCACAAATAGAACCAGACCTTCAAGGTAAGGATCAACCTTAAATGAATTCAGAGAAAGCTGAAGGAATGTTATCTTACAAAATCAGGCAAATATTCTGCACCTAAATCTCACTATTTTTCCTTATGGTTAGCAAGTGTCATCACTTGTCACTAGCACGGCTTACCTACATATTTTAAACTTTTGGAACCTTTGAAAAGCCCGTAAAGAATCATTTGTGCATACTACCTACATAAATTAGTATGAATTAGAGAAGCAATGAATGTATGTGTTTAAGAGACAGAATGTGATAATTGATTGGTTGTATTGTTATCGTTATGGGTCCTATATGGTATTTCAAAGGGATTTCTTCAGAACAAAATGGCCATTTAGGAAGAAAGAATGAACCCACACATTTTAAGTTATATTAGGTGGGGAAATGTCTTTGAACATTATTTAGTTCCAGGTTTGAATGGGAATTATCTGAAGTGAAAGGAGAACGGGAAATGTAGCATCCCAAAACATAAATACAGAAAGCCTGGGTTTAAATCCTGGTTTAGATGAAATAGCCAGAATCCTACTGGCCAATTTTCCACATCATAAAACAACCAGATAACATAGTACAACTACAGTCATTACTTAAATAGACCCAGGACAGTATTAGCAAGGATTAGTGAGGAGCTTTTATACAACTTGATCCAGCTATTGTTGAAGTCAATGTAAAAATTCCCATGGCCGCTGGATTGGGTCCACACTAGGGTGATGAGTGCCATAGAAATGCCTATAAATAAATAAGGTGTATTGCAGGTCAGGTTTGAAGTGCTGTAACTGGCAGTACTATTAGTCCTTAACATTTATGAGCATTAATTTCATATAAAAGTAAATCAAACCTTTAAAAATTATTGATGCCCAGGTGTGGAGGGAGACTGTACACGATGAAATGGCCTGCCTCCTTCGGAAACAATGTAGCTAAAAGTTAGAGAAACCTATGCCTGGGATTTTTCACGGTTCCCCATGACATATCCATTATTGTCTTTGAATATATATCATGCCATAATGAGCCAAATTCAGTTGGGGTGCAAACAACACCCGACCTGTATTTGGCTTGTTTAAAACTACATCCTGAATTTCTTTCTGGGAAACAACTAGGTTCATATACAGCCCTGCATTTTTTTTCCTTCTGACCTTTCTTCAGTTGCTGTTTCACCCTTTGACTTTTAGGTCACAGTAACTTAAATTATCAATGTATAAAGTCTTTCAGTTACCAATAATTTTATTAGTTATTGATACTGTAATTGTAAGATACCATATGATAGAAAAATAGATTTCCAGTCTCTAGATATGGCCACCGCCCCATTAGCATAATATCTCTTCATGTGTCAAATATTAATGAATGTATCTGAAAAACCTCTGAGGTAGTAGATTATCCCCATTTTACAAATGGAAACTAATGTACAGAGAAATTAAGGCTCTTGCCCAAAGTCACACAGTAGGTTTTTGGCAGAGTTGGGGATTAGTTCTCCTGAGTCCCAGACTCGTGCCTTAACCATAATGCTATCCTTCCTCTCTTTAGTTAATTCTTGAGAGTATTTCTATATCATTGCCTTCAAAAGTTAAATACAATAAAACTTTAAATAATGGACAAATAATGGAACAAACTGACTAGATTACAGTTAAGTAAAACAAAACCAAACAAAGACATGGAACAATGTGGCCATGTACCACATAGTGAGAACAAATGGACACTCCCTAACCACACCAAGCTCCATGATGCACTGGAGTATTTGAGACCTTCAGAGTTTATCTTCTGCCTTTCACCTGGGCAGCAGAACCAGTGCAGTTCTGCTGTATTTGGGGTCTTTCATAGAAGCACAGTTGTGGTCATACATAAAGGTTTCCATTCTATTAGAGGGATTTGTAGAACATGTACAGTAACTCCTCACTTAAAGTCATCACGGTTAATGTTGTTTCATTGTTACGTTGCTGATCAATTAGGGAACATGCTCGTTTAAAGTTGTGCAATGCTCCCTTATAACGTTGTTTGGCAGCCACTTGCTTTGTCCACTGCTTGCAGAAAGAGCAGCCTGTTGCAGCTAGCTGGTGGGGGCTTGGAAACAGGGTGGACCGGCAGCCCCCTTATCAGCTCCCCGCTCCCCTAAATTCCCTGTGCGGCAGCCGCCCAGCAGGCTATCAATTGCAGAAAGTTCAACTGTCCATCCCCCCACTGCCATGTGCTACTCCTGCCATCTGCCTTGGGAGCTGCTCCCGGGAGCCTCCTGCTTGCTGTGCGGGGGGGAGGGGAGGAAGAAGGGGACTAATGTCAGGGTGTCCCCCTCCCTACTCCTGCCCCCGCTTACCCCTTCTCCATATAGAGCAGTGGGGGGACACGACAGGGCTCAGGACGGAGAGAGCTTGCTGCCAGGAGCTTCTGTCTCAACTTCCTAATCTTTTTAAAAGCAATGTACATAGAGTGGGGTCAGTGTACTTAAAGGGGAAATGCACATATCTCTCTCTGTCTCTGTCTGTCATGCTGTCTCCCCTCCCTCCATTTGTGCTGCCTTAGAATCATAGAATCATAGAATATCAGGGTTGGAAGGGGTCTCAGGAGGTCATCTAGTCCAACTCCCTGCTCAAAGCAGAACCAATCCCCAACTAAATCATCCAAACTTTAAATAATGGACAAATAATAGAACAAACTGACTAGATTACGGTTAGTTAAATCAAAACCAAAACAAAACCTTGTAGAGTGTGAGGCTACATTAACAATGTGTTAACCCTTGAGGGCTCAGCTGAATGCTAGTTCATCATTTAGCAGTATGGCATTCCCTGGGAAATATCCCACCCTCTTCCACCCTCTAACTTCACCACCTCAACCAAGCTTCACACCAATCATCATTGGTGTGTACAGTATTAAATTGTTTGTTTAAAACTTATACTGTGTATATATATACACAGTATAAGTTTTAAATATATATACAGTATAAAAAATTCCCTGGAACCTACACACACACCCCTTTACATTATTTCTTACGGGGAAATTGGATTCGCTTAACATCGTTTCGCTTAAAGTTGCATTTTTCAGGAACATAACTACAACGTTAAGTGAGGAGTTACTGTATTTAATCTATCCAGCCAGTTGTCTCAAGAGTTAAGTCCTCTGCTTTAATTCCGTATTGATTCCTTGATAGAGCCTCAAGGCATTGCAATTTTAGACATGGTGCTGAAAAAGAAGCTTTGATGTTTGAAGCTATCCCCTGCATAAATATGTCAAATCATTTGCCTGTTTGAATGCTGAAGTAAGTGGTGTTGCTCCAGTGTAACTGAGGGTATGTCTACAGATCAAATGACAGCAAGTTTCCGAGCCTGGGTCAATGGAGTCAGGCTTGTGGGACTTGCACTATGGTGCTAAAAGTACATTGTAGCTTGGGCTGGTGCTTGGGGTCTGAAGCAGAAGGAGTGGGGTGGGCTTCAGACTCTGAGCCACAATGTCTACACTGCTATTTTTAGTTCCATAGTGTGAGCCCTGCAAGCCTGACTCCTTCAACCCGGGCTCTGAGACTTGCTGCTCTGGGCTGTGTAGACATATAATGAACTTGGCCTAATAAGTCAATTTAGAAAAAAATCTCTATTGTAAACAATTATTCAATTAAGAAACCAAGGTAGTAGAAAAGCCAGTGTCTTTCCACTTGAATTGCAACTTCAGTTTAAAAATGTTAAACATGAGACAGAGGTTGAGCTAAAAAAAACCCAGAAGTGTGGAGATCTTTTAATTAACCTCAACTATTTTAAGAAGTGGAAATGTAGTTACAGGAACCAATATTTTTCATTTATCTTCCAAAAGACCATGTTCATACTGATTTATCATTGTCCTATGATATGCCACGTACATTTCCCAGACATGAAGAAGAGCTCTGTGTGACTCAAAAGCTTGTCTCTCTCGCTGACAGAAGTTGGTCCAATAAAAGATATTACCTCATCCACCTTGTGTGTCAGGCACTTTCTAGACATTCGAGAGAAACACTGGTTTTACTTCTTGTACTGGCTACAAAGTCTGAATTCCAGTCATACTGTAGCTTCTATATAGTAATGCCCAATTCGCAGAAGACTGTTCCATTAGCATAAGCTCGAATGCCTACATTCAGACCTGGCTTAAGTGCGGTGCAGTTTCCCCACCTAATTAATGGAAGTTACATCTGCTTAAACAAGACCCCAATTCGGCCTGATTTTTTTAATCCATCTCTTCCACAATTTTCTTTTAATAACAGCTCCTCATGCAAATAGTCAGTGAAGCTTCAAGTCACAAAATTTGGACATCCATATGACATCCAAATATAACATGATTTCACTGAATTCTGAAATTCAACCATAAATGGGAAATACTATAAATAAGTGTATTAAACGAACAAAAAGCAAACAAAGATAAGGATGAAATGAGCCATCTATTATTCACTACTGAAAAACAGGACATGTCTGCATGAGGAAAATTGCTAGCCATTTTTCAGCTGTCCAGCTACTACTAGCAATGTATCTCTGTAGAAGTGCCACAGATATTCTAGATGAGACAATATTGTAAAAATGCATGTGCCCAACCTATTCTCGGACCAGTGCAGCTGCACTTATGTTGAAAAACTTCCTAGTATAAATGCACCTTTATAGTGTGTAATCCTGCACTGACTGCTAGGGAGAGATGGTCATTTCTTTCTTCAGAATAAAAATGCCCCAGCAGTTTCAGTTAGACTTAGTTTGAATTAAAATTGCAGCAAAAAAAATTACAATTTAAGCAAAAAGAACACAAATCATTTGCCAAGAGTTAGATAAAATGACTAATTGTGTAACAATCACATTTTTCCTAATCAATATTCACATACATTGTGGGATTCTAATCAACAACCGAATTAGGGAAGTCTATAAATGTCTGCACTCAATGATTAGTGTTATCCATGAAATTAGTCAGACTAACAGTAATTGGTGTTTCTCCTCTTTTGTCCTACAATACTGTTTACCTTTCCCTCTTTTTTCTTACTCCACTTCTTGTATCACTACCCAGAGTTATTGTGCATATGTTTGAACAGTAACACTCATAGTCATGGCCCTACCAAATTCACAGTCCATTTTGGTAAATTTCACAGTCATAGGACTTTAAAAATCTGAAATTTCATGGATTCAGATATTTAAATCTAAAATGTCACGGTGTTGTAACCATGGGGGTACCAACCCCAAAGGGTGGTGTTGGGGGGGGGATTGCAAGACTATTTGTAGGGGGGTATTGCCCCCATTACTTCTGTGTGGCTGCTGGCTGCGGCACCACCTTCAGAGCTGGGTGGCCGGAGAGTGGCAGCTGCTGGCTGGGCACCCAGGTCTGAAGACAGCACCATTTCCAGCAGCTATGCAGGAGTCAGGGTAGCAATACCATGCCACCCTGACTTCTGCGTTGCTGCTGGAGGTGGCGATGCCTTCAGTGCTCGACTCTCAGCCAGCAGCTGTGGAGCTTCCTGCAGTTGGGAGAGGTTCCTGGAGGTGGGTCTGACCTGGCCCCTGGAGCAGCCTGTGCAGGGGAAGAGGAAGTCACATCCCTTCCCAGCCCAGCCAGGACTCGCAGCTGCATCCCGGCGCATGGTAGGAGCCCCAGGACAGCGTGCCCCCAGTCCTGCCATTCCCCGACTCTGGGCCCGGTGCTTGGGATTAAAGAGGTCCTGGGTTGTTTGTCAGTGTGGGGGACGGACGGAGGGTGACCGCAGAGCCCCCCCATCCACAGTGCCCTGGGCAGTCACCCACATCGCTCATCATAAGGTCAGTCCTACACCCCCCCAAAGGTAATAACCCCACCCCACCATGCTACCCTCACTTTGCCCTGCTGCTGGCAATGACGCTGTCTTCAGTGCTGGCTACCCACCCAGCAGCTGCTGCTCTCCAGCCATCCCGCTCTGAATGCAGTGCAGAAGTAAGGGTGGCAATACTGTGACCCCTCTACAATAGCCAGATTTCACAGGGGAGACCAGATTTCAGTTTGTGATCCATTTTTCATGGCTATGAATTTAGTAAGGCCTTACTTATCATCTAGAGAGATTCATTACACCAGAAGACCCTTGATATTAGTCAACTGTAATTGCATGCAATAACTTAAGTCTAGTAGCCAAAGTACAGTATTATTGTTTAGTTTTTCCTCCCTCCTGTAACATATTTCCATTCTTCTCATTATATATTGAGCAAAAACCTTTTGCGAATCGCTGTGAATGTTGTTAAGGAGGTGTTATTTCCCTTATACCTAGTTATGAGAGGATATATAAGAACATTAGTACGGCCATACTGAGTCAGATCAAAGGTTGATCTAGCCTGATATACTGGCTTCCAACAGTGGCCAATGCCAGGTACTTCAGAGGGAATGAATAGCACAGGCAATCACTAAGTGATCCATCCCCTGTCATCCATTCCCAGCTTCTGGCAATCAGAAGAGCATGGGGTTGCAATGAAGAGCATGGGGTGGCATCCCTGACCATCTTGGCTAATAGCCATTGATGAACCTATCCTTCATGAACTTATCTACTTCTTTTTTTGAGCTCCATTATAATGTTGGCCTTTACAACATCCCTTGACAATTAATCATATGGCATATCTCTCTCATACACATTTTTCTGTTTCCTGAGTTTATTGATTTTGTTCAATATTAATGATCTCTTAGTATATTTTTTGGTTAATCTCACTTTTCTTTTTGTAACTGGCTGGGCAGATGGCACTTCCATTGTGACATTTGCAAGCCAAGTGCCAGCTCTGGCCAACACTTCAGTATCAGCTGAGAATTGATAAACTCACAGCTAAAGCCAGACCAGCTCACTTGCATGAATATAGTTCAAAGTAGGTGTTAAAATATGTCTAGTGTTTAAATTTAATGAAAAACTGGGGAGATGTTGCATGCATTGTTTTTTTCACTTATCTGTACCTATATCTGTTATAATGCAATAGCAAACATTCACATTATATATACCCCTGTAACTAAGTAACCCATTAAATAAGAGAGAATCTTGCTGTAATGCAAATAAAGAAATTTAACAGGAAAGTGCTAATTCCTGTGCATGGTCATTTTGTGTGAGATCAAAGTCTTTGTTAAGTGAACTCCTCCCCCTGCCAGCCCCTGCCCTATGAAAAAGGGACCTGCATGGAAATTGCTGCTGTCAGGTTGGTTTCTGTGAGAAGAAGCTATAAATATGGACACAAGGAAACATTCTAGATCTCTTGGCTGTTTGGATTCTAACAATGCAGAACACTGGACAAGGAGGTGGAGATCCCCAGAATTGTTCTGGGTAGCCCTGAAAGACTTTTGGGAAACTGGCAGAACACTACATCTCTGCTACCTTTTGAAATTATAGACTCTGACTCACTGTACATATATTTTTACATGCTTTAATCTCTCAATAACTCATTTATTTATTTTTCTCAGCTATTAAGCCTTCAGTTAGTTTACTATATAATTGACTACTAGTATTGTCTTTGGTGTGGGATCTGGGATGCAAATTGACCTGGGTGAGTGACTGTTTTCTTGGGACCTGGTGTAACCTGAATATTTTGTGATTTTTGGTGTAAGTGACCATTTATCATACAGTCCAACTTGCCTGGATGGTAAAATGGACTGGAGTGTTTAAGGGGATTGTCTGTGACTCCATTATAAGACTATTGTAATACCTTGGAAGTTCACATTTTGGTACGGGGTTGGTTAAATCTAATTATAGAACATACTACTAATTGGAGTGTCTGCCCTGCTTTTAGACAGTCTGCCTTGAGATTGGCCCTCTCAGTCATGAGCCTCTCCACGCAGCTTGCCACCCATTAGTTAGGGCTGACCTAGACCATTTTAATCTTGGGCACTTCATTTGTTCTCATTTCTATTTCTGAATCTGTTTATCATGGGCTTCTGCTATTATTCTTTCTCTATTGTAGTCTTAATTTTCAGTTTGTCTTGCAAAATCCTTGCCACATACCCCAACAGGTACATACAATACAATTATCCATCTTAAATATTTATGTGGCCTTCATTACCACAGTACCTTAGCACCTCACCTTTGTTAATGTATTCATTTTTCTAACACCCATATGGTAGGGATTGGAAAATACTGTTATCCCCATTTTACAGAAAGGGGACTGAGGCATGAAGATATTAAGTGACTTTCCCAAGGGTAACACATTAAGCCTGTGGCAGAACACAGAGTTTATCTCGGTTAGCACCTTAACAACTATCTCTTCCTTCCTCTGATATGACTAAATATGATGTGCCATATTAGTAATTTTCTTACATTATTACCCAGTGATTTTTTTTCTTGCAAAATGAACATTTTTTGCATTGTGGAGGATGTAAATTGCTAATCACAAGCAAAACTGCATTCCGACTTGAAAGAATATGGTTGCAGTATGTATATACTTTGAATTTCAAAACAGCCATAGTCTGCATCAAAAGCAAGTTGTCGGCTCAGAGAAATCTGAAGGAAAGGGAGATTTGGAGAGCCTTTACAGTTTTTAATGGAATGCCCAAATGAAAACATAATGCTGGAGGCTCAGCATTTCTTTTTATTTTACTCTGCATCATGTGCATTTTCTTTGTTAATGTGGTATCTGACTTCTGACTACAGCATTGTAGACTAAATTTGGCAAGATATCAAGCACGTTTAGTAACATCTTCTTGCTCCCTGAAGCAGCCAATGCTTGCAATGAGGTCTAGGAAAAAAGCAGATTTCAACAAACTGAGAGAACTGGTAAGAAAGGTACCAGGGGAAGAAAAATCTAAGGGATAAAGGATTTCAGGAGATCTAGCAGTTTTTCAGAGAGACAATATTAAAGGCACGGATGCAAACTAACCAAAAGAAGACTGAGGGGAGATATGATTGCTCTCTATAAATATATCAGAGAGCTAAATACCAGGGAGGGAGAGGAATTATTTAAGTTCAGTACCAATGTAAACACAAGAACAAATGGATATAAACTGGCCATCAGGAAGTTTAGACTTGAAATTAGATGAAGGTTTCTAACCATTAGAGGAGTGAAGTTCTGGAATAGCCTTCCAAGGGGAGCAGTGGAGGCAAAAGACATATCTGGCTTCAAGACTAAGCTTGATAAATTTATGGAAGGGATGGTATGATGGGATAGCCTAATTTTGGCAATTAATGATCTTTGACTATTAGCAGTAAATATCCCCAATGGCCTGTGATGGGACACTAGATAGGGTGGGATCTGAGTTACTACAGATAATTTTTTTCCTGGGTGTCTGGCTGGTGAGTCTTGCCCACATGCTCAGGGTTTAGCTGATCGCCATATTTGGGGTCGGGAAGGAATTTTCCTCCAGGGCAGATTGGCAGAGGCTCTGGGGGGTTTTCGCCTTCCTCTGCAGCATGGGTCACGGGTCACTTGCTGGAGGATTCTCTGCACCTTGAAGTCTTTAAACCACAAATTGAGGACTTCAATAGCTCAGACATAGGTCAGGGGTTTGTTACAGGAGTGGGAGGGTGAGATTCTGTGGCCTGCGTTGTGCAGGAGGTCAGACTAGAGGATCATAATGGACTTCTGACCTTAAAGTCTATGAGTCTAAACTATCCCAATGCAAACAAAAGATAGGCAGAACAGTAAGAGGCCAATATGTTTCCCTCTCCTGAAGTGTTTAATGCCTGTTTTGCTTCAGTCTTCATTGTAAAAAGTTTAATGGTGACCAGATACTCAACACAATTAATAACAAGGGGGAAGGAACACAATCCAAAATAGGGAAAGACCAGGTTAAAGAATAGTCGGCAGGGCCTGATCAAACACATCCTAGGGCACTTAAAGAACGAGCTGAAGCAATCACGGAGCCACTAGAAATTATATTTGAGAACTCATGTAAAACTGGTGAGGTTGACTGGAGAAGGCTAACATAGTCCCTATCTTTAAACAGGAGAACAACGAGGACCCAGGGACTTATAGACCAGTCAGCCTAACTTTGATTCCTGGAAAGGTACTGGAACAAATTGTAAAAGAGTCAAACTGTAAGCAACTAGAGGCTAATAGCATTATAAGAAATAGCCAGCATGGATTTGTCAAGAACAAATCATGCCAAACCAACCTAAATTCCCTTCTTTGGTAGAGTTACCGGTGTACCCCCACCATGGAGCTTACCTTTATTCCTGGGTGTCTCTGTGTGCTAGTGACTCAAAGACACTGTCCTGGGAGGAAGGGCAGACTTAGAATATGCTAGGCAACCAAGAGGGAGAGGGAAAAAATATTATTTCAAGCAGTAGGGGCCCTTTTCAGTTCGGGGAGGATAGAAGGTGTGCCTGAATGGCCAGCAACACATCTGCTCAGAGGAGAAGCAGTGTCTCAGAGAAAGGAGGGGGCAGAGTCAAATTATTGACAAGTAAAAAGCTCAGGAAAAAGAATTAGCCTGAGATGCCTACCTCTGGGAGCACTGAGAGAGGGGAGAAGCCATTTTGGAGGAGTCTGGAACCAGCCCCTGAAAGGGAAGGATTTGTTGTGGAGTGAGCTCCTGAGTCCCAGGTCTGCATGTATGGTTCCTCCTGAGAACTAGCCTCTGGGTACCTGGAAACAATATCCCTCATCTTGGTCCTTTACCTGTTCAAAGTAATTCCCAGTCAGGCTGATACGAACTCAGTTACCATGTGACAAGTACTGCGCTGGCTGCTAGTTCAGGGCTTCCTGCCTGCTGAGACAGTATCTGAGCACTAGGGTAGGAGATTAGAGTTAGGATTTTGAGTAGTTATTATCATTTGCATCTTGAGCCCTGCATCCCTTTACAGTGAGCGGAAATCTTGGGAAGAGAAGCAGCCTGATTCCTGCATGATGAGGACACGTGCCAGCAGCGATTGTCAGCCCCTCTGCAGCTGCGGAGGAGTCCAGATTCATCTCTGAACCTGAGGATCTGTCATGTGTACCATCTTTTAATGAGTCATCAAAATCATTTGGGAGACCCCTACTCCCTGAACCATGCCTCAAGCCAGGGGGTAAGGGTTTGGGGATTTTATCACCTGCTGCCTATTAAACCTGTGGAGGGACTTACCATCTTATCCCCCATGTGAGTCTTTTGGTCTGTACTGAACCAAGTCAGCCAAGTTGCTAATTGGTGCACATAAGATATTGTCCCAGGTCATCAAGGGTCCCTACGAAGTATGAGTACCAAAGATTATCGGAAATATCAGAATCTGTATGAGATGCAGAAAGATGCAGAGGCACTCTTAACATTAAGCAGAAACAATATTTTCTTTTAGTTGCCTCTTTCCTTTGTTTCTAAATATCTTTCTAAGGCCTTCCCAACTGCTTATGACATATTGCCTATTGACTGTAATCGGAGTTTGGCCTGAATAGGGTCTACAGGATTTGTCTCGTTAGCTGGGATGTTGTGTTTGTTTTGTTATTTGCAAATGTTTGTTTGTGTTTTATTTATAAGTAGATACATGTGCCTTTATAATTAAATAAACAGGAATACACTTAAATATTGAGAACTGTTATAAAAGGGTACATTCACATTTTGATGTGTGCATGCAGCATTACTGTTTGTGGTTTCGTACACCAGTAACTGGTGTGGCATTCCTATAGCCAGGTAGGAAATTGGACCCAGTTCTCTGTTCCACTCTTGCTGTTTTATGTGCTCTGTTGGCCTGAAGCAGCCGGTCATCTAGGAGAGCTAACTTCATCAGTATTCACTTTGTATAGGGAGAATTTCTAAGTGTCAGGGGTATTGTATAGGGACTCCCCGCATACTGACTCCTGCTTCAGTGGGTATGGCTATCAGAAAGGCCATGTAGCCAGGGATCCTTACACCCAGGCTGTCCCAAACTGCAAGAACAGTGTTTTATAGATATTAGTGGCCCGCTTCTAACTACACTGTGGACCTTACCCAGTCCTGGGATTGTGGAAATGCAACGGTGGTGGAAAGCCACCATTGCTTTTCTGTTCTGGACCTGCACCACTTGCAGTCGACCTAATCTGGGTCAGTATAGTTTTGGTGCAGCGACATTATTATTAATTATTATTATTTTATTTTGTATTATTAATTCTTTATTGAAGTAAACAAGAATGATAGAAAAATTGTTTATGTTGGAGCTAGGAGCATGGTCCAGAATAATTTTTAGTTGTTGTTTTAACATCTCATCATAGTCTTGACATATGAGAGTAATCAGGGGAGGTGTGGGAAAACAAAACAAACCCTAAACCCTGAAATGTTGTTTTTCTTTTAGAAACAGAGCTATGAAAGTCTTTTCACCTTAAAATTCTTTCCTTAAAATATTCAGCAAGATTGTTCTCAGTTCAGAATATAGCTCTGTGCTGAAATCATGTGGTTCCTTGCTTTTAGTTTTCTCCATGTACTTTTTTGTATTTTCTCTCTGCTCCTCTGCAAAGTACAATCCTTTCTAAACAAGATGAGTGAGAAAGCACATTTTGCACAACTGAAATAGTAACTCTGCCATGGAAAACAAGAATGCGTGGACTGAACTGTAACAAAAAATGGGCAAAGAGGATTGTTAGGTGTACCTTTGTTTTCTGCAGATTTATTTTAGTTTTAACTAGAATCACAAATCAGGAAGAAAGGTNGGATCATAATGGACTTCTGACCTTAAAGTCTATGAGTCTAAACTATCCCAATGCAAACAAAAGATAGGCAGAACAGTAAGAGGCCAATATGTTTCCCTCTCCTGAAGTGTTTAATGCCTGTTTTGCTTCAGTCTTCATTGTAAAAAGTTTAATGGTGACCAGATACTCAACACAATTAATAACAAGGGGGAAGGAACACAATCCAAAATAGGGAAAGACCAGGTTAAAGAATAGTCGGCAGGGCCTGATCAAACACATCCTAGGGCAGGTAAAGAACGAGCTGAAGCAATCACGGAGCCACTAGAAATTATATTTGAGAACTCATGTAAAACTGGTGAGGTTGACTGGAGAAGGCTAACATAGTCCCTATCTTTAAACAGGAGAACAACGAGGACCCAGGGACTTATAGACCAGTCAGCCTAACTTTGATTCCTGGAAAGGTACTGGAACAAATTGTAAAAGAGTCAAACTGTAAGCAACTAGAGGCTAATAGCATTATAAGAAATAGCCAGCATGGATTTGTCAAGAACAAATCATGCCAAACCAACCTAAATTCCCTTCTTTGGTAGAGTTACCGGTGTACCCCCACCATGGAGCTTACCTTTATTCCTGGGTGTCTCTGTGTGCTAGTGACTCAAAGACACTGTCCTGGGAGGAAGGGCAGACTTAGAATATGCTAGGCAACCAAGAGGGAGAGGGAAAAAATATTATTTCAAGCAGTAGGGGCCCTTTTCAGTTCGGGGAGGATAGAAGGTGTGCCTGAATGGCCAGCAACACATCTGCTCAGAGGAGAAGCAGTGTCTCAGAGAAAGGAGGGGGCAGAGTCAAATTATTGACAAGTAAAAAGCTCAGGAAAAAGAATTAGCCTGAGATGCCTACCTCTGGGAGCACTGAGAGAGGGGAGAAGCCATTTTGGAGGAGTCTGGAACCAGCCCCTGAAAGGGAAGGATTTGTTGTGGAGTGAGCTCCTGAGTCCCAGGTCTGCATGTATGGTTCCTCCTGAGAACTAGCCTCTGGGTACCTGGAAACAATATCCCTCATCTTGGTCCTTTACCTGTTCAAAGTAATTCCCAGTCAGGCTGATACGAACTCAGTTACCATGTGACAAGTACTGCGCTGGCTGCTAGTTCAGGGCTTCCTGCCTGCTGAGACAGTATCTGAGCACTAGGGTAGGAGATTAGAGTTAGGATTTTGAGTAGTTATTATCATTTGCATCTTGAGCCCTGCATCCCTTTACAGTGAGCGGAAATCTTGGGAAGAGAAGCAGCCTGATTCCTGCATGATGAGGACACGTGCCAGCAGCGATTGTCAGCCCCTCTGCAGCTGCGGAGGAGTCCAGATTCATCTCTGAACCTGAGGATCTGTCATGTGTACCATCTTTTAATGAGTCATCAAAATCATTTGGGAGACCCCTACTCCCTGAACCATGCCTCAAGCCAGGGGGTAAGGGTTTGGGGATTTTATCACCTGCTGCCTATTAAACCTGTGGAGGGACTTACCATCTTATCCCCCATGTGAGTCTTTTGGTCTGTACTGAACCAAGTCAGCCAAGTTGCTAATTGGTGCACATAAGATATTGTCCCAGGTCATCAAGGGTCCCTACGAAGTATGAGTACCAAAGATTATCGGAAATATCAGAATCTGTATGAGATGCAGAAAGATGCAGAGGCACTCTTAACATTAAGCAGAAACAATATTTTCTTTTAGTTGCCTCTTTCCTTTGTTTCTAAATATCTTTCTAAGGCCTTCCCAACTGCTTATGACATATTGCCTATTGACTGTAATCGGAGTTTGGCCTGAATAGGGTCTACAGGATTTGTCTCATTAGCTGGGATGTTGTGTTTGTTTTGTTATTTGCAAATGTTTGTTTGTGTTTTATTTATAAGTAGATACATGTGCCTTTATAATTAAATAAACAGGAATACACTTAAATATTGAGAACTGTTATAAAAGGGTACATTCACATTTTGATGTGTGCATGCAGCATTACTGTTTGTGGTTTCGTACACCAGTAACTGGTGTGGCATTCCTATAGCCAGGTAGGAAATTGGACCCAGTTCTCTGTTCCACTCTTGCTGTTTTATGTGCTCTGTTGGCCTGAAGCAGCCGGTCATCTAGGAGAGCTAACTTCATCAGTATTCACTTTGTATAGGGAGAATTTCTAAGTGTCAGGGGTATTGTATAGGGACTCCCTGCATACTGACTCCTGCTTCAGTGGGTATGGCTATCAGAAAGGCCATGTAGCCAGGGATCCTTACACCCAGGCTGTCCCAAACTGCAAGAACAGTGTTTTATAGATATTAGTGGCCCGCTTCTAACTACACTGTGGACCTTACCCAGTCCTGGGATTGTGGAAATGCAACGGTGGTGGAAAGCCACCATTGCTTTTCTGTTCTGGACCTGCACCACTTGCAGTCGACCTAATCTGGGTCAGTATAGTTTTGGTGCAGCGACATTATTATTAATTATTATTATTTTATTTTGTATTATTAATTCTTTATTGAAGTAAACAAGAATGATAGAAAAATTGTTTATGTTGGAGCTAGGAGCATGGTCCAGAATAATTTTTAGTTGTTGTTTTAACATCTCATCATAGTCTTGACATATGAGAGTAATCAGGGGAGGTGTGGGAAAACAAAACAAACCCTAAACCCTGAAATGTTGTTTTTCTTTTAGAAACAGAGCTATGAAAGTCTTTTCACCTTAAAATTCTTTCCTTAAAATATTCAGCAAGATTGTTCTCAGTTCAGAATATAGCTCTGTGCTGAAATCATGTGGTTCCTTGCTTTTAGTTTTCTCCATGTACTTTTTTGTATTTTCTCTCTGCTCCTCTGCAAAGTACAATCCTTTCTAAACAAGATGAGTGAGAAAGCACATTTTGCACAACTGAAATAGTAACTCTGCCATGGAAAACAAGAATGCATGGACTGAACTGTAACAAAAAATGGGCAAAGAGGATTGTTAGGTGTACCTTTGTTTTCTGCAGATTTATTTTAGTTTTAACTAGAATCACAAATCAGGAAGAAAGGTAAGTCTGACTTCAGTTCCTGGCTTTGCCACAGACTTCCTATGTGGGCAGGAAATTTAGTCTCTTGTTCCTCATTTCTCTAACTGTACAGTGGGGATAATATTTCCTGTATGTCATCTAGTTTCCATCTTGTCTGGTAGGACTGTATATGCTTTGGGGCTTCAATCTGTGTTAGATGCTTTGGTAACACAAATAATAATAAGGTAAATAAATGACTATGAAGTGCCATCAGAGTTAGAGCAATTTAGATTATTTTGCAGAGTAAATCACATCCAATGGCATCTATATTTATAACCTATTACCCAGTTTCAAAAATTTTTATTAAATAAAAAATTGCTGAGGCTCTGATCTGGCAACAAAATCCACACCAAGAAACCCCTGTGCCCATGTGACACCCCATTGATTTTACTCACTTAAGATTCCATATCTAGAGCACAGATGCAAATGTCAAACCAGTTCAGCCATAGGTTGACTGAAACTCAATAAGAGCAAACATACTATAAATACAACTTTATATTTGCTGTGTTTGCAGCAAATATTTATTCCACTAATACACACACACACACACACACACACCCTGGATAGATTAACTGAAGTAAATCCATTTGAAATAATTACCTTTCTAAATATGAACTAGGATAGGTGCATGATGTTTGACCTCTGAGAAGAGCCCGCACTTGGGATCTGGCTTATCTACACACAGAGAGATTACATTCATTCTTCTGGTGAATGGTGACAATTATCCAATAAAATAAGCAAATGAAACAAATACTTACAGTCTCTTTTGGTAAGCCTTGTAACCTTAAGCATGTGTGCCAATTGAGTGATTATGCTCATAATCTCGAGCAGCACAACACAATAGTCTCCAGATTAGGAAAAATATAATAAAGATGACTTGGAAAACAGTAAGATTATCTGTCTATACTCTTGTAGCTGTGTCAATCCCAGGCTATTTAGAGAAACAAGGTGGGTGAGGTAATATCTTTTACTGGACCAACCTCTGTTGGTGAGAGAGACAAGCTTTCAAGCCACACAGAGCTATTCTTCAGGTCTGGAAAAGGTACTCCCAGGTGATGCTTGTCCAGAATAATTTTTAGTTGTTGTTTATTCTCATATGTGAAGCCCATGATGAGATGTCAGTCAACAGAAGTTGGTCCAATAAAAGATATTAACTCACCCAACTTGTCTCTCTAGTAAGATTCTCTGACAGAATGAAGATATGTAGCTTGTTACGGTCCATAATCGCAAATGTGGATTTTAGCCTCTATCTTTCCTTTTAAGGATGATATGAAGCCAATTGAAAGACTCTATAGATTTAAGAGATGGTATTTTTTATTTGACACATACCTTGCCTATAATGGTGATCTGCTCAACACATTAGATACTTTTTCTGAAAGAAAATTCTCTACAACTGTCTTGAAATAAATCTTCTTATTAGTTTCTGTTCATGCTTTCTTGTTTCTGAGTCAGTCTGTTCCCACGTGGTTCTATATCATGACCTTCTTTTTGTATATCTCTTAACTGCCCATTGTACTGAATATATTTCTTAGGGAGGATATTTTCCATTAAACTATTTACCTTCTCCAATGCTACTCCTACAAATGGGTTTGGGTGTCCTCAGTGGTGCACAAGATATATTCCATTTTCTTCTCAGAAGAACTTCCCTTTGCTCATATAGGTCATCAGACTCCTTGGGCCAAACCAGTTCTTCAGAGACAAAGGGTAAGATGACATCTCAGTCAGGTGTAAAAAATGCTGATGAACCATTACCTACTGAGTGGCTATTTCTTGGCAGGAAATGGGGAAGGGGCAAACAATCTACATTTTAGCAAAGAAACACCATATAGTTTCCTTCCACATAGTCTGCCTGTTGCCTTGTTCCCAGCTGAAAATGTTTCTCAAAGAAGGGACAGGACTATAAAGAGAAGGGACAGATACCCCAAGGCCCTGCAACCATTGATTCACTGCACCTGAAGGGACACAGAAAGCAGCTGTTGGACTGGTGGAGGGATCCTGACCTAAAGAGTTTGATCAGTAAGAGAACTGAAAGCAAGTGATGAGGAAACTTTGCTTTGAAACTAAGATAGTTTCTTAAGTAGATGTTAGTAAGCATCTTATCTTTATTTTCTTGTAACCATTTCTGACTTTTATGCCTCATTACCAGTAATCACTTAAAATCTTTATAGTTAAAACAATAAAACAAGTTTATTATCTAATCCAGTGTGTTTAAGTCTCTGTACATGAGGTGACAAGTTGTGTGCAATTATTCTTTTAAAGAAATAACAGACTTAATATAACTTGTGTTGTCCAAGACAGGGCTGGGAAGTACAGGACATACATGTATGGGGGGAAATCTAAGATCAGGGGTGTGTTGGGATCACCCTGCTGTATAACCAAGGCTGGTGAAAACCAGAGTGTAACCCTAGTGTGGCTGGCAGGCTGCAGTTACCCACAAACACTCAGGGTGTGGCTTGCATGTTGGGAGGCTGTTTGTGAGAGGTCCAGGAGGGAGCTAATTTAGCAAGACATTGTAAGGCACCCATGTCCCACAGTTGCATGGCAAGGGTGACACAGCTCCTCATTAGTCTTTACTGTACCCTGGTATGTCAAAGGAATTCAAAGTGATAAACCACTATACTTCTTGGAAAATTTGTAAATCAAAAAACAAAACTGTAGTCCAAAATCCACTTTTTCACCTATGCAACACAACTGAGTTCAACAAAATTGGATTTGGATAATGTTAGCAGAATGAGATCCAGTGGATTTAAATTCTAAAATTTAAATTTAAAAAATATGCATTTTGTTGTTGTTAAGGATCTGAAGATCATTTTTTTTAAGAAATTATTTTTTAAATCACAAATTTATCCAGTTTTACTGGATATATTATAACTACTTTATACTGTAACGGCTAAAAGTTACTCTTTGGGACCGTTTCTTTTTGCAGAACTTTCTAGATGTGCCATAATGTACATTGCTTGGAAGATTAGAGCTGAAAGCTGATTAATTCTTTTTTTATTACTCATTTTTTCCAACCACTAAAAACATAAATTATTTTCAATCACTCTGACACTACACAGTCACCTTAAAAATGCCTTTAAAATTATTAAATCAAGCTTAAAGTGAGTGTTTTGAAGTGGTAAAAATTCTAAAACATGAAAGACTGGCCATTCCTTGAGATAATTATAATCATGTAAATCTTAGCAGCTATAGATTAAATAACAGGAACCCTGTATATAATAAATTATTACTGGTACAGGGCCCAGCTCCGGTCCCTAGAAGCAGCGGGGCCTCAAACAGAAGGGGCGGGGCTGGGAGGAGTGTCAGTCTCCACAAGCCAGCCCATCCACACTGACTGGTCCCCGCCGCCCGGGGACCTTTTAAAACACCAGCTCCGGGGCACCTACCCTTTTGCCTGCCCCCATCCCCCACCATCGGCGGCCCGGGCGAGCAAAAGGGGCAGGAACGTTAAAGCGCTGCCACGGCAAAGGACCCTCCTTAAAGCACTGCCACGACAGCGCTTTAATGTGGGCTGTGTATGGACTCGTACCGGCTTCTTACCGGTACGCTGTACCGGCCCGTACCGGCTCACTTTCACCCCTGCCTGTATAGAAAGCTCTCCTATAATCTCTTGTGCATAATAACCTTTATAATGACTTGAAAGGTCATAGAACTACCATATTTTCTTCTAATTTTTCATGAACAAATAAGAATTCCAGTTTTTCTGGTATTTAAATTAATATGATAAAAGCATTACTGTGATTTGAATTGTAGGTTATTTATTATAGGGTAATATCTTTCACTAACTTACTTTTCATGCGTCTGACAAAGTGGGTATTCACCCACGAAAGCTTATGCTCCAATACATCTGTTAGTCTTAAAGGTGCCACAGGACTCTCTGTTGCTTTTTACAGATCCAGACTAACACGGCTACCCCTCTGATACTTTACTTTTCTTTATCCATCAGTGATAATATTAAGTTTAGATGAAAAATAATGGAAGAATTATGAACTACGGTCAAACAGATGTTCTTGTGACTTTGCTGCTTCTTATCTCTCTCTACCTATTTATTTGATCTTTTTGAATTTAGAATTTAAATGTCAAAGAAAGAAATTACTACTGAACTGGAGTTTAACTCAGAACTCCTATGCAACTCTTAGTTCTAAACTTAACTTCACAGACTAGTCGTTCAGCTATCCTCTTCATGCTGTTAAGCGCTGATGTAAAATTGTTGCATAGAGCAAGCCATTTGAAGTGGCACCTTATCTATTAACTACCTATGTATATATATAAAGTACTCTTGTGATATGCATCTTAAACAATGGGACCTGTCCGGGCTTGGAATAAGATGGCACATGCCCATACACTGTCTCAGCACCTCTTTGAGGCTGCCACCATCTTGTCCCATCTCCTTCCTGCCCCCGTTAGCACCATGACCAACTGGGAGAGGGGCAGCAGCTGGAGGAGGAGGGACCAGAGTCCAAGCATCTGTGTGCTAGCTTGCAGTAGCTCAAGAGCACCACGATGCCCCCTGAAGCCAGCCAGAATTGTAGCAGCCACTCCAGTGCAGATGCAGGTCAGGAAGAAAAGAACACAACCCAACGAGGAAGAACCAAGGCCCCAGCGAGAGACCCAAATTATGTCTCTTTAGGTTTTGACTTCCATGTAAGTGTTTCAGATGTCTGTGAGGTTTGGTGCTGGGGAGGACTTTGGCAGTAAGTAGGGCTTCCGAGAGTACGATCAGCTCTGTTTTTTTTCATTCTCACCTCTTTTAATCAAACTTTGCATGCTCTTGTAATTTAGATAGTCAGCACGGAAGCTATGGCAAAAATGCAAAGCAAATATTAACCCAAGCAAACAAACACTTAGCCAGACAAAAACCCTTACCATTTTAGTGTTGGGGAGTTTACAGACCTTCCACAAACATGTAATGCCTCATTTTTTTCATGAAATCGTTTCCATGGTCAAGTTGCCTGTGCAAATTATAAGGCATTTTTTACCTATTACTTTTGGTGTTTCATTCAAACTTTTTTTTCTTGAGTCTCATGAGGAAATTAGGAAAGTCCTAATTCTGATTACAGAAAAATATGAGGACAATAGTTAGGTACCTACTGCAAAGAAAGGAGGAAGTATTTTTGTGACTGAGTTCCAACAGTCAAGCTAAGGTGGGGTTTTCAAAAGTGCACAGTGTTGTCCTAATTCTGCTCTTTGTTTTAAAAAGGGAGTAGTGTTGGGCAATGGCTGAGCATTTTTGAAAAATCCAACCCTTTGCTAAATCCAACTTGGCCTATGAGAAAAGAGTTGTTTAAGTACATAGTAATAGGGAAAGTTTTGTAATTTCCCTTTGAATCATCTGGTACACTAAACAAACAAACAAAACAAAAATAGATTCATTAGGTCATCTTCCTTATTGTCCCACTCATAATGTCGAAGACAGATGGGGGCATATGAAGAAAAGCAAAGGTTTTTATTAGAACCTTACATTCAAATTCCCTTAGTTCCTAATATTAACTTAACATTTTATATATGTCCTCTTAAGGGCAATATATTTTGAATCTTAACTCGTCTTGAATCAAATTGTTTGAAAGTATTTTTATGACATTTTATAAATTGCTCCAAAATATCAAAACAAGACACCAAACCTTTGAATGTGCAGATTATGTTAGCACTGAAAGCCATAATTTTTTTTATGAGCTGATGCTTTTTGAAATGGGTTCTTGTAATGGAAATACCTGACATAAGAGTTCCCTTTGTTCCTTTCCTTTGTTCCTCCCACAGTAAAAAATAAATATGACTTACATCTGTAATTAATTTGAGAAACTGGAGTATTTTTACTCATTTTGTTAAATCTGAAAAATACTGCATCTTGTTAACAAAGCATAGATCCTGAAGTGATAGTAAAAGGTTATTTAAAAATATAACATTTTGAGTGGAAATTAAACAAAAGGAACACCTTGTTTTGAATCCTGTCTAACGCAAACGTAGTGTGAAGTAGGGATACCTTATGGAACTATATTTCTAGAAGAAATACTGTAAACATTAACATTAATAGGGTTGTATCAGTTTAACTGAGAATATGGTCCTTTGTGGTTTTTGTGAATTTTTTGGTATACTTTAGAATGTCTGGCATGACTTTTAAAAAGGCTTTCATTTTTCTTTTGGTCTTTTCTTTCTGAGTAAATCTAAAGGAAATCACCAGTAAACATGAAATGCAGATCACACCCAGCAGTTAGAGGTGGGCCAGAATAAAAGTTCATCTCTAGTTATGGCCTTGATATATGACAGTGACCTCTCACCATTTTATATCAATAGATGAGCACAGTTCACTGCCACACATTATATATGTTTGGGAAGCTATTCTGCATTAGCACTCCTGAGGTCACTATTAAGGTTTTTTTTAAGTGCAAGTTGGATGAAGTTGCAGTATGTATTGCTTTCTTGGATTGGCTGGAGATGGAAGGGAAAGCCTTCTGATATGTTAGAGTGTATTATCATCAGTGCTATAAGCAATATGAAGATGGAAAGGAATAAACAAGGCTTTCCACTTAAGTTTTTATTTCCATACTTTTAAGGCTTCTGGTGGATGGAGTGTTTCCTGATGCAACCTCATCTGTCACTAAAGTGTGTGTGTGTGTGTGTGTGTGTGTGTGTGTGTATTTCCTAGGGTTCTTATATGGCTTGGTGTATCTTGGTGGACAACTTCCCAGAGTCTGAGAGATCGGGAGCTGCATCAGCCGAGGAATCAGAGGGAAAAACTGCTGAGGTTGTTCCTGACTCTGTCAACCCTCCTGAAGAATGTGAGAGGCTGTCATGTGCCTCAGTAATTTCTTTGTGTCAGTAGCATTTTATCTCTCTTTAAAAGCTGCTGAAAGTAAGTAAAGCAAGAGCTACACTCCGTGCTTAGCCGCGAAGTCATTACCTATTAGCTGGAGGGAACTTCCTTGACATCAGTTACTTTCCAGAACCCGCTTTAGCCTCTCACGGACTTCTGGAAATTAGAATCACATAGGAGCAGCTGCAGCAGCAGGGTGTGTGTGTCTGCCTTATACCAGCAGATCTGGCTTCCTTTGGGTCCCTTGTCACTCCCTATATGAAGCATACCTCTCAGCTTTCAAATGGGCTGATGTGGGAAAGCTGCAAGTGTGATGACTACTATCTAGGCTGAACTGATGACCAAAAGAGTGGGATTTTTTGAGCTCTTATTATTCTCTTTGCATCAAAGCATTCATTAGATTCATTATTAGCTGAATACTGGCTGTCTCTCCTCTATGAAGAACTCATAATTTTGTACATCTCTCCAAACACTACAAAATATATGGGGGCAAATATTAATCTGTGCATGAAAGCATATGTTTGGTCATCTCAATGAAATGGTGTCAATTCAATTCTTAGTGGGCAGGTTGTTTTATTACTGCAGTCGCCATCACAACAACCATTCATTGTGACTCTTGTTGACAGGCACATAGGGGAAAGATCGAATTGGCATGGAGATAAAATTGCCATCTCCCCCAGATCAAGGATGTAGCCTGTTTGTAGAGTGCTTTAGTGAAACTGGCACTATTTGTGCTTTCCCTATTCTGTGGAAAAATAGAGGGTATTAATTTGTAGGGTAGCCAACTTGGCATTTTTACAAGCAGTTTAAAAAAACTGTTAAATGGTTGAACTTTATAATGCAAAAATACTAGCAAGTAGGCCATATTGAAAATCTGTCAGGGAATTTGCTTTAGTCTTTCTCAGACCCCTCTTTTCATTTAGATATTGACAATATGGAAAATTGAATTGCTATATTATTACCTGCCACAGTTAATGTTCAAAGGGAGGGATCAATATTCGTTACAGTGACACTATCCCTTTTTCCATACTTTCTTTTGAACCCGATAAAAGAAGCATCTGGTTAATGGAAGGTCATTTAGATAATAAAACCTGAGAGCACTTGACAAATAAATCTTTATGGCTGAATTGATAAAAAGAAAATATATTCTTTTAAAAGCCATTTGAACATTTGATTCCTAGAACAAAGCAGGAAAAGGGGATTGTCATTTTTAAATAATTCCCAGTTTGAAAATAATTGAAACTGGCTGTCATAATATACAAAGCATGGGAACACTGCTGAATAATACAGAATGTAACCACTTAATTTCCTGAAATAGACTTGAAAGTATGTATTGTCAGTGCTTCATATTTTATATCTTACTTAAATTCAGTTTGTCAGACTTTTCCTTGTTACCTATTATCTGACATTCTATAGGAAACCGGAAATTCTTGATCATACCCTGGAGGTTTGGTACATTTTGTAACCTTAGGGGTGGGGAATGTTTGCACAGTGATGAAATTCATGAACCCACATGAACATTCTTCCATCAGTCATCCAGTGTCCCTTCTTCTTCTTCCCCTTCCAAAGTTTTCATGGCATAGGCCCATCTTCTATGGTTCTTATCTTAAGTCAATTGGAGTTTTGCTCAAGAGAAGACCATAGATTTTTTTCTCATAGATACTGTTGTCTCATACAAGTAAACTGAGAGTCATTTTCTGATTCCCTTATGCTGAGTAGTACATTACTGCACAGATATTTCCAATACATTCAGCATTTCTTGTGTGAGTAACTGCTGAGCATTGTGATTAACGTGTTCAGAGCCTGGCCCTTAGTCAGACTTGCTTTATTTTCTCATCATAATTGAACTAGATACACCTGAAAATATTATCTTGGAGATCAGGTCAGACATTTTCCATTTAATCTATGAACCTGTTTGTCTCTGATGACTTGTTAGAGCTTCTTCTGCATCCCCTAGTTTGGTAACAGGCTACATGATGTGCCACACTGTAAATAGAATCTATGGGAAGCTCGGCACAAAAGCCAATGGGACAAAATGGCTCTATTTTAACCATTCAGGCCCCTGGAAAGATGAAAGCCATGATACCCTCCCTTAAGCTTTAGAGGGGGGGACAGCAGTAGGAGTTGGGCACTCTGGCTGCATTTAAAGCAGTCCCATTGTGCATTACTCCCTGTTATACCCATTTGAAACTCGGTAATGAAAAGGTTAAAATATGAAAGCATTGCTGCCCCATTATTCTAAAGCTTTTTTGAAATAATTGTAATAATAATAGTTTACAATTGTATAGCTCTTTTAATCCTGATGATAGGCCCTATTTAAACAAAATAATTATCTTTGATTGTGAAGGGGCTTTTAGTTTACTATGAATTTGTCTTGCTGTGCAGTTAGGAACTCGGTTATTTTCTTAGTGAAAGGAAGATTGAAACAATTATGTATCTCTTCACAGTATAGTTAAAGTAAACCTCCATTCGTTCTCATCATTTAAAACTTTCTTACTGTACACATTTGGACTAAGACAAATGTGGGAGAGGTGGGGAACAGAAGAAAGAATGCAAGCAAAATTAAGTAAACTCCTTCTCTGGTTGTTTATCTGATTCCTTTGTTTCTCATCCCTTGCTTGAGTGTCCAGCTATGCAGCAGGTCTCTGAGATTTACAGTCTAGTGAAGTTTTGTTAAACTTCCAAGTTCACTGACATCCATTCTTCCTTCAGCAAAGCTGATAGTAAATTATGACTGGAAAATCCTCAGCAGTACATTCTAATAGGTAGGTCATGGGATGGGGATTCAAGACACTTGGATCAGCCACTGATTTCATGTATGACCTTGGGTAAATCAAGATATTTAGGTAGCCACCTTTTGAGAGATTTCTGGGAGCTGGTGGCATGGTGTTGGAGAACTAGTTTGCATTGATTGTTGTATCACGGCACTGCCCAGCATCCATACTTAGGTTATTGCAACTGATCTACAGATAATTATGCCTACTCCAGCCTTGACCCTAGGCTGCAGTTTAAGGTACCTAATCCAACTTCTGCTTTAAGTAACATGTGTCTGAGGGCGTACTGTTTGGATGGAGCGTCAATTATAGGGGACTTCTATCTTGGTCTTGAGCTAAAACTCTAGTGCAGACGTAACTTAAGGCCTTACTTTTCAAAATGACAACTATTTTGGGGTGCTCCATTTTTGGGGTCCCCAAACTGAAACACCTACAGAAAGAACAGATTCTGTAATGAGCAACGCAATTCTAATTAACTTCAAATGGAGATGAGTGGGCTCACCACCTCTCAAAACCAGGTCCTCAGTGCCTCCAGTTGGGTACTCCAAATTAGTGGCCACTTGATTGAAAATGTAGGACGTATATATATATTTCCCCCCAGTTTCTCTATTTCTATAGTCCTTTCTATAGAGATATTTTCCCATGACTGTAAAGTACTTTCAGAGCTAGGGATTAAACATTGTTTTTGTTGTGGTTATTTTTAGTTTACCTAATAATCCCATATTTTTTCTAAACTAAAGTATACGTTTTCAATTTAAGCAAAGTTAAGTTATTAGTTCCACAGCAACAACAAATCATTGCAGTCTCTATGCCCACAAGCCTGCTTGCTGTGTCACTTAAGAGAAAAAGAGGAAATGATTCAGAAGTAATAGCAAAGGGGAAAAAAAGATGAAGAATAAATTTCTGTACTAAAGAGCTATGACAGACATACTTTCCACCATGAAAGCAAACCTGACCTTTGTGGAAAGGTTAAAAAAAAGCTGGACATGTTTAGGCTTCTGAAAAGAAGACTGATAACAGTCTTTCAATATGTTCAGGGTTGTCATAAAGGAGATGGTGATCAATTGTTCTTCATGGCCACTGAAGGTAGCCACAAGAAGTAATTGGATTATTTTGCACCAAAGGAGATTTAGATCAGATATTAAAGGGGGGAAAAATCTACCTATAAGGGTAGTTAAGCTCTGGCACAAGTATCCAAGAGAGGTTGTGGAATCCCCATCACTGAAGATATTTGAGAACATATTGAACATATATTGACATATCAAGAATGGTCTTGCCTTAGTGCAGGGGGCTGGACATATCTTTGTGAGGCCCTTTCCAGCCCTACATTTCTATGATATTAGACTTGCCATCATAAAACTAGTCTGATAGCAAAAATCCTCTTTCCCCAAAACAATCTGTTTACTTCTTATAAATGTTTATATACCTGACATGGCTCATTTCAGTGCAACACATTTCAAAATGCTTTGCAAAGACAAGTATTATCACCATTTTTCATATGGAAAACTGAGATCTAAAGAAGACGAGGCCAATGTTTTCAAATGAGGGTGCCTAACATTAGGCATTGAAAGCCATATTTAGGCTTCTACTTTAAAGTAGCCTGATTCTCAGAGGTGCTGAGCACCTGCATATCCTTTGTAGTCCACTTTAATGTAAGTGTTCTGGTATGAATTTAGACACCTAACTTTAGGCACCCATATTTGAAAACATTGGCCTGTGTGACTTGCCCGAGGGAATAAGGTGAGACATTTATAGCAGTAGAACCCTGATCAGGGAGCTGACTGATAGCTCTTGTTTTAGCGCTAGGTTGACTTCTTTTTTAAAACTTGCATATAGACTTTTTTAATAAGACTGTTCACATGCATAAATGTCAGGTTACTTTTGAAAATGTAACATTATAGCTGCAAAATGATGCAGCCTTGGAATTTGTGTTGACTCAATTCATAGGAAGTTCCAAACATTAAAAAAAATCCTGAGCAAGGAGTCAGGGCAGAGGGACATAGTAATGTCTAAAATATGGAGCAGAAGTAGTACAAGGTAGGCATAGCAGTTCACAGAGAAAGCTGGAAAGAGGATTGTGGTAGCAGCCTGCCCTCTTATTCTTTAACCTTGGTGAAGTCTTGTTTCGTTTCCATTGAACTACATTATAGGATTGCTACTTTTCTGAAGAATTCCTCTTGAAAAATTATGAAAATAGGCCTCTCGCTGCCTTATTCAAACAGTGGCATGTGCAGCATCCTACTGCACAGAATGTTTTATTATTCTTATGCATTTCATATGGAAGGTATTGGCACCAATGTTTTTATTTTATTTTATATTTTATTTTTTAAAATAGAAGGGAAGAGTGCCGGACTGGTGAAACTGACATTCCAAGGTATGGACAGTCTCTCCATTTTACAACTTGCTAAGGTAATGTTGCTAGGTGTCAATAGATCTCAGTTCCTCATAACATTCATGAACTGGAAAGTAAAGACATGACAAGGCAAAAACAACCTACCAGCAAACTTTAGATGTAAAATATTTTGTATCTTACTGAACTAAGAATGGACATTTGTTTGTGGTTTGAATAAAAGGAATCCTCTGTTTTTTAATTTAAAACGTGTGTGATGCCATTAATATGAGCCCAAGAGCGACCATATGTTCCAATTAATTCCACTTAGGACATTGATTTTTTTCCAGGCTTTTAAGTAATGACATTGCTCATGTGAAACAATAAATAATAAGCTACCGGTTCTTTTACTGACTAGTTAGTAATCAATATGTGTCTCAAGATAGTAACTAACAAGTTACTAATTAAGAACCAGAATTCAATGAGAAACATAATTTCTAGGTTTGGATAGATTTTTTTTTTTTTTAGGTCTTTGCACAAATAAGGTCTGTGCCATTATTTTTCTTTATGAGATGGGCAGGGAGAGGGGAGCCCAAACAAAACCAATGAAATATATATTTTTTCACCCATCAAATTTTTACATTCTGCATGAATTTTGCACTGACTGCACTTTGTGATAGAAAATAGGTAATATTTCAGTTTCCTTCCACTTAGTTCCTTTAGGATAATTAATTAGCCAATACTCTTCTGAGACTCATGTCTTTTCCACTAGACTTTTGTGATTCCCCAAAATGAACTGTGAGTAAAATTTTCAAAAGCACTTATATCACTTAGACACTTAAATCCCATTTTCAAAGTGATTTAGGGTCAGATGTTTAAAGGTATTTGGGAGCCTTAAAATATGCAGATAGGCACCTAGTGGGATTTTCAGAAAGCACCTCAGCACCTAACTCCCATTGAAATTTCTGTCCCTTAGTAATTAGGAGCCTTAAGTTTCCTGAGCCTTAGGTTTAATAAGTCACTTACTTTGAAAATATTATCCTGTATCAATTATTATGTTTTAAACTTTTTGTCTAAAAAAAGACTTTGCCCTTTTTTGGTGTGTTAAATGTTAAATTTATAAATAAGCTGTGTTACAGTCTCTTAAACAAGAAAAAAACGTTCCATCTGAAAAATTATTTCATGTTTTTCGCTAGAGGCAAAAATAAATAACAAGGAAGGACATTCCAACCAATGTGAAATCAAGATACTCTGAGATTGCCGGGGAGAAGAAAACTAAATTTTGGATAAGACAAAAATACACACCATAAGTCATACTAGGAGGCAGCTGTAACACCAAACTCTTCTTCCTCATGGGTTTAAACCACATGATCATTGACTGTCTGGGTGATGAAGAAAAGTGTGGTGGACCCAGACATTTCCACCATGTATCTTTCCATCATGAAAGAGGATGCTTTCCATTTTGAAACTGTGGTGAAAGACATAATTATTTCCATCATTTAAATCTATTTGCATTCAGATTTGAGGTGATCCATATTTGTGAAGCAACAGAAAAAAAAAGAGAGCCAAGGAGCTGGAATGATTAGCTCTTTTAGTTTTAAAGCCCCTCTGTATGACCTTCTCCTGATGCTGAAGACAATCCTGATGGGAATATTTCAGTTCCCTTGCAAAAAGCTCTTATCTCAAGAAGATATGTATTTTAGCTTAAAAATCCTTTGTAATCAGAGTTCAGTCTTCAAACTAATAAAATAAAATGATTCATTGCCTGATGGGCCCCAGGAATGACAAGTCTTCCTGGAGAAGGGAGTTTTTTAGCAGCATAAATTGCCTGCTAGCACCGCACAGCCCAGCCCAGCAGTGGTGGGGTCAGGACACACAAGAGATACAGTGATTAACTACAGCTTCTTATTACCATCCTCCAGTGGGCCTCCTATGAAGTCTCTGCTAGAGCTTAAAGCTGCTTCCTGGTGGAATTCCAGCCTATCCTGATGCAGAGGTGAAAAGTGCATAGCCACGGGACTAAATCAAGCCTAGAATCTAATGTCCTGAAGGCATGTAAGAGGACGTAAATTAACATCTTTATTTGGAACTTGATTACAAAAGGATGGATCATCTGATGTTTCTAAAAGGACAAAACTCTAGTAATTGCAGGATTATTCCCTATTGAACATTGGCAGAGATATATACTGACTAGGTGGCATAATTTTTTTTTTACATGTAATTTCCTTGAAAACTGTAAACAATGCCTTTTCTGGGGAAGAAAATACTTGCATTTGTTGCTGGTCTTGAAGGATCTAAAAGAATAGCTTCATTTTAATAAAAAGAATATTGTCGAGGACATGCTGGTAACAATTTCACCTTTCTTGAAGCTAAAGTTTCCCTGGACTATAAAGACTCACCAAACATGTTGTTGCCCATAGTTTTTTATGGTCTAGGTCAGAATGTGCAGATTTAATGATTGCTTCAAGGTGAAAGCAGTATTAGTATAGCCTAGAAAACCTATTGTTCTGAAGCTCTGTTAACAACATTCTTATGAGCTGAACTGCCCAACTCAAAGACTGTACTAAACAGTTATCTTTGTCTGGCAACTGGGCCTAACATTCCCAGTAGTTTATTCGCTTCTGATTTAAGATTTGTAGCGATCCTACCCAATATGATGATCAGTGGTTCAAACTTTAATGTGTACACTGCCAAGGAAGAATTTTTTTTTCTCTTGGCCATGGAATACCACTTTCCTCAGGCTGCCATTCGTACACTTTGAGAACATGACTAAGATTATATTTGATGATACTGAGGCTGTGATCTGTTGTTCCATGGTTGTTCAGGTTTGGATAAGAAAACTCTCCTTCTGTGCAGGAATGATAAAAATAGCTGTCTCTCTGAACAAAGACTGCTCAGTCCTTACTCATTAGTGGAGCAAATGTCCAAAATCTGGAAAAGGGAAAGGGAACATGAAAGCTCAGGCATTAATGCCACACTGATTGCACCATCATTTCACTTTTGTGTCAGTAAGACTTAATGATCTATATGTGTGTGAGTTGTTCCAACTCTCTTCTTCAAGCTCCAGAATACAAATGTCACATATGGACTGTGTGCTTACCAGTCACCTGAGGCCAAAATACAATGTGTCCCTTACCTTCCTTATAGTCTGATCCATAACAAAGCTACAAATAGCATACATTAGTAAGGACTTCTCTGGCTTTATATGGTACATTGAGCCAGAACACTGATCATTATGTACAACGAGAGGGAATATTCCTCTGCTGCGTTTTCATATTGAGGGAATATGAGACCATACTATCAGACTATGTGGGATTTGAAGGTGACTTTGTTGTTGTTTCATTGTGATATGATTTTAAGCATTTCTCAAATTGTTTCATAGCCCACCAGTGTTTGGCAGGGTGTTTAGTAGTTTTCCACAGAGAGCTAACTGATCACACAGCAGTGGCTCCACCATATTATCTCCAACTTCTAAATTACATTAAAAACAACAACTAAAAACACAATAAATACATTCCCATGTAAGCAACTGCTTTCCACAGACACATTGTATTGCCAGAAATGTATTAGGTGCCCATGAATGAATGGAAAAGTGGTCTGTGTGATCAGGTATAGGTAGGGAGATGTGCCCACTGTTAAAATGTATGAAAGTTGGAGAACCCCATGTTTAAACAACACCTACAGGATACGCCGGTATAAGAGCTCGGTGCACTGAAATCAAATGTGTGCTCTATACTATGTAGAAAAAATAATCTTTGCTTTTTTATTTGCTAAGATATATATGGTTTATTTGACATTAATTACCGTCACCTACATTAAGGAGATATTTTAGTTTTCAAAAATGTAATTTCCTAAGAATATTGTTTGACTGAACATTAATTTAACATTTACATTCAGCACTAGATGGCACTCTGAATTTAAACTGTGATGCACTCTTTTTCTCCTTAGAATATAGGGAGCATATTACCTCTGTTCTATAATTAAAATCCGTCATACGGAGTAATCAAATATTTTTGCTTTTTTCCAATTACAATGGTAGGATGTCTCCTACGGCCTATTACTATGCTATCATATAATAAAAAACATAAGAGAGACTCAGTCAACTAACAATGCACTGAGATACTCCACTGAAATTCAGAAGTGTCTTTAATCTAAAAAAGCATAATATATGATATTTAAATGCTTCTTACAATAATGTAGGGCTTTTCAATTTATAAAATTAAAATCCTTTAGGGCTTAAATTTAAATGTAACCATTACACTGTATTGTGGAAATACTAGGAACTTCAGTGAATTCTCAGTACTGTGTATATGTAATTCAGAACCATCACACCAAGCCATCTTGTCAGATTTTGCTCCACTGAAAGCTACTCTAATGATATCTAGCTTCAGAATATATAATTTATGTGAACATAACAACAAAACAAGCAAACATATTCAAATCTGTAAATGGATCACTTTCTTTTCTGAAAATCTTTGTCTGTGGTGACTTGGTAAGAGATTAATAAAACAATCTTCTTTTTCCCCCCTGGAAACAATACCAGATCTCTAAGCTTTATGCTTACCACCATTAGTATCCCAGGACACTTCTGGGCTATCTGCTCTTTTATGCTTACTGCTATAGAGCTTCTAAATGGGTATGGCAAGATGTTGAAGTTATTTTTTAAAAGGTTAGGAACTTCAAATGTTACACAAACAACTCTACTGACTGTACCCCATGCATAAGCAACCCCAACCCAAACCCAAATAGGACCCAAACCCCTTATAGTTATCAATCCTACTCCATCTAGCTTGCAAGTATCGTCAGTATAATACCACTACTATCTCCCATACTCTCTCTATATAGATTGCTCTTCCAATTAAAACCTGACCGTCCATCAAAACACCCGTTCATTATTTGTCATAATGGAAGATCTTATAAACTATCTAAGGGCCAGATCAGAGGCATTTCCCCCATTTATACTTAAGAGCCTTTGACTCCTACTTGCTATTCACATATAGACCAAGAATACTCCTCCAGAGGTCCAATGTATTACAATTCTTAAAACTGAATTATCCAGTACGATTGCTCCAGAAACACTCCAAGGCAAACTGGGCCACACTGCTACGTTGTAAAGGAAACTAAATTGGTGTCTCTTACATTCTGAAGAGAGGGAAGAATTTGTGAGTTAAAGTAGCACCACCCTACATATTACTCCTTAATTTGGCTCACGTTAGTCAACCACCATATAAGAGGGCTGCTGTCACAATCCCTGGAGGCCAAAATGAATGTCAAAGGAAACTGAATGAAATCACAGTCGGAATTATTTTGTGATATATTTGTTTTCTTCAGTTTGGAATAACCTATTTTTTTTCAAGGTGAGTTTAAAATGGGGTCAATACCATATGCCCTGGGTCCTGAATGTGAAAATTGGTAAGTATGCACAACTCCCACTGGGCTAAAATCGACACTAGTGTGTGTTGGGAGGTTCATCTTCCCTTAGTGAGTTCAATGGGAGTTGTGTCCAGATTTTTCACAGTTCAGTATGGTTTCAGTGGGTCCTACAGATGTTCAGAACCTCTCAGAAACATCCCTAATGAGTAAATGTGTTATCAATATTAACAGCTGACATATCATGCTATTAAATTGAACAGACTTTTTTATTATTTTGATAGTGGATATGCTCCACTGAGATGTAATAAAATGTCATTTGCTAATAAACTATTTTTTCCTGTGATGATGTGCAATCATAATCATGTCTTTTATTAGAATTAGAGAGAGGTAGAACAGAATTAGAGAAATGTTTGTACTTTTAAACATGAATAATGATTAAAATATATAGTGAGTGAATCCATTTTCTTTCATTTGATATCTATTTATTATGAGAAAACATAGCTGCATTGCTCAGTGAACACTATGCCACTAAGGTGTAGTAGTAATGACAACTCCTAACATTCAAAGGCAATAATACCCTTTAAATAATATTTTTGGGGTTAAAACATCATTGGCAGAATTGGCTGATTGCAGGGATAGAGACACTGGAGTGGGACCTGGGAGATCTGACTTCAGTTCTTGGCTCTGCCACAGACTTACTCGATGATCTTGGGCAAGTTGTTTAACTTCTTTGTGCTTCAGTTTCTCATCTATAAAATTGGGATAATAGTACTCTCCCTTCCTTATAGGGATATCATGAGGACAAATATTTGTGAGGCACTTGGATTTCAATGTGATGGGGGCCAATGGGGTATAGGTGGATAGAAGGAGCAAGAATGTTCTCCCATGCACTGAAAAAAAATTGAATGAGGCAGACAGTGTCCAGAATGTTGACTCACAAGTTAAAGTGGATGCTGAAGAGTAAAAAGGATTGGAGGAGGGCTGTGGTGGAAAAGGATGCTTTGAAAACAGCATCAGCCCAGTCTGAGAAATTTCCCAAACTGGAAATGAAGTTCACAAAAATAAGAGAACATGAACCCACCCTCTATGAATTGGTTCTGAAATGTATATGAGTCTTTTACATAGACCTCATTATAATCATTATTTTTATACTGTGGTAGTACCCATAATTTATTAGGGACTAACATAGTACATATAAAAGCACAGTTCCTGCACTGCAGAGCTCACAATCTAAGATGACAGGCAACACTGCAAAGGAGGAAGAGATGAAGAGATGCATAGTACAAATATAGCCTTGTTTTGTATGAAGGATTAAATGTCAACATAATTAAACTCTTAGGGCTTGTCTACACTAATGCTTAAGTGGATGTAAGTTATGTCACTCAAGGGTGTAAAAAAGCCACACCTCTGTGTGACATAAATTACATCGACTTAAAGTGGTGTCTACACTGCACTATGTAGGCAGGAGAGCATCTCCCACTGACACATATTCCAGATCTTGTTCAGGTGGAGTAATTATGCTGATAGGAGAGCACTATACCATCAGCATAGCACGTCTTCATCAGATACACTGCATTGATGCATTGATGCAGCTGGGCCATTGTAGCGCGGTAGTGAAGACAAGCCCTTATTTATACAGGTGGGGAAATTGACAGGCAGAGAGGCCAAGGGACTTGTCTAGACTTTCTGTGTGACAAACATGTCACTGAGCTTATTCGGAATGTCCCTATCTGTGAAGTGATATGACGGAATGGTCCTGCTCTTCTTAGGGATAATTAAACTGTATTTTAAAATACTATATAAATTCAAAATATTATTAAAGCCAGACAGGGCCATGGGAAGGAATAGACTGAAGGACCATCCTTATTTATTTATTATGTAGTTTTTGTTCATCCTGTGAGAACATGTAGTTCTTAGTGAGTGCCACTTCATCCCCTCCTGACAGTTATTTTAAAAGCCAAAGTGTGAGTTTTTGAGTGAAAGGGCCTTTTGGAGGAGGTTTTTCCCCCCAAATGTCCTGGGAATGAAAACTGTGACAATCATGACATTTGCTGATGGTAATTTCAGAGGGGGGATAAAAGCTCTCCTATTTTACAAAAGATTTCCAAAATTAGAAATAACAATTATTTAAAAAAATGCAACTAATATTTTTTCCTAGTTCTACTATGAAGTTACAAGTATTAAATCAAAAACACAAACTTTCATTGGCTGATCAGTGATCTTGAGGTTAGCGACACTGTTGCTGAATGAGTTCTGCCTTTTACTAATTAACCTTTTCATGGGTGTCACACCACAAAACCAAGCTAGGAGATTCCTTCCCACCCCCCACCCCACAAAATCTAAGGCTTGAACTCCAAAGACTAGAAAATCATCATATTGGTTGAGGTTCTGTTGAAAATTGATAAGTGGTTGTTACAACCATGCCACTGGGCAAATGGAAGCTATTAAAGATATTATATGTGCCTAAAAAGGATGCTTGACACAGAGCAATATGTGATGGTTTCTTTTGATACATTATTCATCTATGTGATGGAGGGGATCATTACTACTAATGTTAGATTTAAAAGTGTACAAAGAGAAGCAAGTGATGAGATCCTGGTAAAGTAAAAGAAATGAGAGCATTGTCTTGCTACAGTACTTATAGCTTCTGTGAAAAACAAGTCTATGACTAATGTAACTGAAATGCCTGAAAATCAAATCTTTATTAAAAAAATAGCCTACTAGGGTGAGCAGAAATTCCATTTTCATTCCCAGAAAAGTGAGCCCTCCATGGAATGAATCTAGATATGTTAGATGATTCGATTTCTAAACAGATCTCTGAATTAGCTTTAAAAATACAGGGCCAAGTTGTCAGCTGGTGTAATCTGGCAACACTTAAGTGGGAGCACTACTGATTTACACCCGCTGAGGCTTTCATTCACTGAATCTGGCACTCAAACCGAACCGTAATGTTCAAAGTCACAAACATGCAGGAAATGGAGCTCATCCTGAAGAATGCAAGGAAGTTATTCTACAAAATGTCACTCTAAGTATTCCTCCCCATCACAGAGTTAAGCCTGTGCATATATTTGAACCGCTTGCCTTTCTTTTTAGCTCCTGTCACTGTAAACACAAAATTTTAATGATGAGGGGATATAAAATTCTATTTAATGCCTGAATAAACTAGGGTCCATTATAACATTAAGGAATAACTGTTAGGAAAAAAACTCTGCTGTTATTATCACCATCATAGTATTAACCCTTTCAGTACTGTTGAAAACTGATATGCCCCGAATAAGCGTCCCAAAGAAGAATAAGAATCATTATTTCCATTTTGCAGACAGGGTAACTGAAGTTCAGGGAGGCTGTTACTTGCCTAACATAAGGAAGTCAGAGGCAAAGAAAACAATAGAATCCAGGTCTCCCAATTCACAGTCTGTTAGCCAATGGACCATGTTGGCTGCCTAGGAAACTACTGGAGAAAGCACAGTGTATGATTCATTTGACAGTGGTAAATCCTAAAGGACTAAGAACCACTTGATCATATCAAGAGAATTGAGTAACCTTACCTTTTCCTTTTGGTTCGTGTAGAGCTTTCATTATAAATGGCTGCCGTTATCAAAAATGGTCGTAATCAATGTGTAATTAAGTGAAACCAAATTTGGGTGGAAATTATACTTCCCTGTGATCTCTTAATTTACTAGGGGACAGATTTTGATACCATAACTCATGTTGAGTAGCATATTACTCCACAAATAGTCCCATAACAGTGCTACTGGTGGAGTATGTTTTGATTCATAATAAGTAAGGATATCAGAATCCAGTCCTATGCAAGTGATTGGGGTGAAATCCTGGCCCCGTTGAAGTCAATGGGAGTTTTCCCATAGACTTTAATGGAGCCAGGATTTTACCCTGTAGGTTTGAATGCATGTCTAAGAGCAGGAACAAACACTCACACTGTGCCTTTTTGAGTGGGTGGGTAAGAGTTCTTTTCTGTGAGGACTCAATTAATGAGTGTGACCGTACAAGCTGAGGACAGATATATGCCAGGCTTGAGGATGATGAAATGTATTATGGAGGTGTCAGTAATAACTGCATAGTTAGGATATTTTGAAATTTGAATTTATAGTGAGAAAAATCATATGTACCAAGACCAAATTTGCAATAAGCACATAAGAGGTTAATGATTCAGGTCTATTAATTTTACAACAAATTCCACAGACTTCCATCTACTTAACTCACTGCATTTTTGTCCAGGCATTTGGGTAGTGCAGCACCTGCAAAATAAAGGTCACTATGACCCACTTTATTCTTAGCACGGGAAAACATTTCTCAAACTACCCTCTCATATCTTGCCGTTATGTCTAGAGAAACATGTTTAGCTTTGTGCATTAGTACATTTTCAGAGGTGCTATTAGAAGAGTAAATAGAAGTCAACATTCCTTTGTAGTTAAATTATTGCAATGATTTAAAAAAAGCAAGCACAAAAGGCAAGTTGCAGAATAATTAACTGTAATTAGTTATGCCTAGCAGAAGATCTAAATAAATGGTGATTATGATGATTTATAAAGCACTGCCCTTGTGCTCAGTGCTGTGTAATATACAAAATGAGACAGTGCCCTAACTCAGATTTTGCTGCCTGAAAGGTAAATACAGAGAACATAGGGCATGTTGGGGAACCTGGAAGAGGGAGAGATGTAGCTGTGGTGTAGCTCCATTGCAGTCCATGAAGCTACACTAATTTACATCAGCTGAGAACCTGGCCCTATATAGATATATATATCATTCAGCTTCCCCTTAGAAACACTTCTTTTGCAATGCTCACAAGAAGTGAGCAATATATATATATTCTTTTGGAATGCTCACAAGAAGTGTATATATATATATATATATATATATTGCTCACTTCTTGTGAGCATTGCAAAAGAAGTGTTTCTAAGGGGAAACTGAATGATGAAGGGGAGGCAGTTTAGCAACTTTGATGTGGAAAACATTCTACACAAAGTGCTAGTGCCCTTGCCACAGTGTGAGTGTTTGTTCCTGCTCTTAGACATGCATTCACATATAACCTATCAACCTGCCAATTTATAAGATGGGCTAAAGTAGGCCCTGATTTCTAAGGACAACATGAAGACTGAGCTCTTTAATGTGACATTTGTCCATATTTTCTATTTGAAATAAAGGTTTTGATCAATGGGACAGTTTCTCTCCTGCTTCCCATGCCTCAGCAGCCAGGCCTCCTGCAAAACCAAACAAAACAGTTACAATAGGCCTAGGGACCAACTCCCTGAAGTTCACCTTGCAATACTTTTTTTACTAGTGGATGGACATTTTTTCTGCACATTGGTTGTTTAACCTCCAACTGCAGATCTAGTGGTAGAATATCCAGTTCTTAGTCTCTAGATAAGATTAGAAATCATTCATATTAAAATGAGTAATATTTTGAAAAGAGACAGTCTTCTCCCACTCATTTCCAGCTCCTGCTCCCTACTTAACCCTGCAGTGGGAGAAGCTTCTGATATACTTAATATGTGGCATTTCCTTTGTTGGAAAATTCCAGTGTCAAAGCTTCTCATGATAGCGCACCCCTTTTCTTGTCTTCCTAGTTAAAGGAAATATTATGGTTTGCTAAGGGCTAGATTGTAATTGCACATACATGCATGAGCAAGAGATGATACAGAAGGTGGATTCCCAGGAGTAACTTTAGGACATTTTGTGTCTTAGACACCCTCTGCAGCAGGATTCTGTCTCTGCTTCCCTCTTGCTCTGGGACAAATTATGATACCTTCTCTGACAGCGCAGCTCTGTTGACTGCTGCTTTGGAGGGTGGGAAGGACCAAGGGCTAGATACACAAGGGGGACTTAATGCCTAATTCCAATATTTAGGCAAAACTGAGATCCTCAAATCCCCCCACAAATTGCTGTCTAACCCTGGAGATGTCTAAAGTCCCCTAGGTGGCCTTATTTCTGCTACTGGGCATGCACACAGCTGCCTAAATTCTGACACCACTCAGCAGCGTGGCATCTAAGTCATAACTAAATCCTGCCTCTCTCATCCAATCCATTGTCTCTGCTTAGAGCACACCTAATCTCCCACAAAAGATGGTTGGAGGAGATATGCCACCTTTTACCCAATAGCCTAGTGATTAGAGTACTCACCCTCTGCCTGGAGCAGACATTTGAACCTAGGTCTCCTGCTTTCCAGGTTAGTGCCCTAATTGCTGGGTTATAGGGTATTTTGGTCTGGGTCTTTCCCCGTCTCTCTGGTTTGAACTGATTCTTTGTATAAATAATTAAATATTGGCTTGTTTAGGTGACTCCCTGCTGAGTGGGCTGGGTTCTGTGATTCCCTTTTTTAGATGACTAACTCTCCCCAGTAGGGAACTTGGACATCTAATTGGGCATCCAGTCAATAGCAGGGTGCCTAAAAGCTAAACAGTGCTATGCATAAGTCCCCCTTGCCAATCTATCTCTAAGACTATACATTCTTTGCAGTTCTCTGCCCATTACCAGCATACCTGCTCTGTAGGAGGATGTGGGAGCAAACAGGCATGGAACACTCATTTACCCCATAAACCTGGACCAAAGATCCAAGTAGTTTTTGACAGGTGTAAGTGCTGGTGGGCATGTTGTCCAAATCACCATCTAGTTTATGTTTCCTCACTGCCTACTGAGGACAGTAAGATAAAGCATGATTACTGAAAGCCTGGGCATGACAAAAGAAGTAACATTGAGTGAAAATGTTCATTTCAAGCCTCTTCTTCCTGGCATTTTCATCTTTCATTCCATAATGGCTGATTTTTACCTCTATAGAACCTTCACACATCTAGCTATACAGCATTTATTCTAGAAAGCTGATATTTATAGCCATACACCTGCCTAAAAGAAACATGTTGCTACAACTAGTGACTGAAATGCAGAAGGGAATAATTAAATGTTTTTGTGAACAAGTATCAGTAATTTGCTCAGTCAGTTTTTCATGAAAATGAAACAGTTGGAAAACTAAAACATAATTATCTTATAATGCAAGATAAAATCCTCTCCTCCTTTAGCTGTTTTAAATATATGTTATATTTTTACTAAACTCTGATATTTTGCTAATCACTGCATTAATGTTTAGCTCTGGGAAATCCCCATTTTCAAAACCAAAGAAAAAAGGAAGAAAAAGCCAGGGTTTGCTAATTGATGGTTAGACTGGAATCTATTATAGCTCATTGAATAACTATTTTGATCAGAAAAAAGAAATGGAATAATCATAATCATACCGATTGTTTAATATATTTATGTTTCAACTGTAATATGTGCCTACTGTAACCTCTTGACATATGAACATCAGCTATAAAACCACATGAATTAAAATATAACTGAAACTGATAAACTGTCAACACAAGGAAGATCCCAAAGCCAAAACATAACCCTTCCTCAAGTAATTTGATCACGATAATCCTGAGAGAATACAAAAGAACTTGCTATGTGTCTGGGCTAATGGCTGAGCAACATCAGTTCTAGGGGCTCAGTGGTTATTACACTACACTACCACACAAAGACTTGAGTTTGGGAACAGCCTCTGGATCCACAGTTTATGAACTGGTTGTAGTGCCTTGGGTTGGTTTCAGGCTAACATCTGAATGCCAGAATTCCTTGCTGCATAAAGAATATTTAAATGTGACAACATGCATGAACAACAACAACAACAAAAGAGATTGAAAAGGCCAGATACTCAGCCCCAGTATGGCTGCATTGCTCTGCTCTGGTGGTGCAAAATAACTGTAATGTTGGTTTGCCTGGACACAAGAAATTTCCCACAGGAACGGAAAATTCTCAAGTGATTTAGAGCTGCTGTAGCTCCCCAAGCCTAAGGAGTGTGTAAGAGAAACTTGGAATCGCTGGGGGATTTCTGAATCCTGACAATCCCTAGCTTCTAGAATGGCCAATTGGAGCCATAGGCAACTGGCATAAATTAGAAGCTTCTTGAACTGGTACCAGGGACCAGCTTGGTCTCCAGCCAACCATGGGCTGGTATGGGGATAAAGGTGTTATAACACCACATTCCCTTGCCCTGCAACCAAGGTGCACAAGTTTCAGCTCAGATATACCCCAAGATTTTGGCCAAATAATAAGGGGTGGACAATAAAAGCTATTATAACTAATATTTAAAAACTGTGATATACAACTGTAATGCAAATGTAACCTTTTAGTATATAATGCCAATTTTTAGGCATGTCTCCAGACAGGAATACAATTTAATAGTGATCTATTGCAATATAAAGCCAAATAAAGTATCTTAAAATAGTAAATTGTTGCTTTTCATTTCTCCTTTTCATGTACTTTATCTGGAGGGCAACCAGATCGGTAAGCTTAATACTTGTTATTAAAAATAAATATCATTACTGTAAGCCAAAGTATTGGGAGACTAGAATAGTTTTTTGTCTGTAGAGAATGAAGTAATAAACAAAACACAATGAAAATAGAGTACTAGTTTTTTAAATGATTCTAACATCTGTCAGATTTAATACCTTTACGGTTATTTTGAAAGTAAAAGAACATTATTGTGATAATAATTCACATCACAAAAAGCTGAAAACAGTATTATGATATATGTTCTGGTGTTGGCATGGAAAGTTATTGGATTTAAAGATTGTCTGACACAGATTACTTTCAATATAACACACAAATAAGATATGGGGTGGGGGTTCTAAACAAATCTCAGTGGAAATCTGATTTACTACAAAAATGTAGAATGGAGCAAGCAGATCCCAGACTCTAAAATGAAAGAAGGAATGTCTATGTAAAGTATAGACAGGAACAAACTAGAAAACAGGCTTATAGATGGGTACAAAAAGGAACCATAATCTGGGGAAAACTGAGGGGTTGAGATCTGAATCCCCAGATTCAAACCTGTCACTAGGGGTTGGATATTGGGTCAGATCTAAAAGTAGAAGGGGCCTGATAACTGGTTCCAAAGTGGACATGACAGAAATTGCACAAGAACAGCCATTCTTATGATCTATGGGTCCCAAGGAGTAGAAATCTCCTGTGACTGGCTGATCATATGAACGTTCTGACATTGGGGTCCCAAATCTAATGAGAAGAGCTTGCAAGATTTTAATGTTGTTGAATTCAAACCTAAATCTTAACCTTAGAATAGAGTTACACTACCTTATACCTTCTTACAACTTCATCTAGATCCTTAACATATAAATTAAACCAAAAGGAACTCCCTTACTCCTAGGTAGATATTCCTTACTCATGGTAGTAGGTCGAAGACAGCCTGACTGAGCTAATATGTATAGCCTTTTGTCTCACTTCAGAATGTGTCCCCTTGGGCACTGCTATTGTTTCTTTAATACATAATTTCCTATCCTCTGGAAAATATAAACTTGATAATGATAAGGAGGATATTTTGCTAGGTTAACAATTAACACAGCTTGCATCAGCTCCTTGAGCCTTTAGGTCACATGAATGTGATTTCATGCTAATATTCTACTAAAAATATTATCAGGCTTTGACATAATGCTGGCTTCTGAATAACAGTCTTGTTCCTTTCTCCCTTCCTATTGCAAAATGGAGAACAGTTTAATTGTTAAAGTAGATTTAACTTATGATAAACATGACCTAAATTTGAATACATTTTATACAACCATTAGAAAAGTTGTTGTTGTTCATTCAATAGGGGTGATTCCAAGTACACAAACAAAAAAAAGGGAGAACACATTAATAGACATTTTAGCAGTTGCAGATAAGAGTATTGTTATCTTCATCTCTGCCTAGCATTTTTGCAAAAAATATACAGAAGGACAAATTCTGCTCATGGCTACATTGATATATGTTCAGAGTAACTCAACTGAAATCAGTATTTCACACTGAAATCTATGTTACACTAAGGTAACCAAGAACAGAATTTGGACTGACCTAGAGTATCCAAATTTAGGTCCTGTTTATAATAAGTTATAGTATAGTAAATTAATTAATTATAATATTATATATGTGCTGAACAGATTACTTGTTAAAGTAAATGTAACTCACTAAAAAAATAAAACATTAAAAATATATGGATACATATACTGTCACACAGAGGTAATAAAAAAGGGTACAACCTAAAAGTAGAAGAAACCTTCTATAATTCATGGTTGCATAATTTGCCTAGATAAACCATATTGTGGCTTAAAAGGTAAGGATATATGAAGTCTGGAGCAAAATAAGGAACTTGGGAAATCTAGTTTATTTTCATACCCATAGTGCTCTTCCAGTTCACAGCTGTTCTGAAGTCATCATAATGGCAAAACCCTGGGAAAAGCGTTGGGGGTCATTGTAGATTCTCAGAGCTATTTTTGGTATTCCATGAATTACCTCAGATTTTAGGTTTTTAGGGAAGGCAGAAAATTCAGGCCTCAACAATGATTTAGTTCTTTATCCCTGAGGTTTTAATCTAATCAGAATTCATATTCACCATGCTTTCTGTATCAAAGTTATTTCATTAAAATATGCTCTATTTTTAATGCTGAGCCCCATGGCACTATATAGAGGTCATTATATTTCAGACTTATAGGAGCGGGAATTGGAGTCAGCATTTGTGTTATTTAATAAAAAGTTCTTGTGACAGTTCAAAAGTCATATTTCATTGAACACACTGCATTAACATGTTGAACTAGCTACATAATTTATTTTACAAGCCTTTTTGCTAACCAAATATGACAAGAAGAAAAAGATACTATATGAAATTTTTCCCCCTTGGGTTTCTGGGAGAAATACTAATTTATATCATGTTTCTACAGATGATTTTTTTTTTCCCTGAAGAATCAATGCTTCCATTGTAAGTCATTTCATCAGTCTATTTTGTCCTTTTCCACAGTGGAATCTGTATTTAATGGTGTCCAGTTATCTCAGGTAGGTCCCTTGAAACTTTATTTCATCCTGGCCTGATGAGAACAATTTTGATTCTAGGTAGTTTCTAGTCCAAGACAATTATGACACCCCCCCCCCTTCTTCTGTTTATCCATTTTCCCTTCTTCCTTTAGAAAACCAAAGTATCTTATTTTCAGGACACTCATTGTGAGCACAAGTTCACAGTTAGAAGTCAAAGGAATTGACCTGCTTGTTAGTGCTCTACATTACCTGGTCCAATAGACCCAAGTTAGACTCCTGATCCCAAGTTCTTGCTCTCTGGGCTAGCAGAGGATTTATAATAACCAGCCTATCTGATTTAGGAACAGTGACAATTTCCAGGGTGTGTCACATGCAGCACTCAGCAGAAAGGATGGCATATGCATTGTGACAAGAATGGAGAGGTGAAATGGAGTAAAATTGGAGTGATGCTATTTACTAAATATCCCAGGATCCAAAACAGACACCTCTCATCTCATGAGAGAGGCATGTGCTGAGCAAAAGACTGGGAAAAATAGACTGTTGAATTAAAACCTGGCTTTGACAGGAACTCTTTTGGCAGCTGAGGGCAAATTAATCTCTCTGCCTCAATTTTCCTGTCTGTAAAATTGGGATATTAAGACACCTGATAATAATGCTGGGAGGACTAATTAGTTAATAGACTCGTTTCATCCTTAATAGAACCCCATCAACAACAGTAAGGAAGAATGCAGGGATGAATTTGGCCCAATGTCTGCAATCACTTTGAATTGGGGTGGGGATTATTATTTACTACCTATTTGCATGGTATCTAGCACAATCAATCCCGAGTTTACTTGCACACTATCACTATATAAATATGAAAAGCATCATACGCTGATCAATATTTAAGCCCACTGTACTTTGAAGTGATTTTAGAGTTTAAAATGTATATTTTGCAATTAAACCAGAAGAGTATGTGTTCTTTATATGAAAATAAAAGGTTCATAATATAGCTAGTGATGTGGCAAAGTCTGCTTTCATGAAGAAAGTTTTTGTTTTTTTTGTAATTAGTCAATATTTCCATTGATATTAACTTTGAATTGATTTTTATTGAAAAAATACATCTTCATGATAATACTTTGCAGATAAATATTTCTCCCCATTTCCAGCAGTACCACTTCCCTTGTCTTGTACAGCCTCTTCATTTCATTATTTCGTTCTATTTTTATTTTCTAAATGAAATATCACATTTTACAAGATTTGTGCTTCCTTCTTAACTCCCTGAAAATCCCAGAGGGACTTATCAATGATGTGGCCTTGCTGGCATAGTAACAGGGGTGCTTGGGTCCTTATGGGAAGATAGTGACTCATCATTGCACGGTCTTTATTGAGCCCAAGCATGGGCATTCTAGGGAATATAATCTGGAGGCTCAATGGGGGCTTTAGTCATGACAGTAATGCATGGTGGGGAAAGGGAAGGGATATAAAGAAAAGCTGCCTTCCTTTTTTTAATAGAGAGACCAGGGAGAAATCAGACCTGTACTGGGGCTTTCCACTGAGGAAGAAGAGATTAGGAAAAGACAAGAGCTCTATTGGTTGATAAGGCCTAAGAGGAGTGGCCTGTAAATGGCCAGGGAGAAGGATGCTGGAAGAGGCAGGAGAAGAAGGAACCCCAGGGATGTGTGGTTCAATAGAGGGAAATACTGCTTCTGACCCCTGCACAAATGGGGGAAGATTTAGATCTGCACCTTAAAGACATGGACATGCTCTGCTGTGAGAGAAGAAATGTGCGCTTTAGGCCTGCTGTGGACACCGTCTCTTGCTCAGGTGTCCTGGGTTGGAGTTTTCAGAGAGGATTGGAGCAAAAGCTCTCTGTGATAGAGGTCAGCCAGGTGTTGCACCACAGCTGAGCCCTGCCTCACTTCCCTTTACCCGGGTTATAAACATGTCCAGACAAACCTTTTTTAATCAAAGAGCACAGTTTCTAGTTTCCTGTATATCATCTATATATTCTAGTACATCCTTCCAGGTACTTATAAGACCCCCATCACCATCAGACTTTTATTTTCACATTACCCTTGTGAAGTAGCGAAGTATCATCTAATGATAATCCTGTGGCAGATGGGATGTTCCTTGTCATAGTGGAAACCTCAGGAGACAAATCTATGCCAGGATTATGTCACCTCCTCCTCCTGTTCTGTGCCTCCCTTATATAGAGGACAGTCTGTCATAAGGCAGGAGGAGACAGGGCTGCAGTAAATTGCACTCCTGCAAACCTGGGCGGCATGGGTCCCTAAGGTAGTGTTCTAGCCTGCACAAGTTAGAATAGCCCAATAGCTGCTCTAATTTGTGCTGAAGCTGGGGGAAGGCAGTTTAGCTCTCAGACTGCTCCAGGCTTAGATGCAGTAGGAAGGAAGTTTAAAAAGGACCTTTGCCTCTCCCTTTCCGAGCTATATGTCAGGTGAAAGCTTCACACAGCTGCAAGTCATGCCCTTAGATTTATACTTGATTCAGTTTGTTACTTAGTGGCTTTATTTGCTCTGGCATTTCTGCCTGTTGATTGTCTGTCTGTGTTGATTCAACTTTGAGGGTAGTGATTCATCCTTCCATTTCTGAGACAGATTCTTGAACTTCTACTATTTTAGTGCTCAACTTTTCTGATGAATTGTCTATTTTAGTTTCAAGCTTTACAAATGCTATATGTAAAACAGTTGTACGGTTGGCGATCATTTTGTGCTACAATGCTCCTGACCATCTATCTGTAAGTTAGCTGTTACCCTATAAGTGATCTCTGGCTCTTGAGGCATAGCTTTTTTCTCAGCAGTTTTCTACAATCTTTCTGAATAAGTCAGCTAAAATTAGGGGGCCCCAGATAATCAACTCCCCCTAAAATCCTTAGCCAACCCTTTTGATAATGTTGGATAGCATTGTGGATATCCACACTGCTCCATCTGCATGGCCTGGTCCATACCATGACTCTCCCTCTCATCCTCTTTGAGATGGCTATTTCTGTCAGAAGCACTAGCCTCAAGAAGTGCTTGCAATGATCCTCCACAGTATGGCTCGTCCCTGTAACCTTCTTGTGACCCCTCCTTTCACCTTATGCATGTGTCCAGGACAAGTCATAATCTTGCCCCAAGGAGGTAACATTATAAATCATTAATAAGCTTGTAGAATCCTCTGCTGCCTGGATGTTCCATTTGGTAAATTGGTTAAAGCGCATGCAAAATATCTACTTTTTCCTCAGACCTTACAAAGGAATTCTTATTGTGTTTTTACTGTGCATGTGCAGATGTACAAATGAAATTCTCTCTCGTATGTACTGATATAACAGAGCATCCTGGCTCCAATGAAACAATTACAATGTATCCTGACAATAATCTGACACATCAAGGACTCCCCAAGGACCTACTCACAGAATAGACACCATATACTTTTCTCACACACATACATATTCACTCTGGCTCGCTCAGTGATTCCTTGCAGCCTTAGTGGTAGAACTGTAATTATTTTATTGAAATCACATTGCTATTGGGTAGCTACCATTCAAATTAAATCAAGTTTGGACTGGACCCAGTATGATTTCAGGCAGAGTATATTAAACATTATCCTGGTAAATGGGAACATGCTCTGGGTGACATATCTTTCCTTTAAAAATAAAGCAAACACTGAACATTGAAAAATGATGTTTAAGTAATGTTAATGGTCTAATTTACACCAATAAAAATATGAACCTTTAGAATTAAAGCTGTCACATTACACTAAATTCCTCCCTTGTTTCTCTGCTGGCAATTGACTTCTTTAGGGATTCATGAGTTATTTGTCCCTCTGTTCTTAACTGTGATGTACCCTAGATAAACAGAGGTCTACCAACAGTATATGATCTTAAGCCAGCTACACCACTGTGGAGATTTGAATGTACAACTTTAAATGGTTATAGAACACCATACAGCACCATCATACTTTGAGATACTGCTAGGCGAATCTGGAAATCAAAGCATTCTTTGCTTGGCACTTTTGTGTTCCTCGCAGTTACTGATTTGTAAATTCCAGCTCATAGGATTCAAACTTTGTGGTAAAATTGCTAGCCGAAGATGATTAAGAGCTTTAAACATCACACATACAGTGACAATTACATTTTAAGACAATCTTAGTATAGCTAAATTTAATCTGAATTGAAGTGACTATCTGCCTTCTTGCTCCTGATATATGTAAACTAAATGGTTTTCTTGGCTTTATGCTAAATTGTGGGTATTTTAATACTCCTATTAATTTATTTCTGTATTTAAAGTTCTGTTGTCCTACAGATTTTTAAAGATTTGTGAAAGCTGCAACATTAGTCATGTGAAAAGACAACTGCTGCTCTAAAATGTGTACCAAGATATGCAGCAATAACACAGTAAGACATTATTAAATTACTTCTATACAATATTGTTATTGAATTAGTACAGCTTAAATACAGCTTTTCTTTAAAGATATAATAAGGCTTCTGTGAAACTAGCATTTAGTATACATGTTAATTATTCTATGGAGGGGGGTAAAGACTTAGAATACACAATTAGAATGGCATATTATTCTTTTAAGTCAGGGCTTTCCTTTTTTAATGCCAATCTATTCCCTTTGAGAAGGGGCAATTTTTTTTTCATAAATGCAAAAAAAAAAGAAGAAGAAGAAGAAGAAGAAGAAGAAGAAGAAGAAGAGGAAGAAAGCTTGTGGAGATATCTGTGGGAGTTAATTAATACACTTATAATAATGGTATCTGTGAACTCATATGTTATAAACTAAACTCTGTCCTCTCTTGATTGTGATGTCTGAATGAATGTCTGTCCCCTGCAGCTTTTTCTTATAAATAAGTAAAACTGAATTTACTATTAATATTTTTCCATATACAACTTCAAGGTTTTCTCAGTAATCTAATAGCTTTACTTACATGTTTACCTTTACACAGTAAAGAAAATACTACTGTGCACTTTATCAGAAGTGTTTTTACATACACTATTTAAACAAAGCTAATATTTTGAGAATCTAATTTTGACCCTAACTCCAGGATCCCATTTCACATGACCATTGATGGAAGCCACTAAGGATTCTGGGGCAAAGAAGTGTGGGTTCTCATTGATCTCACTACACTAGATAATGGCTGGTAGGACAAAGGCAGATGGCTGTTCTCTCCGGCATGAGGACTGTAGCTGACTGGATAGAAGATACTGATAGGTTACTGTTAGTACCTGCTCACCTGGCAAAAGTGAGTGGAGAAACAGCTCTTTTGGCTCCTATGATTGTGTCAATCATGGTATCTTAGCAACCAATGGAGTCATGACTGACCTGTTTTCATCTGATTGTTTTAATACTAGAAAGGAGTCTCCGTTCTGTTACACCTATAAGCATTTTCCCATCACATATGTTCTATACATTATCCCAACTGAATTCAATGGCAAAACTCCCGCTAACTTCAATGGAGACCACATTTCACCTTAGGTTTTGAGAAGTTTTTATATATGCATAGGCTTATGAGGGCCACAGTCCTCCTGACAGTTTGAAGCCTCTATTGATTCCCGGGCTTATATCTATGTTCATTATGATTTTGTTATGTGATATATGATACTCTGTAATGATTATTTTAAATGTACAGCTACGTTACTTCCTTTAAGATTAGTTGTTCAGTTGCATGTCATTGTGCTTGGACACAATGTATGTGTCTCCCATTTTCTGTATCATTAATCATTACATTTGTCATGTAGCCCACTTCTGGAGCACCCATGATCCCTAACTGTGGTCATCTGAGTACACTTGCTCCTCCCTACTCATGGCTCTGTATCCTCAGGACCAACAGGCCTGGATTGTCAGTACTGCTTGGACTGGAGGTGGGTATCAGTCCTTAGCTATCTGGTAGCTGGGGATAAACTGAATTCTTGGTGCATGGTGCCATGGCACCTAGAGGTCAGGTGAATAAATTAATATGCAGCACCTATGACCTGTAGAACTTGAATGAAAATCAAGGATAAAGTTTACAAAGGAAAATCTACTTCCTTAGGAGAAATGGCAATGTTAACTTAAAAGGGGTAAGGCTGGAATCTGGGTAAAGGGAAAAGGAAGGAGAATCAAGAGGAAAAAGATAAATGATTGAACAGGTTAAACCACACAACAATAATCAGACCCCACCTAAAATGAAAATATCCTCTCTAATAACTATGAATAGTCAAAATCCCCCACAGAACATAAAAAGCCAAGGGGTGAAATCCAAGAGGCTGCCCACAGGTGCTAGGGGATTGGTTTTCACGCCGCTCTGTGTATTGGATATCTATAGGGATGTTTGACTGAATACAGGTAAGTATGTCCAGTAAAACACTGGAATGTTGCAAGCCTGAGCATTGTATTGTGGTGTGGTACCACACACCCCTTCATCTCTAGGTGAAACTTCACCTGGCTATGGGCCCACTGACCAGGACTCTCCTCACCCTAGAGCCCTCTACTTGCTAGTTAAGTGTGGAATGCTATCAATACTCACTGTTGTGATGTCCAACTGTGGGAAAAAGCAGAACCCTCATTGTGGGCCTTGCGGTGTGAAGCATGTCTGTGTGGCTCAAATCTTGGCCTTCCCTTGCCTTCTGGGATAAGAGGGGAGGGAACAAGAGAGAGAGGAAAGCTGGCAGATGAACTTCTCCCTCTAGATATGGAGTCTTGAGGCTTCTTCTCTCCTCCTGGGCCTGTCTTAAGGCTGGTTATATCTTGGGTGGAAGGCCTGACTTCTGTCCCTGCCTGCTGTGTTCAATAGCCAAGCTGTTTCAGACAGCTAGCTGAAGGGGAACATCCCCTGGGAAGCTGCAGGCTTCAGTTCAGCTGGGCCCCTCTGGTTGAGAGCCAAAATGGGGTTTTAACCCCTACTCTTAAGAGTGTGAGGAGCAGCATCTCATTCTCTTGTTAGCAGTTGATGTCCGGTTGACTCCCTTCCCCTTAATGTTCACTCTCTATGCAGACAGCATATGTCCAGGCAGTCTCAGCCATGTTCAGACAGTTGGAGCCTGTAGTTGGTTGCCCTCATATGTTTTTCAGGTTTCTGGCTTGGCAACTCCTTCTCTTGTCCTGTCCCTGGACCCATTTCTGATTGGGATCTCAAGCACAGACTAAGGCAGTTCCAATTTCTGCAGCCTCTGTCTGCATGAGCTCCTGGGAGCTGCATTTCTCAAATACCCAAAATAACACAGAATCCACAGTCACATTTGTGATTCATGTGTCTTGAGAGTCTCTGGCAATGTGGGAGGGATATGGTGTGAGGTGGAATAATGTATTCACTTCCCTAAGTATTCATATACTAGTATATACACTAGTGGCTGAGATATGATAAGTACTCTCAACATAATGCTCTACCATCTATTTGGATGGCCCAGATTCTCTCATAAAAAGGGGCAGCGATTTTTTTTTAATGGCTTAACTTTCATTTTTCCAGCATTTTTTGAAAGGTTGACTACATTGTTTCTAATTACTTATCAAGATGACATTTTGTGCAATCTGGTTAATTGGAATCCCTTATATTAGACTTTTGTGAAAGTGCCAGTTTAGTTAAGAACAGGACTGCGGAAGGGCTGGATCACTTAAGGATGAAAATGTGCTTATTTTTTTCTAAACCATGTTAATGTCAGTGGCAAAACATCTGTAAGCCCTGTGGCCTGAAGCTCAAGAGAGTAAGGAGCTCTCTGCTCCCATCTGTTTGTGAACGGGGGGGGGGGAAGAACTGCCACAAAGCTCCTTCATGGACATAAGCTATTTACCCAGAACTTGTGCTGGACAGAAGCTTGCTGAATGTACAGAGCTTTGTGCCACAACTGTTGGTGAACATAGTGAAGTATGGCTACAGAGAGCTTCATCTCCATAAGCTTTCTACCCAGAGTTCCTTCACTGACACTTTGGGAGTCACCATAACTGACTGCAAAGATTGATTGAGTAGTGGAACTGAACTAAGGGGGAACAGCACGCCTACCTTGGGGCAAAAAGTGCATCCCCAGCGACAGGGTCTTCATGCAATGGTTTTATATGCTACTGGTTCCTGTCTACTGAGAAGCCTGTGCTACTTGAAGAATTATTTGCTGAAGCTTCAGCGGACAGCAACAGAGATGAGTGAACTTCAATGAGCCCCCTCCTACCTAGCCACTAAATATAGCTGATATTACTTTAGTTAGACCAGTTGGTAATGCCTCAGGACAGGACCAGATCAGACAAGACAGGACCAACAATCACTTCTGAAGGGACAGGAATGCCCGAGTGTACTCAGGATTCTGAGACTATGGTACCCTCTCACACCAAACTCTGAGTAGGGTTAGCAGACGGGGAAGTGTCATGATAAAGAGATATTTGCCTCTTGGACACTTACACCAATGAGTGGACAACTGAGCTAATGGACTATTGCCAAAGTTACCATGGGTGAGTGTGTTAATTACCATCCATATAGGTATACTGTTGCTGTGTTTTCCAAGTTGATGTTATGTTCCCTTTTCCTCTAACAGCCTCCCTTGTTCCACACCCAGGCACAGTGCTTGTGAGTGTGGAAGAACTGTATATGAATGATGCCCTGGAATGTTATTTAGTGATGGCAGAAATTCTGTGTTGGGGCTCAAGCCCGTTATGTTTGTTCGTTAAAACAAGTTCTCTGAACCCAGCTCTTGCTGCTACCAACAACATCTGGCAGAAGAGTTACACGTCAGTCAATTTTCAACCAATATGCACCAAAAATCCACTGAATTTCTGTACAGGATATCTTGCAGTCTTAAGATTTTAAACTACATAATGAGACTATGGGTACTATATGTTTGTACATCACATTTGCTTTGTAAGTGGAATAGACTATTCTGATTTCTTCCTTCTCATCTGAGATAGTTTCAAGTGCACTTCCAGACTATATAAACATTCTCTATAACATTCACCCAAATCTTCTCTCACCCACACACACTGTGTATTTCTAATTCTTCCTGACAATGTGCAATTAATCTAAATTGTCAAGGAGACCAAGCAATTTTTCACGGAGGAGATTTAAGTTGATAGCTTCTAGGAAAGGTGGCTACAAGTATTCAGGGTCAGAGTGATGGATGAGTAGTGGTGTTATAGTGTCTTTTTTTAAAAAGTGTGTAATACTCTGTAAATATAGTCTTGGCATGTAAGCAAAAAACAGGATCAGAGTGGAACTAAAAAGCCCTCACCCAGATTTGGATCTCCTTCTGCCAAAATGATCTCAAAATACAAGAGCAAACCTAATTGCTTACTTTACTTGACTACTGTTTCTCTTCAGACTGAATAGATGTGACCAATGGAATAAGATTTGACCTGTTCTATTCATATCTTCCTATAAGTAATGCCATATTTTGAACTATATTGGATGTTTTGCGTGAAATAAAATTCTCAGCATCTTATACCATTATATAATAAAATAATGATAATAATTAATAATAATAAATATAATATGATATCTATATCTTCTCATCAGCAGATCTTATAACAACATAAGAATGGTGATACTGGAACAGCCCAATGGTCCATCTAGCTTAGTATCCTGTCTTCCAATAGTGGCCAGTGCCAGTTGCTTCAACAGGAATGAACAGAACAGGGTAATTATCGAGTTATTAATTCTCTGTTGGACAGTCCCAGCTTCTGGCTGTCAGAGGTTTAGGGACACCCAGGCATGGGGTTGCATGCCTGACCATCTTGGCTAATAGCCATTGTTGGACCTATATTCCATGAATTTATCTAATTCTTTTTTCACCCCAGTTATACTTTTGGCTTTCACAACATCACCTGGCAATGAGTTCCACACATTGACTGTACATTATGTGAAGGAGTACTTCCTAATATTTCTTTTAAATCTGCTGCCTATTAATTGTATTGGGTGACACCTGGTTCTTTTGTTATGTGAAGGGGTAAATAACAATTCCCTATTCATTTTCTCCGCACCATTCATAATTTTACAGACCTCTGAGATATACCTCCTTGGTCATCTCTTTTCTAAACTGAACAGTCTTAGTCTTTTTAATCTGTCCTCATATGGAAACTTCCATACCACTAATCACTTCTGTTTCCCTTCTCTGTACCTTTTCTACTTCTAATATATCTTTTTTGAGATGGGGCAACCAGAACTGTACACAGGTATTCAAGGTGTGGATGTACCATGGGTTTATATAGTGGCATTTTGATATTTTCTGTTTTATTATCTATCCCTTTCCTAATGGTTCCTAACATCTCAAAATGCTACACAATCTTTTAATGTATTTTCCTCACAACACCCCTATTAAATGACATTTTTTAATTATGAGCTTCATTCCCAGCAGAAACAACATAAAAGTGGGGGAAACTTATATTTATCTTTTAAATTAAAAGTAAGGAATGCTCTCTCCTTCTCTGAGGTCTGTTTGAGCCCAATAGATGGCAAACTTAATACAACAGGATGCAGCAACAAAATTGGGTGGTGGTGGGGAGAGATGATTTACAACAAGATCAGAGTTTAAAGCTGGCAAAAGGAATGCATTCTTATTGCTAGAGATACAATGATTTATCACTCAATAACACCTAAGGGCTTTATGTATGCTACTAATAATACAGAGAGCTGTTACATAGCAGTAGATCAGTAGATCTCAAAGCACTTTACAAAGGGGGAAATGGAGGCACAGAAGTGAATTCATCTGCCCACCCAGGAAGTAGGTGGCAGAGCCAGCAAAAGAAACCAGGTCTCCTGGGGCCTATGCCTGTGTTCTATCCAGTAGGCCACAAACCACCTGTGCTTTCTGGGTTGTGCATTAACATACCAGCTGTTGGCTTCCAGAGACGATAATATGAAGCCAAATTCCTGGAAATGTTAATGAAGGGTTATAGGGCCACATCCCGGAATATCAGAGTAACTCCATTGATTTCAGTGGTGCCATGCTTATTTATTCCATCTAATGATCTGACCTAGTGCCTCTAGTTATGGGTTACTGTTTGCATAATGAAACCTTTCTGTGGGAGATGCTATATTATTGTTTTAGAAAAGTTAACTATAGACATTTGTCCTTCTTTCCCCTGAAATAAGACAAGATAAATACTGCCTGAAATGCATCAGGTGAGAAGTTACTCACAAATTCTTTTCCCAGCATAGGTACTGGTGTTACAAAAATGAGGTCAGATTTGCTGCTCACACTGTTTCTTATTATTTTCTTTATTGCTTTAATTATGAGAAACCTTGTACAACTCCATGACCACAGTGGGTCTCATTTATTACTACTCAACACTTTAGCAAAAGTTCTGTGATTTTTAGTTGTTATTTGATGGTGGTGTTCACATATTTTTGACAAACACAGTAATTTTTCCAATGCTAGACTGGCCTAAAATATGAAACCAAAATTAAAGAACAAACCCTTATACATCTAGAAGATAACTGTATCAAGGTAAATATAAAACTTGGGTTTATCTGTTTCATTTGTTTTGTGCATATGTAGGTACCTAGCGTCATCATGACCAGATGATATTATCAGCAAATTATGACAGATTAACGTGTTGTTTTTTTAAAGAATCACTAAAGGCCAGATTCTGCCCCCAGTTAGTAGAGGAATGGAATGTAGATTTTGGATGTCAGTGAAGTATTTGACACTGTGCCTCAAGAAATCATACTTGAAAAATTAATTTTGCCTTGAGTTATTGTCATGTGGTTTGAAAATTGCCTGAAGGTGCATGCACAAAGGATAACAATAAACAATACTGTATCATGTAAGGGTGGAGAGGTGGGGAGTTGCAAAGATTCTTATGGGGTTCAAGTATTTTGTTAATTAGATGATCTAGAAAATATAACTTTGTAGTTAATAGTGAATTTGGAGATATTAGAAATCTCATTGAGGAAAATCCAAAGGAACCTGGAGAGATCAGAAATATGGGTAGAAAACAATGAAATATATTAAACCTTGAAGAATGTAAGATAATACGTCTAGAGGAAAGATAATCAGAAAGACAGATAGTGCTGGTAAGACTGCACCTGGAATATCATATTTAGTTCTGGGTTCCTTGCTACTGGAGTAATGCACAAAAAAATGAACAACAATGATTAAGGAGTTGAAGAAATTCACTTTAAGAGGGAAGGTTAGAAGACCTAATATGTATATTTCCAGTCAGCCTCCACTTTTTAGGGTACAGTTTACACCTATATTTTCCCACCACACAGGTAGTCATATTTCTGCAGGAAGTTCAACTGCAGGAACTGAAGTATGAGAGCAAATTATGATTGCAATAGAGAAGCCACTATTGTGAAGGTATACCAATGACCATATACAGCCTGGCTAAATGATAAAAAAGGGAATATTGAAGCTATCTGAAAAAAATTAATTACCTATAAGACATCTCATTTTATTATAGGCAGCCCAGGAAGCAATGCCTATAGTGAATGTTGCCCAACACTCTCCATTATAAGACCCTATTTTCAGTTGTTTATAAAGCTGCAAGACTTAAACCAGTCATGAAACCTTGACTTGTCCCCTTTGAGTATGTCTGCACAGCAATTAAACACCTGTGGTTGGCTCAGGTCAGCTGACTTTGGCTTGCAGAGCTCTTGCTGCAGGGCTGTAAAATTTCTGTGTAGACATTTTGGGCTCAGGTTGGAGCCTGAGTTCTGAGACCTGGATTTTGAGGGTCCCAGAGCCAGGGGCGCCGGAACAGGGGGGACAAGGGGGACCATGGCCCTCCCACATTTTGCCATGGGACCCTGCCCCTTTCCCCTCCTCTTCCCCCCAAGGCCCCACCCCCTGGCCAGGCCAACAGCTGATGGAGCCTGGCCAGGGAGCCAGTTGTGGTCCGTGCCAGTTCCACACAGCTGCCTGCGTGGCTCTTAACCCAACCCAACTCCGGCCGAGGGGCGGGGCCTGGAGCCACAGCCTGGCCATGGTAAGAGCTGCGCGGGCAGTTGTGAGGAGCCACGGCAGACTCTCCACCTGCCTGTGGTGCAGGGGGCCCAAGAACATCCTCCATCCCAGGCCCCCCGCCCAGGGCAGGGGAGGGTCCGCATCAGCTCCTCACTGCTGCCTGCAAGACTTTTACGATGGCCAGGCTGTGGCTCCAGGCCCTGCCTCTCGGGTCGGGGTAAGAGTCATACCGGCAGCTGTGGGGAGCCTGGGTCCCTCCACTTGCCCTGGGCAGGGGGGCCCGAGGGATAGGGGACATGGGCCGGGGGCTGCTGTCAGCCCTGGCTTCTGGCTTGGCTGGAGATGGGACCTCCGGAGGAAGAGGAAGGGCAGGAGCAGGGCGTTGGGGGGGAAGAGGAGGGGCCTTTGGGAAAGGGGTGGATTTGGGCCGGAGTGTCGGGGGTGGAGGGCCATGCCCCCCCCTTTTTGGGGGGGAAGGTTCCACCGCCCCTGCCCAGAACCCAGGCTCCAGCTGTAACCCAAATGTCTACACAGCCCAAGCCCCAAGAGCTCTAGTCAGCTGACCTGGGCCATCCTCAGCTTTCCCATGGGACTTTTGTTCTAGTGCAGTCATACCCTTTGTGCATATGAATTATGAGAGTCTTTAATGATATTTTCACTTTGCAACCTTAACATCCTTTTAACATAGACTTTTTGGATATAATAAATGTTTAGAATTCCAATACAAGGGCTCAGTTATGTTTTTCCTCAAGCCCTGAGCAAGGAACACTGCAAAGTTACACCACCCCAGGAGTAGACAAGGAAACAAATTAGAACTCAGAGTCCCAATTTGGTTCCTGTATGCCCCTTGTTCCGGTCAACTGTTCTTGCCAATATGTTGCAAGGCCAGCCCCTCTCTGACCACCAGCCGCTTCCCGCAGCTCCCATTGGCCTGGAATGGGGTGGGGGACGGCGTGCCTGCAGATGGTCAACATCAGCAAAATGTCTCGCGGCCCGCATTCAGCTTACCCTGATGGGCCGCACGCAGCCCACGGGCCACAGGTTGCCCACCACTGCTCTAAAGGTATGTCTACACTGCAGTCGGAGATGTGATTGCACCTAGGCATTGCTAGATGTATCCATGCTAGCTTTAATTTAACTAGCACACTAAAAATAAAGAAGTGAAGTTGTGACAGCATGGGCTTCAGCAAGGCCTATGCAAGCCCTCCTGGAACCCTGGGTACATACTTGAGTTACACCCCCTTTGTTGAACCCATACTGCCCCATCTTCATTGCACTTTTTATCTGCACTAGCTAGCTCAGTGGTCCCCAAACTTTTTACCTTATGCCCCACTTATCCCTGTCTGCTCTACCCCCAACTGGGGCTGGGAGCGGGACCGCGGCGCTGGGAGGGAGAATGCAGACAGGGGTAAGGAGGCTGCGGCTGGGACCACAGCTGGCAGAGGGGGTGGTGCCAGGAGTGGATCCTCACTGGGGGCCGAGGCCGGCAGCCGGCGATCAGTGTCCCAGACATGGGGGGCCATCAGCTGGGGCCCTAGGTGTGGGGGGCCAGCAGCCAGAGCTGGGGCCAGAAGCAGAGCCCCTGCTGTGTCCCCCTGAACATACCTCTGCACCCCCCTGGACGGGGTTCCCCACGGTTTGGGGACCTCTGAGCTAGCTTAAAGCTAGCTACCTGCCTACATACGCTGCATTGCAATGTAGACATACACTAAGTAGAAGTCATACCAGTTACTATTTTTAAATTTATCACTTTCATGTGCACATCTTTACTGTTCCCTCCACACACTACTAGAAATAAAGGCGAAAGATGCTCCTTTCCTTGTGTAGGTTCAAGAAAGCTTGTTCAGGCCTTCCTGTCCTCCTTTACTTACACAGGGGCTGGTCTCCACCTGGGTGTACGGTTGCCAACCCTCCAGGTTTGTCCTGGAGTCTCCTGGAATTGGCATCAATCTCCCGGTGACTGTTGAAAGCAACCCAGGAGATTTTAATAGGATATTTTAAGAAAATGACATTATGTCATTCTGGGGGAAAAAAATCTCCCAGAATAGCTTCAGTCAGAGTTGGCAACCGTACCCAAAAGGAGACAGAATGAAGGTGGGGTGGAGCCTTTATGCTGCCCTCAAACCTTTCACACTAGCAAAGCATTGCTGGTTTCAAGTAATATATGCTTCCTTTTTTATAGGATGGTGGAGCTCCTTCAGAGCTTCCAGAGGAATCTTGTTCCAGGGGGCTGCCACTGATTTACAGCCACTCCCCAACAACATTACTTTTGGTATTAACCTAAAGTCTAATCCAAACTGTTAAAAACATGAATATTTTACATTTGCAAAGCAATCCGTTTGAAATGTAAAGCACTATGTGTCTAATCCAGTAATGCACTTAAGCACATGCTTGACTTTACTATGGAAGTGCTAGATAGTATATTTATTAGCTATTTACAACCCAGTATGGGTTGAACTGGTGTTGGAAAATAATTCTAGTATACTTTCACACACTTCAATCATAGGAGCCTGAAAAATCCTGTCCCCCTTGCCCCAGCTGGGCCAAAATAGGCCCAGGAACAGAGGGGGTAAAAAGATGGAATAGAACCACAACATCACTTGGGTCCTGCACTGAGATCAAGATCTGAGGATTGGGCTCCTTATGTGATCACTTACACCTATGAAAAATGAGTGTCACTTTGCATAGTAGTAAATGATTAAACAAGCTGCATGGGGATGGAGAATCAGGCTCTTCAAATCAGTTTTTCTTTCACTTTATCATTTGACAAGATCGTCCCAATTACCATATCTCAATGGATGCTCTAGAAACTGCAAACTTGGAAAATCATTCAGGCTACTTTCAAAATTTTTTGCTTACTGCAATTTTGAGTTAATTACATGCCACTTTAGATTTCTCTGCTATTTATTTGCAGAAATTGAGTTTCTTTAAAAAAAAAAAAAAAATTTTCCATAAATTAATTTCTCAGCTTGCCTCCACAAGAATCATTTCAACACTAGCTCTGGCAGGCTCTATGCAGTTCCTTTCTGTCATCTTCTAAATTAAATGTTTGAGACACTTCATTTAAAATGTTTTGATTTTCTTTTTTGTTTTCAGTTGGAAAACTAATAATGCAGTTGCATCCAGGATATCATCTCCGCTGGTAGTATCGTTCTTGTTAATGGTGAAGTGATCTGACAGACGGGGGAGAGATATTAATTTAAAATGAAAAAGACAAGTAAACTGTAGGTTCCAATCAGCAGCACAGCCATAATGGAATAGATGTGCCAAACACGGAAAGAAGGTTTAGGACAAATTCACAGCTGTATGAGTCAAGTTCACACAGAATTTTGCTCATTCAAGACAAAAAACACTGGAATGAGCAAATCTTGCTTATTAGCAGTAAAGGCAGCATGTATGTTTAATCTTCACTATCTAAGAAGTTAAGGAAACCATATATATTAGAAATAAGGATATGTGGAAGGTAATTGGTGTGATAATAATAGACTTCCTTCTTCTATTGTACTAATTCAGATCAGAGTTGAGCTGAGCCTGGGTTCAACTAAAGAATCTCCTCACCCCATTCACCTCTTGACTTAATTCTACATGGCATAAAAAAATATTATTTTATAATGTGAATCCTGGTCTGAGATGGATTAATTTGTTAGTTGTTGTTATTTCCCCTTCTGCTGATCCCCTTCTGGCCTGACAAAGACAATCTTCCTCATCTGATTAAAAACAGCCAGCCCTTCAGCAATATTTTTCATTTTGTTTTTTAACCTTCTCTGCACCTATGCAGAATAGACTTATAATTCCCTCTCCTCTTTTCTAATAAGGACATGACTGCACGTGTGACACACAGGCCAAAGGTGTGTGATCATGTTTCCCATTAGTGGCTCGCCCGCCTGAATGAAAACAAACTGCTGATGCTACCAGCTAATAGAATTACTCCTTTAGCTGAGATGATAAGGCCTGTGTTGAAGGCACCAGTTTCTATCCCCAGTGATATCTGTGGACGGTGGGATGTGGGATAACACGTGATCACTGACACTCACTACTAACTTCACAAGTGACTATGTTTAGACGCATATTTTCATCCATAAAAATGAGTTTTGACAAAAATCCAGAAATTATTCATCTTTTTTTTTTCAACCACATTTATAGCTGGACAAAACGTAGAGATTTTCTAAAATCTTTCACATTTTGAATATATAATTTTTATGAAAGTGTTTACTTGTTTGTGACAGACTGAGTATGGTGGAATTTAAATATAACCTGAATGTACTCAGTGGTGTTTGTTGCTTATGTTCATGAAAACAAAATTATCCTACAGTATTATCTTAAAGAATATTTAAGATAATACTGTAGGATAATTATCCAATATTCCTTGCCTCAATATCTTTCTGATGAGAACAGGGCAAGATGTTTTACCGTCCATTTAAAATAGTTTCATACACATGCATGATTTTTCTTACAATTTTTTCCAAGATTGATAATTTTCTTAGTGGTAATGACCCTTTAATTTAGAGACAACTAACAGAGATTGAGCTCTTGATTCAAACTTCAATTCCATATGGATAAATCATCCATAATCTGCTCTGTTCCACTTGGAAAATGTACTGAATTTGCCAGAGCTACCTCAGTGCAGAGGTATAGATTAGATCAGTGGTCCCCAACGCGGTGCCCGCGAGCGCCATAGCGCCCGCTGGGGCATTTATGTGCACCCGCCTAGTGCCCAGCAGGGGAGAGAAGCCGCGGCCCCGCACCTGACGGGGACAGAGAACTCAGGCTGCAGGCACGGTGTTCTCTGTTCCCGGCAGGCGCAGGGACCGCCTAGTGCTCAGCAGGGGAGAGAAGCCGCGGCCCCGCGCCTGCCGGGGACAGAGAACTCCGGGGCTGCAGGCTGCGGGCGCCGGTGTTCTCGGTCCCTGGCAGGCATGGGGACCGCCTAGTGCCCAGCAGGGGAGAGAAGCCGGGGCCCCGCACCTGCTGGGGACAGAGTACTCCGGGGCTGCGGGCACCGGTGTTCTCTGTCCTCGCGGCTTCTCTCCGGCTTCTCTCTTCTGTCTGGATTCATATATTATGTAATATTAACTATGATGTTTTTCGTATTATTTAATGTATAAATACAAAATAAGCCTTGAAAAATTGTTGGCGCCCGCCACACTCTTCTGAAAACATGAATGTGCTACTGGCCACAAAAAGGTTGGGGACCACTGGTCTCTTGAGGTCTCTTCCAGCCCTATATTTCTATGTATCTATAAAATCTCTACATCAAAATAAATAAATATAATTGGAAACATTGAACTATGCAAGGACAGTTTCACAGGTGGCTAATCATCTTCTCATCTTTTACACCAATGTGTGCCCTATTTTGAAAGTATTTTAATTTATTTGTTGTTCATAGCTGAAGTACTTGAAAACAGGTCATGGTTGTAATAACAACATTGCTGTAAAACAAAGTTACATCATGAGTCTTTCTTCAGAATTTAGGACCGAATCCTGCTCTCATCATCAGCCACACTGATACTAAATGTTAAAGTATGGAATCAGATTATCTGGGGGTTTTTTTTCTCTGATGTTTCCTATTCATGAATATCCATTTTTTTTTCATGTTGAGTTTGTATAGCCTTCACCATTCCAATTGTTTTAAAATTAAGACTGACGTATATTTTAGTACAATTTCCAGGATGTACTCAACCTTAAAGTCTTTCTATCATTTATAACATGATTTATTAGATGTATGTATTACCACCTTCAAATAACTTCTGTGACCCTGTTTGGTGGTACAACATAGATCATTTGTCTACAGAACTGCAGCTGTGAGCATTACCGTACTAATTTGCCCTCACTACTGAAACATATGGCTGTTCAATTTTTTTTTATTATTATTATTATTGTTAAATATAAGGGTACTATTATTTTTAATCTCAATAGAATATTTAATATCATGATAATCCCCTATCTGTGTTCATTCAAACTAGTAAGGCGTTTGGAAGCTGGAGGTCTTGTGTAAGGGCTAATGTTTACTTACAAACTACCTTTATACTATACTGAATATAAAGTATGCCCACATGTATATATAGGACTTGAACAATTCCACTGACTTCAATGGATTTTGGATCAGCCCTATAATGTGTGTGTGTGCATACCAAAGAGACATATTGCCACAATACTTTTTTCCCTTTTTTTAATTGTGACTAGTTATTTTGGATACCCAAATTCAGACAGCATAAAGGGGCCTAATCTTCTTAGGTGGGTGCGCAGCACTTTTTAAAAAACAGGCTGTATTTAAGGTTTTTCAAGTGGGGCACCTAAAATCTGAGGCTCCCAAAATGACTAGTCACTGTTGAAAATGTAAGCCTCTATCCATATACCTCTCTGTATAGATTGGGACCAATTTTATTTAACATTTCCATTCATGACCTTGCCACAAAAAGTAGGAGTGTGCTAAAAAAAACTGTGGATGACACAACGTTGGGAGGTATTGCCAACACAGAGGAGGACCAGAATCTGGAGAACCTTGAAAACAGGAGTTATAGAAATGGGATGAAATTTAATAGTGCAAAGTGTAAGGTCATACACTTAGGGACTAACAGCAAGATTTTTTGCTATAATACTGGAGCCTATCACTTGGAAGAAACATAGAAGGAGAAAGACTTGGGTACACTGGTCGATCACAGGATGACTATGAGCTGCCACGCACTAGTGACACCTTATCAGGAATACTGTGTGCAATTCTGGTGCTCAATGTTTAGACAGGTGAATTCATACTGGAACAGGGCAGAGAAGGGCTACTAGGATGATCAGAGGAATGGAAAAGCTACTTAAGGAGTTTGGCTTGTTTAACCTACCCAAAAGAAGGCTGAGGAGAGATATGATTGTTCTCTATAAATACATCAGAGGGATAAACACCAAGGAGGGAGAGGAGTTATTTAAGCTAATTACCAATGTTGACACAAAGCCAAATAGATATATACTGGCCATCAACAAATTTAGGCTTGAAATTAGATAAAGGTTTCTAACCATCAGAAGAGTGAAGTTCTGGAACAGCTTTCTGTGGGGAGCTGTGTGGGCAAAAAACCTAACCGACTTCAAGACTGAGCTTGATAAATTTATGGAGGGGATCATAGAATCATAGAATATTAGGGCTGGAAGAGACCTCAGGAGGTCATCTAGTCTGATCCCCTGCTCAAAGCAGGACCAACACCAACTAAATCATTCCAGCCAAGGCTTTGTCAAGCCTGGCCTTAAAAACCTCTAAGGATGGAGATTCCACCACCTCCTTAGGTAACCCATTCCAGTGCTTCACTACCCTCCTAGTGAAATAGTGTTTCCTAATATCCAACCTCGACCTCCCACACTGCAACTTCAGACCATTGCTTCTTGTTCTGTCATCTGCTACCATTGAGAACAGCAGAGCTCCATCCTCTTTGGAACCCCTCCTTCAGGTAGTTGAAGGCGGTTATCAAATCCCCCCTCACTCTTCTCTTCTCCAGACTAAATAAGCCCAGTTCCCTCAGCCTCTTCTCATAAGTCATGTGCCCCAGCCCCCTAATCATTTTTGTTGCCATCCACTGTACTGTCTCCAATTTGTCCACATCCCTTCTGTAGTGGGGGAACCAAAACTGGACGCAATACTCCAGGTGTGGCCTCACCAGTGCCGAATAAAGGGCAATAATCACTTCCCTCGATCTGCTGGCAATGCTCTTACTAATACAGCCCAGTATGCCGTTGGCCTTCTTGGCAACGAGGGCACACGCTGACTCATATCCAGATTCTCATCCACTGTAATCCTCAGGTCTTTTTCTGCAGAACTGCTGCTTAGCTAGTCAGTCCCCAGCCTGTAGCAGTGCATGGGATTTTTCCTTCCTAAGTGCAGGACTCTGCACTTGTCCTTGTTGAACCTTGTTGGTAGGATGAGATTGCCTATAATGGCATATGGGACATCTGGGACTGCTAGTAGCAAAAATCCCCAATGGCCAGAGATGGGGCATTAAATGGGGACAGCTGAGTTACTACACCTCTACCCCGATATAACGCTGTCCTCGGGAGCCAAAAAATCTTACCGCGTAATAGGTCAAACCACGTTATATCGAACTTGCTTTGATCCGCCAGAGCGCTGCTTTACTGCGTTATATCTAAATTCGTGTTATAGCGGGTCGCGTTATATCGGGGTAGAGGTGTACAGAGAATTCTTTCTCAGCTGTCTGGCTGGTGGATCTTGCCGACATGTTCAGGGTTTAGCTGATTGCCATATTTGGGGTCAGAAAGGAATTTTCCCACAGGTCAGATTAGCAGAGACCATGGGGGCGGGGGGGTCACTTCCTCTGCAGCATGAGGCACAGGTTACATACTGGTTTAAACTAGAGTAAATAGTGGATTTTTTTAACTTGAAGTCTTCAAATCATGATTTGAAGACTTCAATAACTCAGCCAGAGCTTATGGATCTATTACAGGACGGGATGGGTAAGGTTCTGTGGCCTGCAATGTGCAGGAAGTCAGACTAGATGATCACATTGGTCCATTCTCACCTTAAAGTCTATGAGATATAAAGTACAGTCTCTCTCTCTCTCTCTCTCTCTCTCTCTCTCTCTGTCTGTGCCACTAGATGGGACAGAACATCACACCCAGGAGGTTTGTGGGTTACAATACTACACAGCATGTCATGAAAACCTTGAAGACAAAAGGGAGTAGGTGAATGAACACAAATGAAAAACAAGAGAACTGACATGAAGCACACAAAGAGCCAACTTCTTCTCTGTGTAGAAATCAGTGAAGCCATATGTTCTTTGTAAGAAAGAGTATGTGTGTTATTTGATAACTGTTTGTGAATATCAAAATTTTCAGATTTTTTTTTTTTTGGTCTGGATCATTAGCTAAAATTTGCAATGTGGGTCTCTCTCTCTCTCCCCCAAATTCTCTCTTCAAGTATTTATCTCTTTTCTCTTTTCTTACAATATTATTCTCTTTTTTTCAACACATCCACAATAGTCAATAATCTAATTTCTATATATATAATTCTTACTTAATTATATTCTTTCTAAAATATGACCTCCAGGATTACAACACATGAAATTGCTAATAAATTGCAAAGTATTATGGGAGTCATGTGATGAGTTACGAAGCCTCAACTTGAAAACTCTGGCCTGAATGTGTGTAGTTCACCTCTTCAGAAGTGAGAAAAAATGAGGTCTGGAGCAATGCTAACCTATCAAGTTGCAAACACAAATAAGTTAATCCTTTCTGAGTAACTATAGATAAATTCAGTAAGAGTTTTTGTTTTTCCATCCAGATAGTACATACAATTGTCTGCTTCTTTGCTAGTGTATTTTAGTGGACTGATTATGGGATTAGGAGCAAGGAACTTGTGAGTTCTAAAACTCATTTGCTGTGTGGCCTTAGACTAGCTATCTTGGCCTACACTTTCAGAAGTGTCCACAGACTCTGATTATCCCAAAACATTTTTTTTTGTTTAAATCCTTTCTTAGTAAATCTTTCTTAGCTAACTTATCATTCAGAAAATGTATAACTTAGATCTCTGTACCACAATTCATCTGCATCAGGAGAATTGCATTCCCTGGTGCCTTTTGTTTCTAGTGTATAAATTATATAGGTGAAATATAACAAAAACACAAGCATATGATTTACTGAAGTAAAATGACAGAGTGTAGCAATTTACTGCACTCACTGGGCCTACAAATTATATGTTTTGGTCAAAAGCTCTCATATTTCTAGCTGGTACATTGTTGAAAATGAGGGGAGAATGGAATTAAAAACACACTAATTGTGAGAGCTCTCCAAGCTATATAAGCATATTGCTACAATGCAGATTTAAAGTGGTCTGTTGCATAAGTATTTGTTCACCTATGAAGGTATTGATACCATACTCATCATCATGGTATCAGTGAGCCTTGCAAGATCAAAAATAATGTAACAAATCATTAGATAGGGTCAAAATTAACTGAGAATAGATATGGGGTTGATGGGCAAACAAGAATAAACAGCTTTCCCTGGTCCTCCTGATCGTGGTGAGCAGAACTTGGTGAACAGAGTATCAAGTGTGGTATGGCCACTTTATTCTGCATCTGCAGCATAATTTGGTCATAAATCTGGTCTAACCATCTCAATAAGGATCACCTCATTGCAATGGGGATCCTCGTACACTGCACACCTTCCCTGCTGAAGGCTTAGAGAAAAGGAGGGTTAGAGGAAAAACTTGGTGTGTTGTGTGGAGGTGCAGCTCTTGTTTTGTGAAACTGTTGGATGGAGCTGGAGAGTTCAAAAGGTCACTCTTCCCATAGCAAGACAGGGCTCTGAGAGCTGATCAGATCAGAGAGCTGCCTGCAGTAGCTAAAAGGTCATGGTTTGTGTATTGTTCGATGGATTTAAAGCTAAGAATAGAAGAACATATTTGTGTGATGTGAGCTGTCCTTGTGTTAATGTGGAGAACACCATTTCTAAGACACACCTATAGCCAAATTGCTCCTAGATTGCATTTCTGTGCTTTTGTGACTGTTAAAACGTCAAGTAAGATAGAACAGCTTGAGGACTGCTCTGGTACAGAACAGACCAAATGGTAAGCTCTGGGTCAGGGCACTGTAATTGAGACCTTTAAACATTGTTTGCACAGCACCCCCTGCAGTGTATTGTCTACCTTTTGGCTGTGTATGGTATCTGTCCCCATCTATTTTACTTTTCTCTTCCTCCCTCTACACTAATCTTATGAATTCAACACTGGAGCTTTTTCCTTAGAAATATAGAATTAGAATATAGTCTGGGTCCCACTGAGTAGTATATTCCTCCATAACATACCCTTTGAAATCATTGGTACTATTTGTGGAATAAGGCCTTCATTATGATTAAGGGTGGTAGAATCTGGCCTTCATGAAAGGTAAAATGTACTGCAAGTGTATATTACTTATAATAAGTAGTGTGAGTCTTTTAAAAGAATTTAACTGTGATTTTTCTTTGACTCTGATCTTCATAAAATCATAAATATGCAGGGCTGTAAGGGACTATAAAGTTCTGCTCCCTGTGCTGAAGCAAAACTAGACCATCCCTGACAGGTGTTTGTCCCAAATGTTCTTAAAAACCTCTAATGATGGGGATTCCACACCTTCCTATGTAACCTATAGAAGTACTTAACTACACTTATAGTTAGAAAGTTTTTCCTAGTATCTAACCTAAATCTCCCCTGCTGTAGATTAAGCCCAGTATGTCTTGTCCTACCTTCAATGGACAAAGAAAAACAATTGATTACTGTCCTCTTTGCAACAGACCTTAGCATATCTGCAGACTGTGATCAGGTCCACCCCGCAATCTTCTTTTCTGAAGAATAAAATAGTGGTTTTCAAACTTTTTTTCTGGGGACCCAGTTGAAGAAAATTGTTGATGCCTGCGACTCAATGGAGCTGGGGCAGAGGGGTTTGGGAGGGGCTCAAGGCTGGGGCAGAGGGTTGGGGTGCGGGGATGAGGACTGCGGGGTGGGACCGGGAATGAGGGGTTCAGGATGTGGGAGGGGGCTCTCAGCTGGGGCAGGGAGTTGGGGTGCAGGAGGGGGTCAGGACTCTGGGTTGGGGGTGCAGGCTCTGAGGTGGGGCCAGGGATGAGGGATTTGGGGTGCAGGAAGGGGTTCTGGGATTGGGGCGCAGGGTTGGGGCACGGGCTTACCTCTGGTGGCTCCTGGTCAGTGGCACACCCGGGGTGCAGAGGCAGGCTTCCTGCCTGTCCTGGCACCGCCGACCATGCTGTGCCCTGGAGGCAGCCAGCAGCAGGTCCGGCTCCTAGTCAGAGGTGCGCACAGGGCTCCGTGCAGCTCTCGCCTGCAGGCACTGCCTGCCCAGCTCCCATTGGCTGGGAACCGGCCAATGGGAGTGCAGAGCCCATGCTTGGGGCGGATCTGCTGCTGGCCGCTTCCGGGGTGCAGCGTGATGTCAGAACAGGCAGGCACTAACCTGCCTTAGCTGAGCAGCACTGCTGATGGGACTTTTAACGTCCCGGGTGGCAGTGCTGACCAAAGTCACTAGGGTCCCTGGGTGCTGAGGAAGGTGAGTCAGGGCCTTACATGCTGCGACCCAGTACTGGGTGGCAACCAGAACTTTGAAAAACACTGCACTAAAACATGCCAGTTTTTTAACATTTTCTTGTAGGTCAAATGTTCTAAACCTTTTATCATTTTTGTTGCTCTCCTCTGGACTCCCTCTATTTTATTCATACCTCTCCTAAAGTGTGCTGCCCAGAACTGGACATGACACTCCATCTGCGGCCTCACCAGTGCTGAGTAGAGTGGAACAATTAACTCCAGTGTCTTATATATAACACGCTTGTTAATACACCCCAGAATTGATATTAGTCTTTTTCACAACTTTTTTTTCTTGTTTACATTGTAGTAAATCAGAAGTAAATCCATTGTAGTTAATGTAAAGCCAGTGTGAAATACAAACACCCCCTAACTCACAGACTGCATATGAGGTATATGGAACACTGTGTCTCCATTATCATTGTGTAGTACAATAGGGTACAATTTGTATTCCATCTAAATCTTCCCATAAGCAGGAACCCATTTCAAATGTACAAAGTTTTCAACTGGAATATCCCATGGGAAGAGATGAGATCTAAGCAAAAATATGAGACTATAAAATATAATACTGCCAAATTCCAAATATTACAGGAAGCAGTTATTTTATTAAAGAATAAATCTGAGTGTCTGAAGCAATGACTGTTTTTACAAGAAAACAAAATTTATTGAGGGAAATTAAAAGATACAGTAAAGGTGTGAGATTTGGGGTTGAATAGCAGGGGAATAGGAGAGTGGGCTTTGTACAGCAGTGGAGTATCTCTATTTTCTTTTTTACTGGGAGGTTGGGGAGGGGGTGTCAAATTGCTACCCCCAACTCACCCCTTGTGGCCAGCTGTTGCATTTCAACAGCTCTGCTTCAGTTTCCCTACCCTCATTGTCCTTTAGTCTTCTCCAGCTGTAGGAGCGTCCTGGCCTTCTGGCCAGACTATTTTACACAGTCCTTTACCAGACCCCTAAAGTATGTAGCCCACCTGGGCTTAGCTAGCAGCCACACCAAGGGCTGGCACACTCCTTCCCTTACACAGTGGTTTAGGCAGATTCCAGCTAGGCCTCCAGCTTGTCCTGGGAGAAGCCAGTATTATTTTCTCTCCTTTCTGCCTTCATTCTAGGTGCCTCTCAGAGGAGCACTTCTTTTCTCTAAGCTTCTTCTCCCCAGTTGGGCTCACCCAGCTCTTTATGGAAAGAAGCCCTGCCCTCCCCCAGCTGGGCTTTATTTCTAATTATACTTGGCCCATCCTCCAGCTACATGGCTAACTTTGGCTGAGAGGAAGTTGATAGCAGAGGAGTATGTTAACTGTACATGAGGTGTTTGGCTGCTTGTATGGATTCTTCTGCTCTGTAGGTGAGAGTTGTGCCTCAACATGGCTCAGATGCTGCACAGAAAGAACTGAGAGGAGGAGGAGGAGGAAGTGGGAAGATTGGTGTGTCTCTGTGGGATTCTGCCATGATTTTGGGCAGGTGGGTATTGTTGAGACCTTAGAGTGTCTGGTTGTTCAGAGAGGCTCTCTGGACTCCCACAGGGGATGTGGCTCTGGCAGAGGGATCTGGGGAATAGGATATTAGCACAGCAGCTGCTGGAACTGGTGTGTGGTCGGTAAAACCTGTAGCTAGAGACAGGGAATTGATAGTGTCTATGGTTTAGGACCAATGGGGGAAGTTGAGTAGCCAAAGGGAGCGCCAGTAATGGCAGCAAGAGGAATAGAAGTGGGAGCAACTGAGTTAGGACTGGTGGTAGTAGGCAGAGGGGTTGCAGCACTGTAGGTAACCACAGAGGGCTGTGGATTGGTGACTGCAAGTAACCCAAACATTACAGTGCTATGTGGAGGACAAGTGGGGTACCCACTGGCTAAGTTAGAGTATACGCTGGTGGCTACAGGAACTACTGCTGGGGGAGTGGAAGCATGGATGGTGATTTATCTGCTGGGGGCTAACACCTGGAGTGGGCAGCAATAGCTACAAGTTGGACACACCCCAGAGTGAGGAAGAGGACAGGTGGGTCCCATAACCAGTACAGTGGAGATACTAAGGGTGGACACTATTGGCAGTGATAAGAGGGATGTTCAAATAGAGGAAGGCAATATGCAGTCAGTTGCTTGGGGTAGCAGAGCCACTGCGCAAGCATGAGGTGAGGAGGGGTTGGCCATGGGATCAAACCCATATGTTGCCAGTATGGGGCAGGCAGAAAAAGCACTATTTGAGGGAAATGGTAAGGAGTGTCAATATCAGGACTGCCAGTATGAGTCCATAATCTGATGCAGTTGGGAAATACACAAATATCATTCTGGGGTGTATTAAAAGGAGAGTCATATGTAAGAGATCGGAGGCAATTGTCCAGCTCAGCTAGGCACTGATGAGGGCTTAGTTGGAATATTGTTTCCAGTTCTAGGCACCACCATTTTGGAAAGATGTGAATAAATTGGAGAGAGTCCCGAAAAGATTAACAAACATGATAAAAAAAATTAGAAAACTTGATCTATGAGGAAAGGTTAAAAAAACTGGGCATGTTTAGTATTGAGAAAAGAAGCCTGAGGTGGGGAACTGATAACAGTCTTCAAATATGTTAAGGACTGTGTGACACCCTGTACTGCAAAGTAACACCTTGTAACACCCATATTCATCATTCATATATGGTTGTGATATTTCATTAAAGCATGTCATATAAAATATCATATGAAAGGTCATGATCTGCTGAAACCCACTGTTTTGTCAAAATATGTAAATTGTTACTGTGTGTGAAGTTATTTTATTTTGCTGTATGGTTGTTATTGAAATATGTTGTGAGTTTGGGAGTCCCGCATTGCTAGTTCTTTAGTGACAACAAATGTGGTATCACCATAGGCGTGCGCAGCACATTTCGTTAGGGTGTGCAGGGAGCCCTGCCCTAGCCCCGCCCCTGCCCTGCCCCCATCCACTCCCTCCTACTTCCAACCCCCTGACTGCCCCCCTCAGAATTCCCAACCCCCCCGGCTCCTTGTCCCCTGACTGCCCCCCTAGGACTCTATCCCCTACCTGTTCCCTGACTGCCCCGACCCTTATCCACACCTCCGCCCCCAGACAGACCCCCGAGACTCCCACGCCTATCCAACCGCTCCCTGCCCCCTGATAGGACCCCCAGAACTCCCGACCCATACAACCCTCCCTGCTCCCTGCCTGCCCCAACCCCTCTCCACACCCCTGCCTCCTGACAGCCCCCCCCAGAACTCCCGACTCATCCAACCCCCCCCAGCTCCTTCTCCCCTGAGCACCCCCTTCAGAGACCCCCCCCACCCTAACTGCCCCCCAGGACCCTCCTTGCTCCCTGTCCCCTGCTCCCTATCCACCCCCCACCCCCAACAGACCCTGGGACTCCCATGCCCCATCCAAACCCCCCTGCTCCCTGACTTCCCCCTCCAGAGACCCCCCGCCCCTAACCACCCCCCTGGGATCCCACCCCCTATCCAACCCACCCTGCTCCCAGTCCCCTGACTGCCCCCACCCCTTATCCAACCTCCCCCAACCCGGACCCCTTACCATGAGGCTCCTAGCAGCATGTTTGGCTCTGCACAGAGCCAGACATGNCTCCCCTGAGCACCCCCTTCAGAGACCCCCCCCACCCTAACTGCCCCCCAGGACCCTCCTTGCTCCCTGTCCCCTGCTCCCTATCCACCCCCCACCCCCAACAGACCCTGGGACTCCCATGCCCCATCCAAACCCCCCTGCTCCCTGACTTCCCCCTCCAGAGACCCCCCGCCCCTAACCACCCCCCTGGGATCCCACCCCCTATCCAACCCACCCTGCTCCCAGTCCCCTGACTGCCCCCACCCCTTATCCAACCTCCCCCAACCCGGACCCCTTACCATGAGGCTCCTAGCAGCATGTTTGGCTCTGCACAGAGCCAGACATGCTGCCTCGCCAGAGCGGGCACCCCTGCCCCTCAGAATGCTGCGCGTGTGGCAGCATAGCTCCGGATGAGCGGGGAGCGTGTCTGCCTCCCCGCGGAGCCAAACACTGCCCCGCGGGAGCACGCAGCCTTGGCCCCCAGAGCGCTGCGCGCGCAGCGCCATGGTTCCAGGGGAAAGGGGAAGGTGGGGGAGGGGCCGGCAGCTTGCTGTGCTCGGCCGGGTGCTCCGGCCCGGGAGCGTGGACCCCACGGCTTGCCGCGCCGGGAGAGTGCGGCCATTTTCCCACCCCTGCATTAGGGTGTGCCTGGGCACATCCGGCACACCCCGTGCGCACACCTATGGGTATCACACACCCAGGTGGGCATTAAATGACCATTAATCAGCAGGGATTGTAAGCAAGGGATTTACAATTCTATAAGAGAATTGCAGAAATACTCACAATGGGGATTGCTGAACTCTATGATTCAGTTGCACAAGACCACACCAGGGGAATTGCTGAACTCTGTGACTCAGCTAGGCCCACCAGGATATTTCTGGGCCAATATTTTCCAGGCACATGTACTGAGGGTATAAAACAGGGATCGGCAAGCTTTGGCACGTGGCCTGCCAGGGTAAGCACCCTGGCAGGCCGGGCCAGTTTGTTTACCTGCAGCGTCCGCAGGTTCGGATGATCGCGGCTACCACTGGCTGCGGTTCGCCGCTCCAGGCCAATGGGGGTGGCGGGAAGCGGCGGCCAGCACATCCCTCGGCCCGCGCCACTTCCCACAGCCCCCATTGGCCTGGGACGGTGAACCGTGGCCAGTGGGAGCTGCGAATGGCCGAACCTGCAGATGCGGCAGATAAACAAACTGGCCCGGCCTGCCAGGGTGCTTACCCTGGCAGGCCACGTGCCAAGCTTGCCGATCCCTGTTTTATACCCTCAGTACATGTGCCTGGAAATGGTGGACCGTGACTTCTAGTCTCCTGCCATGAAATCTGGTCTTTTGTGTGCTTTTACTTTATACTATACAGATTTCACAGGGTAGACCCGTGTTTCTCAAATTGGGGGTCCTGACCCAAAAGGGAGATGCAGGGGTGTCACAAGTCTATTTTAGGAGTGATTGTGGTATTTCCACCTTCACTTCTGCATTGCCTTCAGAGCTGGGAGCTAGAGAGTGGCGGCTGTTGGCCAGGAGCCCAGCTCTGAAGGCAGCACCCTCCGCCCCTCCCCGCAGCAGCAGCACAGAAGTAAGGGTGGCAATACCATATCATGCCATTCTTACTTCTGCGCTGCTGCTGGCAGCGGCGCTGCCTTCAGAGCTGGGCTCCTGGCCAACAGCCACCACTCTCCAGCTCACAACTCTGAAGGCAGCGCTGCTGCCAGCAGCAGCACAGAAGTAAGGGGAGCAGTACCACAACCCAACTTACAATAACCTTGTGACACCCACCCACAACTCCTATTTGGTTCAGGATCCCTACAATTACAACACCAGGAAATTTCTGATTTAAATATCTGGAATCATGAAATGTATTATTTTTAAAATCCTATGACCATGAAATTGACCAAAATGGACCATGAATTTTGCCTAGTTATGGGGGATTAGATCATTAGAAACATAGATAGCTGGGTTTGTGATGATCGGGAGAACAACATAGTGAATAGCCTGCCTGGTGCGAAGGTTGTGGATTTCTGGAGACATCTAAATAGACCTATGTGTAGTGCAGGGGAGGAGCCGGTGATCGTGGTACATATAGGTACCAATGACATAGGGAAGGATAGGAGAGAGCTGTTGCAGGCCAAATATCAGCTGCCAGGTAAGAGATTGAAGTCCAGGACCTCCATGGTAGCATTCTCTGAAATGCTCCCATTTCTACACCCAGGGCCAGTTACACAGGCAGAACTTCAGGGTCTCAATGAGACTATGGTGAAGGGAGGAGGGGTTTAGAGTTATTAGGAACTGGGGAAACTTTTGGGAAAGGGGGAGCCTATACAGGAAGGATGGGCTCCACCTAAACCAAAATGGAACCAGATTGCTGGCACTTAAAAAGGTTGTAGAGCAGTTTTTAAACTAAGGGCTGGTGGAAAGCCGACAGGTGTGGAGTAGCATGTCATTCGGAGAGAGACATACTTTAGGGAATCTATTAATGGAGATGTTCTATGTCTAATAAGGATGGAAGATGATAACATACTGGTAGGACCTAATGAGAAAAAGTCAAATGAAAAAGAGTCCCATTCAATTACATCATGTATGGCAGACAATTAAAATGTGACTTTTTTTAAAGTGCTTGTATGCAAATACTCAAGTCTAAATAATAAGATGGGTGAACTAGCATGCCTCACATTAAATGAGGATATTGATATAAAAGGCATCACAGAAACTTGGTGGAATGAGGATAATCAATGGGACACAGTAATACCAGGGTACAAAATATATCGGAAGGACAGAATAGGTAATGTTGGTGGTCGAGTGGCACTATATGTGAAAGAAAGTGCAAAATCATAGTAATTCCATGCTCGAATAATAAGAATATAGCAGTAAGGATACACTACCAACCACCTGACCAGGATAGTGGTAATGACTGAGGGAGATTATTATTGAGTTTTTAATTTTTATAGCCTCTCTAATGGGGGATTTCAACTGTCCCCATATTGACTGGGTTCATATAACCTCAGGATAGGATGCAGAGGTAAAGTTTCTTGACACCTTAAATGACTGCTTCTTGGAGCAGCTAGTCCTGGAACCCAAAGAGGAGAGAGAATTCTTGATTTAGTCCTAATTGGAGCACAGGATCTGATCCAAGAAGTAAATATACCTGGACCACTTGATAATAATGACCATAATATAATTAATTTTAACATCCCTGTGGCATGAAAAACACTACAGCAACCCAACAAGGTGGCATTTAATTTTGGAAAGGGGGACTATGCAGAAATGAGGAAGTTAGTTAAACAGAAATTAAAAGGTACAGTGCCAAAAGTGGAAACTTTTTAAAGAAACCATAATAGAGGCTCAACTTAAATGTATATACCAAATTAAAACAACATAGTAAGAGAAGAAAAGGTGCCATCAACAACAAAGTAAAAGAAGCAGTGAGAGGCAAAAAGGCATCCTTTAAAAAGTGGAAGTTAAATCCTAGTGAGGAAAATAGAAAGGAGCATAAACTCTGGCAAATGAAGTGTAAAATATAATTAGGAAGGCCAAAAAAGAATTTTAAGAACAGCTAGCCAAAGACTCAGAAAGTAATAGCAAACATTTTCTTAAGTACATCTGAAGTAGGAAGCCTGCTAAACAACCAGTGGGGCCACTGTATGATCGAGATGCTAAAGGAGCACGCAAGGACAGTAAGGTCATTGCGGAGAAACAAAATGAATTATTTCCATCAGTCTTCATGGCTGAGGATATGAGGGAGTTTCCCTGAGCCATTCTTTTTAGGTGACAAATCTGAGGAACTGTCCCAGATTGAGGTGTCATTAAAGGAGGTTTTGGAACAAATTGATAAATTAAATAGTAATAAATCACCAGGACCAGATGGTAATCACCCAAGAGTTTTGAAGGAACTCAAATGTGAAATTGCAGAATTACTAACTGTGGTTTGTAACCTATCATTTAAATCAACTTCTGTACAAAAGGACTGGACGATAGCTAATGTGATGCCAATGTTTAAAAAGAGCTCCAGAGGTGATCGTCGCTTAATGTTGTAGTTATGTTCCTGAAAAATGCTACTTTAAGCGAAACGATGTTAAGCAAATCCAATTTCTCAATAAGAATTAATGTAAATGGGGCGGTTAGGTTCCAGGGACATTTGTTTTTCCAGACTAAAGACATTATATACATATACAGCAGGGATCGGTAACCTTTGGTGCAAAGCGGCGGCCAGCACATCACTCGGTCCGTGTCACTTCCCACTGCCCCCATTGGCCGGGGACTGTGAACCACGACCAGTGGGAGCCGTGATCGGCCAAACCTGCGGATGCGGCAGGTAAACAAACTGGCCCGGCCCGCCAGGGCGCTTACCCTGGCGAGCTGTGTGCCAAAGGTTCTGACCCCTGGCCAAGACTATAACAGGGTTCAAAAAAGAACTAGGTAAATTCATGGAGGTCCATCAATAGCTATTAGTCAGGCTGGGCAGGGTTGGTGTCCCTAGCCTTTGTTTGCCAGAAGCTGGGAATGGGCAACAGGGATGGATCACTTGATGATTACCTGTTCTGTTCATTCCCTCTGGGGTACCTGGCATTGGCCACTGTCAGAAGACAGGATACTGTGCTAGATGGACCTCTGGTCTGACCCAGTGTGGCCGTTATGATGTTCTTCAGAATCCCCAGAGATGCAGGCCAAAACTCTGCAAATGTGGACAGGGATTGCAGTGGTCCCAGTTGACATGGACACAGCAGAGTCTTTGCCTGAACCAGAACTTCAGCAGCACCAGGAAGAGGAGAGCCCAGATCACATCGGTGCCCAGGAACAAAATGCCAGTGCCATCAGGTTTACAGACTGAACCAGAGGTGGCTGGCAATGTGAGGGGAGGAGCTAGCCTGGGAATTGTAGGTGTGGAATTACTGCAGATGGTGGGGAGTGATGGAAGGGGCTGGAGAGAACAAGGAGGAGCTATGGAATGGAAATTGGTGATGAAATATATAGCAGTTATATATAGTCACCCCACAATGGAGAGGGATGTATCTGTGAAAACTCTAATACTGAGGGGTACACAGTTCTCTCTCATGGGCCTTGTACTAGTTATCCAGCTACCCGGGTCCTGGGAAATACATTTATGCTTCTGGTCAAATAAACTAATGAAAATGTTTTGGAGGGCATACACAAGTGTGTGGGTAAAGGGGACTGGCAGCTGGTGATGGCGGCTCCCCTCATGAAACCACATACTAGGAAGGTCACCACAATGTTTCATAACCCTATGAGTTGATTGTAGACTGTCTAAGTAGCAGATGACTCTCTTGGGCCCAAGAGAGAAAGTCCTGAGTCAACTGGGGATTTAGACGGGGAATACACATTCATAGTGTGCTTGTCCGGATCCTTGTACACCCATCAAGTTTTTGCATGTACCCATCTTTTTCATGGTAGAAAAATAACAGCGGGCAGCCTCAAAGTTGTCAGAGATGTGGGGCTGCTGAACGTTTTGCTGTCACTTGCGATCTTGTACAATGTAACCACTGTGGGCATCTGAGCCACTTAGCAGTGGTGTGTCCATGTTATACCAGCTATGCATATTGTAAAAACTGGGGAGAAAGAGGGAAGGTGTCTGCCAAGAGAGCACACAAAGCTGATGAAGATTGTGTTAGAGAGAAACAGAGATATGGGGATAGCAGTTTGTGTCTGGAAGTCAGTAGGAAGCAAGATATGGCATCTGAGGCTTTGTCTACACTTATGGTGATGTGCAGAGCACATACACAGCACAGAGCCTTAGCACAGGTATAAATAGCAGTGTAAATGGTGAGGCACGGCTTAGATGAATAGAGTAAAGACCTTGCCAGAACCTTAATGGTATATACCCTACATGGCTCTCTACATGCCAAGCCTCCCCTGTCCACACTGCTACTTTTGACAGTGTGTAAATCTCTGTCTTCCTGCTACTGGAGCCTTTGCCCCTGACACGGTTGCTGTTGGAAAACATAGGGAAAAACTTGCCAAAGAAACTCCCCTCTAGAGTTGGGGGTATGTGTGCATGGATAAAGATGGTAGGGACTAAGCACAGGAAGCTTCAGAAAGTGCCACAACAGTAGAGAGAGAGAGAGAAAGGGTGACCCTGACATGGAAGTAAAGAGATCGCAGGGGGTGGTACAGTTGATAAAGGATGAGGAAGGGAAAAGTGTTGTAGCCTCTGAGATGGTGGCGGGAGTTGGGGCAAGGTTTCTAAAGCCTCATGTTCTTTGGTAAAGAAGGTGGAAACTGAAAGGAGGGGAAGGAAATGAGCCTCTTTATGTCTAATACTGGCTGAGAGTACGGTGGGCATGGGCGGAGACACCTGCCTCAGATGACCAGCCCTCCTGTACTGGTTTCTGCCCCCTCTTATTCGCCCTGTGCTCATCTAACTTTGGGAAATAAATTTGCTCAATTGGAGAGAAGATACGGAGGCCCGGGAGGCAGCTTAGTGTCTATGGATACCAATGCTGAAAAGGCCAAAGGCTGAATCAGGAGTCCAAAGCTAGGTTTAGTCAAATGAAATGGAGGGTGGTGACAACAGTCAGAGCCTTTTAGCTGAGCTAGTTCTGGGCCAGGTGCTGTGAAAAAGGGGAACTGGGTAAAGTTCCCTTATCCCTTCCTAGACCTATGCTTTGACTTGGGAAGGGAGATGATTTGGAAGTATCAGTTCTTACAGACCAGTAGGCAATTCAGTCATCGTTAGAGGATTTGCTGATGTCTCCTGAATTGAAAGCTAACGCCGATTTTTGTGAGGCAGATAAGCAGAACTTGGGGATGGGGGGAGATGTTGGGGAGGTTGAGTTTTCAGAAGGGGTGTGGTAAGGTAGGAAATAGCTCCAAGGGTGGAAGGAATTGAGTCAAGGAGTTTGCAGATCCCTGAGGAAAGGAGTCTTGCCTGGGATACTGACAATGAATTAGGGTGCAAAGAAGGACCAGGTTTCCTCAGGACTGTGCCCCTCGCTGCTCAGAGGTGCTCAGGAGGGCAAGGAAAGAAGGAAGGGGGAGGGGAAAGGGATTGAAATGGTGAGGAGGAGGATGTTGGAGGGCAGATAAACCCAAGACACTTGGAGGGAAGTCAGGATAGTGCCTGAGCTTTTGCCTTGCTTTCTGAGTTTGGGGATGCCAAAACCATCATAGGACTTCATTTAAAAAGCTATATTTCTGGGGAATATGTTGAGAGGAGGTCCAGGATAATGTAAGCCAGTGGGGGAGAAACATACAGCTCTGAATGATTAAATAAACCTTGAAGTAGTGGCAGTTCAACCTTGGTTGTTTTTATTCTCTCCGTTCCTTTGTTTTTGTTAGTGATGGAGGGGGAACAGCCCACATGTTATGTTTAGGGGTATTATCTCAGAACTGCAACACTACTGAGGTGATGATGGTTGGTTGGTTGATTTTGCTGTACTTGATGTGCCTATTTTGCATTTTCATCTTTGAAGTTGGTGTTTATTTGTATGTGTTATAACAACTTTGTAAACCTGTGGGCTGCACTGGGCTGTTGTAAGTGCCAGTGTGGGTGTGTATGACTCAAGGTTTTCCTTTTGATGTAAACTATATGAAGAGGTTTTATTAAAGACATCAGGTCCTTATTAACCTTTTCATGGTGTGTGTGAATACACATCACAGTGGGTATTCCCCAAAGGTGGGGTCAGAGTGAGGGGACATATTCCTTGACATTTTCCTTGGATTTATCAGACTACATTCAATGGCAGGACTGCTTTGTTTATGTTGTCTCCTCCACTCTGAAGGAGTGAATTCATCAGTGTGATTTGGGATCTATGTAGTAGGGAGAGGGGTTCATGCCCTGGAAGGGTTCCAAATAGATTTATCCTGGCTATTGGGGAAGTAATGCTCTACTCCTGAGGAGAATTCTGCAACAAAAATATAAAAATTCTGCACATATTTTAAAATTCTTTAAAATTCTGCATATTTTATTTGTTAAAATAACACAATATAATCACACCAGTTTCAATTATTTTTAGGCATTCCTTTCAAAATACCTGTCAGCAAGTATGTCTGTAACAATACAGACAACAACAAAGATTCAGGAAATGCTTTTTGACAAATAGATTCCTTACTGGGCATATTAATACAGAACACTGAGTAATAATTCATTTAAACTACAATACAGAACCGTATTTCCTGCACTCCTCAGAAGCAGTGCAAAGGTTTAGGGGTCAGGGTCATGGAGGAGCTGAGGGAGAGGGAAGTAAATTGCTGGGAAGGAGCCCGGGTGTAAACATGGAGGGTTGTTGGGTATGGGTGGGAGAAGTATGGAACAGTTTTTGTTTTTTGGGTTTTTTTTTGGGGGTGTGGGCGGGGAGGATTGTTAGATAGCTTCCCCCATACAGACCCTGGCTGACCCCCTAGCCGCTCCCATTCAGTCATGCACATCTGCCTCTGTCCCCATGTGTTCCTGCATCCCCATGTGTCCTTGCACCCCTTGTTCACATGTGTTCCTACACCCCCACTCAGACACCCCCTCACTTATCCCCATGTGGCTCTGTATCCCCTCCCCCATCCCCATGTGGCTCTGTGCACCCATCTAGCCACTCCCCTGTCCCTATGTGTGCATGTACCCCCTTCCCTGTCCCCATATGTCTGTGTCCCCACTCAGCTACCCTCTGTCCCAATGTAGCTCTGCACCCCATGTCCCATCACCATGTGACCCTGCACCTCCCTCCACCTGTGGCCCTATGCCTCCACTCCCATTCAGCCCCTGCCCCAGTCTGTCCTCCCCCACTAGCCCTTATGAGCCCCTGTCTGACTCCCCCCCAGCAGCCCCATGCTGTCTGTCTCCCCATAGCCCCTGTCTCCTGACCTGGCCTGACATCTAGGCTGACCTCCTGAGTCTGACCTGTATGATGCAGGTCATAGAAACCCCACCCACCCATCCACCCAAAAAATCCTAGAGCATAACTTTTAGAAAAAATACCCATTCTTGATTTAAAATTTTTCAGTGATGGAGAATTCACCACAACCCTTCATAAGTTGTTCCAATGGTTAATCATTCTCACTATGAAAAAATGTTTGCCTTACTTCTAGTCTGAATTAGGTTAGCTAGAAATTCCAGCCATTAGTTCATGTTATATCTTTCTCTGCTAGATTGAAGAACCCATTATTAAATATTTGTTCCCCATTTAGTTACTTAGACTATAATTAAGTCACCCCTTAACCTTCTCTTTTTTAAGTTAAATAGATTGAGCTCCTTGAATCTATCACTATAAAGTCATGTTTTCTGAAGAACGATCATTCTTGTGGCTCTTCTCTGAACTCTCTTCAATTTATCAACATTGTTCTTGAATTGTGGGCACCAGAACTGCACACAGTATTCCAGTAGCAATACAGTGCAAATACAGAGAGAATCTCTCTACTCCTACTCAAGATTCCCATGTTTATACATCTCAGGATTGCATTAGCTCTTTGGCCACAGTGTCACACTGGGAGCTCATGTTCCACCATGCCTCTCAATTTTTTTTTTTCAGATTCACTGCTTCCCAGGATAGAGTCCTCCATCCTCTAAGTGTGGCCTACATCTTTGTTCCCAGATGCATACATTTACATTTAGCCATCTTAAAATACATATTGTTTGCTTGCACCCACATTACCAAGATATCCAGATTGCTCTGTATCAGTGACCTGTCTCCTTCATTATTTATTACTCTCCCAATTTTTGTCATCTGCAAACTTTATCAATGATGATTGTTATGTTTTCTTCCAGGATATTAATAAAAATGTTAAATAGGATAGGGCCAAGAAAAATCCCTGAAGGGCCCCACTAGAACTATACCTGTTCAATGATGTTTAACCATTTTATAATTACATTTTGAGGCCTATCAGTTAGCCAGCTTTTAATATATTTAATGTGTGACATGTTAATTTTGTATCTTTCTAGGGTTTTTTTTTAGTCAAAATATGTGGTACCAAGTCAAATGCCTTAGAGAAATCTAAATATACTACATCAACAGTATTACCTTTATCCACCAAACTTGTAATCTCCTCAAAAAGATAGAGATTTATTTTGACAGTATCTATTTTCCATAAATGTATGTTGAATGGCATTAATAATATTACCCTCCTTTTATTCTTTATTAATATCAGTCATTCCATTATCTTGCCTGGGATTAATGTCAGACTGACAGACCTATAATTACTCGAGTCATCCCTTTTTCAAAATATTGGCACATTAGCTTTCTTACAACCTTCTGGAACTTCTCAAGTGTTCCAAGACAAGGTCTAATATAGAATTCCCCCTTGTTGGATACAATATTTTTTGGAATTAGAAAATTGTCTTCTATAATATTTAGAAATTCCAAAAATATTTTAATACTGGCAGCATAAAACCTACAGCATATGTCACCCTAATTACAGGCTCCCATGATCACACAACTTCTTTGCCTATACATGTATGTATGTATGTGAGAAGCAGCGCGGGCTGAGGGACATACTGGCCGCCACTTCCAGCAGCTCCCATTGGCCTGGAGCGGCGACGCGGCAGGTAAACAAACCGGCCCGGCCTACCAGGGGCTTTCCCTAAACAAGTGGTGTCCCAAGTTTGGGAAACACTGCCTTAACTTATCAGTTTCTTTGCTTTTTAGAGTTTGTATTTCAAGAAAATATGATAGAGATAATGTTGCTCAATGATAACAACGTTTTCTGTATGTACGAATAAATCTTACTGATACTGGAACATCCTTGACATTCTGAGAGGTGTTGAAAGATTTGACCCTGAATTAAGATCTGAATTCTATGGATCGGTTCTCTCTCTGTTCAGATTAAATTTAAGAAATGGAAAAAATTAGGAAGGCAATATAAGTATGGAAAATAAGTGTACAGGGGGTTGTTTAGAGAATAATCATGATAACACTTCTTTGGGAGGTAGGGGAAATGGTTTGGCAATGCTTTGGATACTTAATCTATTGAAGATTGCCTGGGACACACCTTGTCAGTATGGATGCTGCATATGATGACATACTATTTGTCAGATTTGTTTTGTTGGATCCACAAGGTGTGATCCTTAATGTGCTCATGGCATGGCACTGAAGCAGCTAATTTATGGACAAATTCCTACAGCAATCTTATTTTCATACTAGCTTTCCATTTCTAAGAAACGTACATGGCTGAATAATAAATTGTGTCTCTAAGCACCAGAGGAAATACAGATGTACCTTTTGGTCTGTATTAAGTAGGTAGTTAGTTGCAAACTTTAAAATATGCAGTCATTTTTAGCAAAGTGTTTAAGTATAAGCTTCTGAATACAACAAGATGATAATACTAGCACAATAAAATGTCAGGTGGAAACTTGGCACAATACTGTCTCAAACTAAGCTCTAATATGGGCAATAAGATCTTTAATATTGCATGCCTCATAATCCCACTTTCAAATGATCATCCTTCATCAAAAAATTTTGATGAAGTATAATAATAATGTTGGAACGAATTGTAAACATATCCTGTAGCACTCCTGAGTTTTACCAGAGGATATTTATCAAATTAAAATCTTATCCCCTATCTTAAACTTATCATCCAAGCCACAATGATGTTGTCTGAAAGAGATAATGATATTTCTTACACTTCTTACAATGTAGGATCACACAAACAGTTACACTCTTTGTTCAATACTTCTGCCCTAAAGCAAACTCAGCTGGGAAGGACTGCAAAGCTAAATGCATCTAATACCCAGCCAGCACTTGCAAAACACCAAGTATGTGTCTTCTTGGAATTGTACAGTGTTATTTAAGCCTTTCCCTACCACCCAAGGTAGAACCAAAATATCCTTTGGCATGTTCAGGTGCCCTCTAAATATACACTTACTGTAAAAGATGTCATATAACTGATGTCAGTGTCTGACCATAACAAAATAGTACCTGGGAATGGAAAATACTCATTTTGTCGACTGGAGAAAGCAGCTACTCCATGCAAGATGGTTACAACAGGTAGATGGAGGTGAGACTAGGCAATTTTTGATTTCTGTGGCAGGCTCATTCAGTGTGTAAGGAGGTGGGCTAACTGGAAATCATGATTTAAAGATATCAAGTTACAGAGAGTCCACTATTAACTACAGTTCAAATCAGCAAGTGACCTGTGCCCCATGCTGCAGAGGAAGGGGGGGAAGGGTTTTCTGACTTCTGGGACAATTCCTTTACAACCCCAAATATGGTGATCAATTAGACCCTGAGCATGTTGGCAAGACCACCAGTCATGTCAGCAAGACCACCGGCACTTGAGAGAGAGTCCTCTGTAGTATCTCAGAGCCCTCCCCATCTAGTGACCTATTACTAGCCATGGGAGATATTTGCTTCTAATCTAGCAGTCCCAGATGTGCCATATGCCATTGCAGGCAACCTTATACTACCATCCCCTCCATAAACTTACAGGATCAGTCTTGAAGCCAGTTAGGTTTTTTGCCTCCCACTGCTTCCTTGATAGCTTTTTCCACAGGGTGGATTTGATTTAAATCAAATTAAATCATGATTGAAATCACTAGTCAGGAAGACTTGATTTAATCATGGATTTCTACATAAAAGTGGATTCTTGTTGGTTGTTATAACCTTAATACATATTCTTCACAACTCAGCGATAGATGTAGATTTCATTTTTAGAAGGTACACACTATATATTTTTTAAGTGATTTATTTTGAAAACTTTTCAGAGTAGTTTTTCAGCTATATCAGAAAATGAATGATTGTTTGGTTATTTCATTTATCAAAGGCAATTGAAGTAGATATTTATGAAGTCATTGGGAGGTGAACTATCTCCAATTCAACAGGTTAATCATTAATATTTGAAGGATTTTCTTACCATGCTGTATTAGGAGGAGAACATCATCAGACAGACATTTAAATTGTTTTATTTAACTAAAACAAGAACGTTATGTATTCTGGATTTTTTCTTCAACAGCAAACATATAATATTTTAACAAAACAAGCATATGATTTTTTAAATTTAGTTAAACATTCAAGTTTTTTTTTAAATCAGGTTTGTTTTTGTTAAATTTTTTTTTAACTAAAATAGTTAAATGAAATATTTTTTTTAAAAAATCAAAAATTAAAATCGACTATGTCAGTCAGGTCAACATGAGAAACTTAAAATATTGGCTTCTGCAGTTAACTCAGCCATCCTCACCTTCATTTTCCTGTTTGTTCATAATCTGAAAAAGAAAAACAAGCTTTCCTGCTTTTTCAGGCCCCAAACGATTCCTCAAATTGGAATTCATTAGTCCAAAGGAAGAAAATATTCTTTCTACACTGGCAGAAGAAGCTACTGCTGTTAAAAGTGAGATGATCACTTCAACAGTCTCTGAATCCAAGTGCTTAAGTGACTTCCACCAGTTCACTGGTGTGACTTTCTTTAAAATGTCATCAGCAAACATATATTTCTTGAATGGTTCACCCTTAACTCTGAAGTTTATGATAGTTGGCATTATGGAGGAATGATTGTTGGATGTCCATGTCATAGCCAACTCCTCTTCATCAGCAGTTAAGGTTTGACCCTGGTAACGAGTATTGAGAATATTTGCAAGAAAATGAGCTGGAGATAGTGCTTGTCCCATTCGTTTTTTTAATGCTTGTAATTTAACTCTATCATTGCATGTTTCTCTTTTTAAGATTTCACTCAGTTCCTTCCAAATTTCAACAGTGTTAGCAATAAAACAGCTATTTTCCTGCATTTTGTTCAAGGCTACAGAAATAGGTTTCAGGGTACTCAGCATCTGTTCAACATTTCTCTTATGCCCAATGTTGAGAACTTTGGCTGTGACAGTGCCATCTATTTTTTCATGATTTTGTTTACAAACTGTCATCAGATTAGGCCAGTTCTTGATATAGTGCTCAAAACAGTCCACTACTGAGTTCCACCGCAAATCTTGTGGGAGAGGTAGCTTGGTTCCTCCCACTTTTTTCAGAGCAGCTGCTGCAAAGTGGTTGTTACAGATGTATTTTGCAATTGCAACAACATTAACCTTTATTTCTGGAACACTGAAGTCTTTGGCTAGGAGGTACATCAAATGAGCACTGCAACCATATCCTATTAGCTTGGGACTCTCTTCACTCTCTTCTAAATAATTTCTTCTCATCTTGGATACATTTGCAGTATTGTCTGTGACCAAGCTGCGTACTAGACATTGGATTTTTTTTCTCCCAGTTTGTTATAGCTTTTACTGCTACTTCTTGTAGGTAGTCTGCTGTGTGTGCATTTCCTGATCTATCAATTGTTTCTGTAAGGAAGTGTAGTGGGGTGGTCACCCACTCCTGCCCTGAAAGGGCTTGAAGCCAGCCCTGGGAGAGGGCTGGGGCTGCGAGCTAAAGGCTCATTGATTGGGGAAGCAGCCGCAGCTCGGCCACGCTCCAATCAGACTGCCGCTGGCCCTATAAAAGCCAGTGAAGCCAGGAGCTGAAGGGATTCTCCCTCTAGCTCTTGAGGAAGAAGGGCCTGGCTGCCTGGGAGCTGAGAAAGAGTACCTAAAGTGGAGCAGGGCTGGGGGAAGGCTAGAGGAGCTGGGGGAGCTCCATCCTGGAAACCCCCCAGGCTGCAGGTCTTCTTAAAGTCCGGAGAGGGTACTGGAGTTGCAAAGGGGCAGCCCAAGGGTAGGCAGAGGCAGGAGGTCCAAAACCCCCTTGCCGGTGATGAGTGGCATTTACACCGCAGTCTGCCCCAGTAAATTACCTCTTTTTGTAATCTCCTGGTTCTTATCACAAACTTATCTATGGTTGTTTCTGGATGATGGAGATTTTTTTTTTCCTTTTTGCTGGATGATATACTGTGGCTATGTGAAATACATGATGTGACTGAAACACTATAATGGTCAGATAATCCTGAAACTATAGAAAATGATGGTGATCTTGAAGGTGGATAGTCTTCAGAATCCTGTATGTTGAGTATGGATTCTCCTAAACAAGATAAGTCAATGCAGTTATTTAATTATTGTTACCATACTGCTCATTTAGTATTACTCATTGCATTCACTGACACTCAGTACTACATTAAAGGTGAAATTGTAAAAGGAAAATCTGCCTATTTCAGCTTTTTTTTTTTTCCCCACAACTGCATCTTTTTGTTCAAACATGAGAATTCAAGAATAGTCCAGAAGGAAGACAGGCAGTCCTTAAGAAAGAAGTATGAAATAAAAAAGTTTGCCAACCGGAAGTTCCTGCATGTTCAGACATGTTCCTTTCATCATTTTCAACGCAGCTTCCTCCAGAGAAGCAACACTTATCCTAATGTTGTTTCATTCGGGCAACCAGACCTTGCATTTCTTTGTTGCATTGTTTGCATTTTTCACACATGCCTGTCTTACTCACAGGTAGAGGAACTTCACTAAAATATTCCCAAACTGGGTCTCTTTTATGGCCTGCTGCCATTATAGGTTTTCCCTTCTAGTGAGATAATGATATGGTAGATGTCAAATCAATGAAGGCTACACTCAGAAAGACCACAAGACTTGTGGAATATGCTGCTCAAACAGTTTCACTTTTGTTTCTACTGCCTGTCCCTCCCTTCTCACATTTATCTCCAGACTTCTTCTCCTTGTCCAGATCTATTCTACCCCCAACAATCTTCTATTCATTGAACTTTTTGAAACTTTGCACTTTTAGAGAGAGGTAAGGGATTGACTATGTGTACACAAATTTGCAGACGGACAATAGGGTTGAGGTCTGTTATTTCTCACCTCTATATTTTATTTATTTATTTATTTAAAAACATTTTTCCTGTTAACAAGCATGTTATCTCTGGAGACACAAATCCACAGTTTGAGAACTGCAAATCTAAGCATCTCTGACAGTATCTTCTAGACTGAGCACTGAGTCCCATTGGGTATATAGAAAGATTAACCTAAATAATCTATACAGAAGCCCCTGAAACCCCATACGATTGGGTCCCTAAACCATGAAAATTGGAATTCATTTAGAAAACTTTTCTTAAACATTACATGAATATATTGTCTCATACTACAGAATTAGAATTTATAATCCATATTCCATGATGAGATATTTGAGCTATAATGTATCTTAATTAAAACTATCTTTAGATATTATTTTTGAGGAAAAATCTTTTATCATAAAACATTTCAATTTAAATAAAAAAAACCAGATTATTTTAGATTTAAAAAAAACCAAAACATTGATTTTATCCACCCTGCTTTTCCCGAAATTCATTCTTCTGATGGTTGTAACCTTTGTCTGACTTCCAGCCTAAACTTCTTGATGGCCAGTTTATATCCATTTGGTTTTGTGTCAACATTGGCCATTAGCTTAAATAACTCCTCCCCCACCCTGGTATTTATTCTGATGTATTTACAGAGAGCAATCATATTCTCCCCTCTGCCTTCGTTTGGTTAAGCTAAATAAGCCAAGCTCCTTGAGTCTTCTCTCATAAGGTAGGTTCTCTTTTCCTTTGATCATCTTAGTAGCCCTTCTCTGAACCTGTTCCAGTTCGAATTCATCTTTTTTAAACATGGAGGAGCAGAATTGCACACTTTATTCCTGATGAGGTCTCATTAGTGCTTTGTAAATGGTAATAACATTTCCTTATCTCTCCTAGAATTATCTTGCCTGATGCATCCTAGGACTGCATTAGCCTTTTTCACAGCCACGTCATATTGGCAGTTTATAGTCCTCCAGTGAGCAACCAATACACCCTTGTCTTTCACCTCCCATGTGTTTCTTCCAACTGATAAGTCCTCATGTTATAGCCAAAATTCTTATTGTTAGTCCCTAAGCCAGTGGTGGGCAACCTACTTCCTGAGGGCCGCAGGTGGCCCGTCAGGGTAATCCGCTGGCGGGCCACAGACAGTTTGTTGACATTTGCACGGCTGCCCACAGCTCCCAGTGGCCACTGTTCATCGTTCCCAGGCAATGGGAGCTGCAAGAAGCTGCCCTCTTCCTTAAAATAAGTATCATATTAGCATTTCTCCAGTCATATCATATGACAGCCATGTATATAGATTCATTAAAAATCTTTGCTATTTGGTATGCAATTTCATGTGCCAGTTCCTTTAATATTCTTGGATGGAGATTATCTGGGTCCCCTGATTTGGTCCTATTAAGCTGTTTAATTTTAACTTCCACCTTGAATGTGGTAATTTATACTTCCAAACCTTATTTCCATTAGTCATTCTGCCACTGCCCCTAAGCTCCTTGTTATCCTTATTAAAAACTCAGGCAAAGTATTTGTTTAGGTGTTGGGACATGGATAGATTATCTTTAATTTCTAACCCATCCTCAGTGTTTATCAGTCCCACTTCATCTTTTCCTTTTTTTATGCATATGGCTATAGAACCTTTTACTATTGGTTTTCATTTATTTTGCAAGATTCAGCATACTTGGCTTTTTGGCAGTTCTCAATTTTTCCCTAAGCTTTCTGAACTCCAAGAGGTAGCTGTCCTTGCTGATCCATCCCATCTTCTATTCCTTCTATGCTTTCTGCTTTCTCTTAATAACCTGTGTGAAGTTCTTGTTCATCCAGTTTGGTCTGCAACCCTCCCTTGTGATTTCCCCTTCCCCCCGCTTGGGATACTGACATCATATAGTTTTGTGCAACTCTGATTTAGCCTCCTCCACATTCAGAATCTTGAGTTCTTCAGTCTAGTCCACTTCCTTAAGTACCTTCCTTAACTTTTTGAAATCAAGGACCCTACTTGCAGACCTGTTTTTATTTATCCTTTCATTAAGTTTAAACTGAATTAGCTCATGATCACTCAAAGCACGGTTGTCCTCTACAACCATTTCTTATATAAGGTCCTCACTACTTATCAACACTAAATCCAAATGGCATCACTTCTTTTTTGTTTGGTGACTATTTGGTGAAGAAATCTGTCCGTTATCACATCCAGGAATATCTGGGCCCTACCATTATTAGTAGCACTTGTCCTCCAATCTATATCTGGGAAATTAAAATGTCCCATAATCACATAATGTGTTCAACAAAATGTCTGTCTGAAGGGATGACAAAGACGGCTCTTATCAGAGAGCCATATTGTAAAAAAAAATTATAGGCCTAAGTCCATCTCTAGCTCTAAATACAACAATGTTGAAAGAAAAATCTATGATAAATGTAGCATATACACGAGTATAATTATGGAAAAAAGGAAATAGCCCAATTTTGTTACAAATAAATTTCTCAGTAATTTTGTAGATGTGGAACATTTATGTGAATTTTAAACACTGATTCTTTTTAGGTTAACAATGCCATTTACAAAACATTGAACAAGATAATTCTATGTTTTCTGAGTTACACCATGTCAGTTGTGGTTAGAATGCAATTAATACATCATTTCACACTTGATGCATATAATTCCATTTGCTTTCATTTCAAAAAATCTCCAGGCTGCTTTGCTGCAAGCTGTGATAGGTCAGTATTACCATTAAACAGAAGGGAATTCTAGTAAATTGAAAAGAAAAAACAGTGTGTGTTTTTTTAAGGGGGGTGGGGGAAGTATAAGATACAAAGAAGGATTGGCCCTCTGGGCAAAGATTTCTGCATATTGTCACTCACAAGGCCAAACTAACAAAGTATATTTTTCAGTGATTCCCTATAAACATGAAGTGTTGCCATTTTAACAATATTTTGTGGAGAGGAGGGAGTTCACCAGGTGAACAAATTACTCCAAGACTGGGCTGGTAAACTAATGATGGACAGACCTGTGCAGATATGTGTGCTATTTCTTTGAACATGTAGCAGGAAGTTAAAACACTGAGGGTGGGGAAGGGGGGGTCATCCTAGGCTACAGTGAAGCAGAGAGAGAGAATAGCTTGAGGGATTATAGCTGGACAAATTGCTTTTGGTGAATAGTTTATTCACCAAAAATGTGATTTCAGTCAACCTGAAACTATTTATGAATTCATGTTGAGTTCTCTGAATAGTTTTGACCGAACCAAGAAACTCAATGTTTCAGTAATGTTTAATCAAAATGTTTCCTTTTGACACAACCTGAAGTTATTCATTTTGATTTGGGGCATTTTAAGAAAAGCAAAGCAAAGACTAAATTCACAAAAAGGGGGACAGGGAGGCCAACCCTTATAACCTGTAGCCTGGTGGCAATTGTCTTCTTCTGGGGTAAGTGGGAAATCCACATTCAATTCCCCACCTGTGCTTAATTTGAAACAAGAATTTGAACCTATGTCTCCCCCATTATGCAAGTGTCCTAGTCACTGGGCTATGGAGATATTCTCCTGCACAACCAAAGACGCTACCTTAACCACTGGGCTACAGGTTATACACTAGTCTTCCTTTCTTCCCTTCTTGCTCCCTACCCCCAGTATTTTGTTAATCTAGTTCTTTGTATGCTTTTCTGAAAATGTCTGAAATAAAAAAGAAAAAAAATGCAGCTGTGTCACAATGAAGTGTTTCATTGTGATACAACTCAAATATTTTTGACTTTTTCAGTTTGCTGAAAAATTGATTTTGGTTCAATCCTCCTCCCCCAGCAATTATTAATTAATTATTATTGAATTAGCAATTAACCTAAAATTATTATTCACTCACCTTTTTTAGGAATATTAGTGTTTTCCTTATTCTAAAAGTTCTTTGCTCAGGCATAGGTAGATTGACTTATTTTCTGCAATTCTTTACTATTGTCACGTGTCACACCTAACCTTGTGTCCCAAATCCATCTTTTCTATTCCTAAATTTTGGGAATGTTCATATCTAGTTCCAAACTTCATAATTTAGACCCATTGAAAGTAATGGGAAAATACTTTCAAAGAGACTTCATAATTTTTTTCCAACTATCTCATTTATATTGATCCTTGGGTAAATTATAGGTCTAACTTTAACATCTGGGCCTTTGTTTCATTTTCACAGCAAATAAAATATGCCTCTGAAACTTGGGATTGCTTCATTCTCCCAAAAAGATAGTTTTTTTCTTTTAATAAAGAAACATCTCTGAAGTATAGTGAAATTCAAATAGTTTGCATAGCTTTAGTCAAAAGTCCAAATTACAGCTAATGTGCTGGTTAGATGTTCCATTTAGGTGGGTGAGTGTTTGTACTTACAGATGTTTTTATACATGGAGATATACCTATCTCATAGAACTGGAAGGGACCCTGAAACGTCATTGAGTCCAGCCCCCTGCCTTCACTAGGAGGACCAAGTACTGATTTTGCCCCAGATCCCTAAAGTGACCCCCTCAAAGATTGAACTCACAACCCTGGGTTTAGCAGGCCAATCATAGAATCATAGAATCTCAGGGTTGGAAGGGACCTCAGGAGGTCATCTAGTCCAACCCCCTGCTCAAAGCAGGACCAAACCCAACTGAGCAGGACCAAACCCAATGCTCAAACCACTGAGCTATCCCTCCTCCTATGTGCCCTAGACTGCTTATACCTGAAGACAAAAAATAAATACTTATGAAGTAGAAGGAATAGTTATACATTTCTCTAAACTCTTTCTTTATGAAGGAATAAAGGTTTGTTTGTTTGTTTTGATTGTTGAATAGAGAGAGCAATTTCTTTGTTTATTAGGATGATGCCAGGAATCTTTTAAAAGCTGAGATATTTAGAAGAAAGAACTGGTAGGGAATAATGTTGTTAAGAATTCCTTGCTGGCAGAATTTTAATGGAACATTCTTCCCTTCTCCCGCCCCCATCTTCTGTCCTGTTTGAAGAGATTAAACTTTGAAAATTAGCCTATATTTATGTATTTTTGTTGTCTCTTTAACAAAACAAAACAAAAAACACAGAAACTTTTTTCTTTTTGGTGATTATTTGCAGTGGGTTTGTAATGTGTAGCATTAGAGGAAAATCTGTGCTAATTGTGGAGCTATGTTTTATATCTCTTAACTATGTCAGCTGAAAAATGCAAATACAGTGTTCTAAACCATAGATGGGTATTTGAAAATGTAGGGTACTCTAAGCAACTTATGTATATTTTTAAGGTGTATCAATTATATTTAAAGCAAGAGTGAGAAAGAAAACACTGGAAATGTTAAGAAAAAATATCAAATTGATCTCTTATCAGACCCTGATTAATATGGATATTATTGGAGGATATGTAGCATTTGTAGAGAAACATAGACCATGAAACAGAGAAGGGTTCCACAAATTTATGCTGGTAGACAACTTAAATATAGTACTCCTTGTTGCTGATGCCTCTTTCTTTGATCAAACTGGGGTCTTTGAAAGAGAACGTACGATAGAAATCCAGTACTGTCTGAACTTTCTGAAGTTTTTGTATTTTCATTCATTATTTGAAGAAAATGACAGGAGCTATAGATCTGTCATTCAGAGCAACTTGTTTTTCATAATAGCTCTGTGAAAAATGTCAGCAAACTTTACTACTCCAGGAAACTAATGTAATGACAAAACACAGAAGAAGTCTGCATATCGTACATCGAATGACCAAAACCACAAATAAACAAGATAAGTTAAAGATTCATGCAACCACAATTGTTCCCTAGGCCCAAGAAAGAACAGGATTGTCTGTGTAACTCAGTTGCTTGCCCTTCAGAAGGAAGGTTGAATGCACAACCAACAATTTGCCTCAAGCTTTTATTCTATTTTATCAAAATGAGTCAGATTCAGGGCCTAGTCTGTTGGAGCTCAGAGGGAGAAAAGAGAACATTAGCTAGACCAAAAGGGGTAAAATGTGTGTCTATTGAAAATGGCCTGGTGTAAAACTAAATCCTTCAGCTTTTGGTAGAGGAGAACAAACTTTGATTAAATGACATTGTTACAAAAACTTGGATTAAGGTTCACTACATAAATCCTGCCATACTATGAAAAAAAAATCCTGGAAGTGCGGTATCAAGCTTCAGATTTATATTAAGATTCATGAAATTTTGCTCTAACCTCTCCTTCATTAATCACCCTTTTAAATGGTTTACATTTAATTAATTCCTTATCTTTATGTGTATTCAACAATATATGAAAGTCACCTATCACATTTTAGTCTGAGGGATTACAAAGCACTTCACAAATATATACTGTGTTCAGTGTAATTGGAAATCACTAATATAAAAAAATCACTTCACCCCTCATTGAAATGCAGTCAGTTCTGGGGCGAAACATAATATTACTAAATTGTACATAACAATCCTGGATAGGAAATTAAGAGGTTTCTGCAGAGAGGATTTAGATAAACAGTCTGGAATTATGTAAACTGAAATTTAGATGCGGTTAACATTTCTACCCTTGCGAAAAGTGTCAAGATCGCTAAAAAATTTGAATAGTTTGGATGTTGGTTTTGCATTTAATTAAGACAGCATGTTTAACAGCATTGTTTTCTATAAAGTCATGTGTGAAAGAGTGTACCAACCCCATACAGAGCCTGAATGGATTAATGCGAGCCTGTGGGTGCAAGCAGTCTTGCTCTGTTACACCTGCAGCATGTAGCAAGCCTGAAGGGTGAAGTTAAAAGGACCGAACTTTGCTCAGCCAGGGCTTGTTTAAGGAGAGCAGATCTCTGGCTTTTATTCAGTGAGAGAAGGCTAGCTGGAGTCAGGGAGTTGAACTGCTGGCAGATAGAGCTTGCCTGAAGGAAGGTACCTCTGCAACAGGGAACCCAAGGCAGTTGGGAAATAAAGCAGCAGGAACTGAGCCTTCCTAGGAGGAAGTGGCTTGCAGGGAGATGGAATAATGTGCTGAATAATGAGACCTGCAAAGGGAGTGGAGAAAACTTCCCTCCAGCAGAACGAGCTGCCTTGCAGAAACTGAGGCTCAGCAGTGATCTGGAGGAAGAGACTTAGAGACAGGGGAGCTGATACAATGAGAGTCTGGAAGAAGGCTGAGGCAAAATCCCAAGACAGGGCAATGTAGGAAACAGTCCACGGAGGCAGCCAGGGGTTTGTGTAGTCTGGCTGGCCTGACTGCCTATTTGAGTATTCCTGGGTTGGAATCCAATGGAAAAGGAGAGGCTGGGTTCCCTACCAACCCACTGAGGAAGGCCAAGTGGAACCCTTCTCCAGCAAGTGGTAATGACTACTGTAGCTCCCTGTCAGGGTTCCCCCCACACTCTGAACTCTAGGGTACAGATGTGGGGACCTGCATGAAAGACTCCCTAAGCTTATATTCTACCAGCTTAGGTTAAAACTTCCCCAAGGCACAAATTTCTTTCCTTGTCCTTGGACCGTATTGCTGCCATCACCAAGTGATTTACACAAAAATTCAGGGAAGGGTCACTTGGAATCCCTATCCCCCCAAAATATCCCCCCATGCCCCTTCACCCACTTTCCTGGGGAGTCTTGAGAATAATATACCAACTAGTTGCCTTAGCAATATGAGCACAGACCAGACCCTGTCTTTATGACACTAAAATCAATCAGGTTCTTAAAAGAAGAACTTTATTATAAAGAAAAAAGTAAAAGAATCACACCTGCAAAATCAGGATGGAAGGTAACCTTACGGTATAATAAAAAAGATTTAAAACACAGAGGATTCCCTTCTGGGCTCAGCTTCACAGTTACAAAAACAGGAATAAAACTACCTTTGTAGCATAGGAAAAATTCACAAGCCAAAACAAAAGATATCCTAACGCATTTCCTTGCCCTGCTTACAATTTCTGTGGTTTTAGATGGATTATTCCAGATATATTTTCAGGAGATGTTGTATCTGCTTGGCTTCTCCCTCCGTCTGGAGAGGGAACAACAAACAAATCCTTCCCCCCAAGATTTGAAAGTATCTTCTTTTCTCATTGGCCCTTCTAGTCAGGTGCCAACTAGGTTATTTGAACTGCTTAATCCCTTACAGGTAAGGTGATTCAGTACAGCTGCCAAGGAGGGATTTTATGCTACCCTTCCCTTTATATTTATGACACTCCCCCTCTACCCCCGATACCAGGGGTAAGTGAGACTGGACTTAGACCAAAGGTCCAATGTGAAGTTGATGGACTATTATTTGTTGGATTATTGGTATTATGGAAAGGGTGGGACTCTGACCCCACCGGTGGGCTGAGTTGCAAGAAGCAGCAGACCACTGCAGGGCCAGACTGGCTATTAGCAGGGAGTGCTAAAGGATGAGACCCAGCCCTGCTCCCCAGGGGGGTACACTGGAGAGTGTGTCACATGCTTATAGCATGCTAGGGTATTTCTTCAACACAGAATTAGAGGGAAGCATGTTACCTACTGAATCACCAATACTAATTTCTGTAGGTGCCCCCAGCTGATGCTGTTTACCTTGTGAAATCTGACAAGATCACAGTCAGAGGTGGTATGGTTGCAACCATAATGGTATTACTGAAGATTTTTCATGTTTGTTCCAGGGAAGTATTGGCCTTTATACCCTGACAATCATGTTCCTAAAATAAAAGGTAATACCTGCTATTGCTGATGTGATCAAAGGATTAACAGTAGCTAATGTCTGATTCTGACCAAAATGCTCTTCTTCCGATAATCTACCATCTGATGAGTCACTTTTTACTCAAAGTGTGTGGCACATGCAGCTGTAACAAGGAGCAAAGGATTCACCCACCAAGGTCAATAATATTGATAGTTCAAGCCTGCTTAGGGGGAATATCAATAGTCACTGTGAGTCAACTTTATCAGGCCACAGTTATCTCTTAAGAGCTATTACTGTGACAAAGACACAGAATGGGTTGACTTGAATTCAGTAAGGTGGGGATCCAGAACAAAAATAAGTTTTACTGTAGCCAGATTTATTTGTTGCTATAATAGACAAGACTTACAACTGTATAACCAAGTCAGTTTGGGTAAATTCAAGTTGATAATGAACTCATGACAATATTAACCATCATATTCCCTATATATGTTAACCCATTGTTAGTCCTGTTTATGAGAACAGTGTAAACCATAGGCTAGTGGGATGCATGTTAAACATTTCTAAATTTATTTTCATTTGGGGTTGTGTTGGTGATCAGAAAATGTAGCTTACCCCTAGAAAGAAATAAAAAGCTAGAGCTGGAAGGGATTACATATGTTATGAAGTCCAAGCCTGTTGCACTTCATTCACATTATTTTGTTTTTTTTTTATCAAAACTTGTTTGGGGGGATGTTTTAGTTTCATGGGCCCTAAACATCTAAATGACTAGCAGACAGTATCACTAGAGCCATGCAAATTCAGATGCTCCAGGAATGGGGAGGCAGGCTCCAAGCTCCTTTCTGAGGATTTGGGGATGAGTGGAGCTACTTTGGTGCCTCTCCTAAAGTTGAGCATAGAAGCCAGTTCCATGCCCCACAGACAAAGTGCGGGGAAGGTTGTGTAAGCTTCTACCCTCACCCAACCGGAAGACAGCAAAATGTAAATGGGGAATAAATTTAATGAACCTCACAGAACCTCATTTTCTGACAAAAATCAAACTGTAACTAGTGCCTCATTACAGCCACAGATTGCCTAGATTCTAATATGACTGGTGCCTCCCTCTACCGAGGGGGAACAAGCTAAAGGGGAGGACACTTGATCTGCTCGGGCCCCCACCCCCATGCTCTCCCTGCCCCACATTACCTGCTGGGGGTGGGGTGGGGAGGGGCTCTGTCCTCCCACTGCACCTGATCCCCGGCTCCCAGCATGGTCAGCTGATCTCTCTGGCAGTCAGGCCTAGGCGGGGAGTGGGACTGAGCCACTCCCGGTCGCTGCTCTGTGCAGCATAGCCAGCAGCCTGGGAGAGAGCCTGGCTGGGGAGTGGGTCTGATTCTCTCCTGCCTTGCACCTTGTGTGGTTGTTTACAAAGTAGATGGGGAACTATCAAATCAGAGTCTTTGCCCTTTACACTCACTCTACACAGGTGTAAATGACCACACAAGTTGCCAGGCAGTGGTGGATCACTACTTTAATGGGAATTGAGGGTCCTCACTCTCTTGCAAGAGGTATACAGCACCTCAGAGCTCTGGGACATAAGTTGCGTCTGAGGTTAGAGTAAGGCACCTTCTATACACATGAGAAGTTATTCCCAATGTAACTGTTTTCAGCTCTCCTCACACTTAAATCAAGGCAAACTTTAAAGTAAGGGGTTGGGAATTACTAATCTAGAGCCATGTGCCCAATTCTGTGGCATCAGTACTATCCCTTGTAGTTCACATGTGCCTTGAGATTAGGAAGTGTAATCTTTCATTGGTGCACTTAGAGAGAAAAGTATGAATTCAAAGTTGTTTCAAAAAAAGTACACTAATTTAGTAGATTGTGCCAAGCCAACCCCACCCCACTTTTTAATTACTAGATATGGTTTAAGAACACTATAAATGATAGAATAGTGTTTTCATGATTGCCTTGTGTAGGGTTGGGAAAGAATTTTCCTCCAGAGCAGATTGGCAGTGATCTTGGGATTTTTCGCAATGTGTGGATGAGGATCACTTGCCAGGATTATCTGGGTATATCTAATTTAATCATTTCCCTGCCATTGGAGGAGCCTTGATCACTGCTGCACCTTGGTCCTTCTTGTTCTCCGCCTGTGACATGTAATAGTTTAGTCTCCTGTAGGTCTCATTTACTTTGGTCTCATTTCAATTGTTGGGTTTAGTGTAGCCTGTCATATTCAAGATATCAAACTAGATGATGTAATCGTCCCTTCTGGCCTTAAACTTTATGACTTTATGTTTCACCACTCCCAGGTTGAATTCCTGAACACTCTCTCCTCTTTAATCTCCAAAGAGTCCTGGCCCACTCTCATTACTTCAACGGGGACACGATTTCACTCTGCTATTAGTAGGCAGCCTATGGAAGTGCCCATATATAGGTTTGAAAGGTTCAGATTTTGGCTGGAAAACATCCGTTTCACTGGACACTCACAAACTATTGAAAAAGAGTTAGGAAAACTAATAGGAAAAGTAAGAAAAATGCTGCTTGAGAATTTATTAGAGTTTTGATTTAAGGATATTTTATTTGTGTATATTGACGTGATGTTGGCAATTTGTATTTTAAAGGTTACAAGGCTTTATCTTTTTGAATCTCAGTGTCTACTGTCATTACATAATTTTCTGATCTTCTTATTGTCTGACATTCCCCATAATTTCCCAAAACTGAACATTTAAAAAAGATAAAACTTGAAAAAAATGTTTGAAAATAAACACTGATATTAATCTGTTGACATTATTAGAAATAAAAATTCTGCCAAACCTACCCATGTGTTAGGAAATTCCCATGCTCATTTGGATTATGATTCTAGGGTTTTGTTTTGTTTTTAGAACACAAGACTGTTTTGTTCACCATCATTTCTTAACATCACCTCTAATGATATCTAAAGATGTTTGATGTTGACTTTTTGCTATGATTCAGAGAGAGGCTGCCAATCGTTAGAGTATCTATGCTCATCATATTGGAAAACCACCTGAAAGACTGAATCTATCATTAAGTTAATACTTGAATAATGAAATTTGAAGCTAAATAGTACTGTTCAGAAATAATTGCTAAGATCAAATTTAAAATATATATAATACACATTTGTTAAATTATCTTTCTGTGGCAGGGGAGAAGTTTGAGATTGTGGGAGTCACCAAACAGTATTGGTACAGATTGATACACATGTTCTGTTTGTCTGACTATCCAGACAAGCAGATCTTGGAGGAATGCTTGTTGTTGTGGTCCAATTCTTTTTAGCCTATTACTAGCAGAAGTTTGTTATTCTGCCTTATCCTTACTTTCTGAATTATTTCATATAACTACAGGCTATTCCTGTGCAAGTGAACAAAAACATGGTATCAGAATATTACAAATACCAACCATCAGAGTGAATCCCCATTTTTTCCCAGTCTTCATTTTTCGAGTGATTCAAGTACAAAACCAACAGAGTATATTCTACATGATATGGTATTCCCTGACACAGTGGCACTTCCATCAGAGACAGATACTTCAGAGCTTGGAGTATAAGAGAGACTTCAAAAGTGTTACCTGGGATGTGCTGTTGTTTAAGGTCTTCTTAAACAATATTCTGTAACTAATATACAGGATTGTCTTGGGACAGCTTCTATAATGATCTACTAAATTAATTTATTTTTATTTTACTTTAATTTCAAGCTTTTCTATTTTCTGTACTGTGGCAATAAAATTTGTACTTGCTAATCTAGAGCAATATTTGACCATCTCTAGGGAAGAATAGGCTGAAAGGAAAATTGTATCTATTAAATTTCCCATTATAGGCAACTGTAACATAGACTGCTGCATGATAAATGCATACTCCCCCTGGTCAGTCTGTCTTTGAAAACCAATTTACTTACATATGGCAGTAAGTTTCAGTTTACAAGGGGGTTTCAAGTCTTAAGAGAGTTGTGTGTCAAAATAAGATGTAGTTCTATAACAAATACCCTTGTAGAAATGGCTCAGAATAATATGTAACTGAGCAACATACCGTATCATGGTTCCAGATGTTTAAATTAAATTTTAAATTTTAAAGGTACTTAGGCATTGGTCTTTTGAACGTTAGGTGCCTAAGTCCCTTTTGAAAAGGAGACTTAGGCATGTCTGCCACAGATTCTCAAAGGAGGTGCCTAATTTTAATTAAAACCATCCGAGTAAAGTGTTTAAATAGTTTTGAGGGTCTGGGTTTAGGAGCCTAAGTTTCAATGAGAGTCACTTTTGAAAAGGAGATTTGGGCTCCTAAGTCAGTTAGGGATGGAAACGCTGAGCAGAGCAATGCCTAAATACATTTTAAAAATTAGGGTCTTAGTTCTTAGTGTACAATCATCTGTATCTCCCCATCCATTTTATACTTTTTGCTTTAATAAGAAGGATTATGGTTTCCCACAGCCTTTTATTAACTCACATGTAATTAAATGCACTTTCCCATAGAATAAGATTTTACAGACTCTTTCTGAAGAATGTTACTGAAAAATGTATTTTTGTACTTAAAAATGTTTATTACTTTTCAAAGTACATAGAACATAAATGGGGAGGCCATACAAATCTGAGGTGGTGAGGAACAGAAGAGACATTACCAAGAAGTGTAGGTAACTAACAAATCCACAGGGGAACAACTACTTATTTCCATTTATAAAGCCTGCTCTTGCACCCATTTAAGTCAGTGGGAGTTTAGCTATTGATTTGAAAGGAGGTGGGATCAGGCCCATAATAAGCATTTTGGGGGCCAAGTGTTCTATTACTTGCAATCACTGTCAGACTTTTGAGGAATGATGATTACATGGCTTATAAAATGTTTTATAGATTCTTTTCTTTTTAAGAATAATTTATGCTGTCAGACAACACTCAACAAGTGAATGCGATGTCTGAACAGTGGGAACATTCAAATAAAACCCTTACATACCAAAAAGCTTTTAAAAGGTGCTTACAATTCAAGGCTCAAACTTTTGCCCTTACAGATACGTGTGGGTTACATTGATTTTGTTGTGAGTTTTCCAAAACATCATTTAAGATAGCTGTAAGAAACAGTTAAACCCCTTTATTGCAGTTCCCACCCAAAATAAAGGCATATGCAAGTCTACCCAGGAATTAAGACTATGTGGCTGTAGGGATTCTATGGATTTTGTTTTGGGTAAGAGGGTGTGGGTGCATGGGAGAAATACACAGGAACTGACTCAGGCAGACAAAACATACAGAGAAGGAAGCTACTCAGACTGGAAAAGTATAGTGTGTTGCTGGCAAATATATGATTAGTTCTGTAAGTAAGGACACTGTCTCCTATTTGGCTCCTCCTGTGTTCAGGGAAATGGGACTTTGTACATTACTTGTAAATAAACAATATTTCATGAAAAGTCATAACTCCATTTTTTTTCTTCTAACTGGAACACTTAGAAAACCCCTGGATTTTTGGCTAGTTGCTTGGAGCAAAAGGGGAAATAGTACCGTACATATATAAGAACACCATGGTGAAGTTACCATATGGACAGAATTTGGTCTTAATAAATTAAATGATTTGCCTGTGTAGAACTCATTGCTGAATCAGAGCATAAAATATTATTGAACTGTTCCATGCATGGTCATATTGATATTTCTGTGTTTTACTTAGTATTCTGTAAGTTCTGTGTTTTACTATAAAGCTTGGTTGTTTTTTTGTTTGCTTTTTTTTTTAACCAAGTTGCCATTTATACTTGCCAGTCGCTGTGACCTTTTGCGGGGTGTTGCCTGACTGGTAGATCACCACTTCTCAGAGTTTCTGGATTGTTTGTGTTACAGCATCTGTTGATGCTTCCCATTGTAATCTAGTAGGTAGTTAAAGCTTGTTATGCCCTCTTTTGTTTGATTTGTGTTTGTATTTGGTATTGCACTACTCAGTTGACTAGTTTTGTTTTAAATACTTGATTTTTAAATAGTTAGAGGATTTTTTTAACCTAAGGACAGGGGTTCCTAGAGTCACTGACCATTAGATACTCTTTGCCGAGTGCTATTTAGCAACAGTTCTGACAAAAGGGTTGTTTTATACCAGTACACTAAAAAAATCAGTGAAATAGAAGACCTTTCCATTTATTTCATGTACCCAAATATTATGATGTATTTCATTAAGTATCCTGTGTAATCAGACATAGAGAGCAATAAATAGAAAAAAAACCACTCAGTCCTGGGTTGCAAGCACTTGCATTCTGCTTACTCAGCTTCCATTTTGCTACAATATTTCCTGTATTAAGATCATTGCTGAACATTTTATTATAAATGCAACACACACAAAGTACAAAACTATTGCCCTTTCTCAACAATAGGAAAGTTTTGATAGCATGATTATACAGTATATCCCCCGTATACCTACCTATTGCCTGATTGCCTTCTATGATGAGATAACTGTGGATATGAGGAAAGCGATGGATGTGGTATATCTTGACTTTAGCAAAATTAAAAAAGTATGGATTGAATGAATGTACTATAAGGTGGTTAGAAAGCTGGCTAGATTGTCGGGCTCAACGGGTAGAGATAAATAGCTTGATGTCTAGTTGGCAGCCGGTATCAGGCAGAGTGCCCCAGGGGTCGGTCCTGTAACCGCTTTTGTTCAACATCTTTATTAATGATCTGGATAATGGGATTAATAGCACCCTCAGCAAGTTTGCAGATGGCACTAAACTGGGGGGAGAGATAGATATGCTGGAGGGTAGGGATAGGGTCCACAGTTACCTAGACAAATTGGAGGATTGGACCAAAAGAAATCTGATGAGGTTCAACAAGGACAAGTGCAGAGCCTGCACTTAGGATGGAAGAATCCCATGCACTGCTACAGGCTGGGGACCAACTGGCTAAGCAGCAGTTCTGCAGAAAAGGACCTGGGGATTACAGTGGACAAAAAACTGGATCTGAGTCAGCAGTGTGCCCTCATTGCCAAGGAGGCCAATGGCATATTGGGCTGTATTAGTAGGAGCATTGCAGGCAGATTGAGGGAAGTGATTATTCTCCTCTATTTGGCACTGGTGAGGCCACACCTGGAGTATTGCATCCAGTTTTGGTCCCCCCACTATAGAAGGGATGTGGACAAATCGGAGAGAGTCCATTAGAGGGCAACAAAAAATATTAGGGGACTGGGGCACATGACTTACGAGTAGAGGCTGAGGGAACTGGGGTTATTTAGTCTGCAGAAGAGAAGAGTGTGTGTGTGGGGGGGGGATTTGATAGCAGCCTTCAACTACCTGAAGGGGGTTTCCAAAGAGGATGAAGCTAGGCTGTTCTCAGTGGTGGTAGATGACAGAACAAGAAGCAATGGTCTCAAGTTGCAGTGGGGGAGGTCTAGGTTTGATATTAGGAAACACTATTTCACTAGGAGGGTGGTGAAGCACTTGAATGGGTTACCTAGGGAGGTGGTGGAATCTCCATTCTTAGAGTTTTTTAAGGTCCAGCTTGACAAAGCCCTGGCTTGGATGATTTAGTTGGGGTTGCTCCTGCTTTGAGCAGGGGGTTGGACTAGATGACCTCCTGATGTCTCTTCCAAACCTAATATTCTATGATTCTATGACTTCACAACAATCCCAATAGGCAGCTAGGCTCATTTTACAGCCCTGATACTCAAGCAGTCCATATTGTATCATCCTTTTTTAAAACACAAAATACCCAATGATTTCAATTAGGTTGTTCTCCTTAGAAATCAAGGGTACAACATAGTCCTATTTGAATAGTGAAATAACAGTAAATTTGCATCTCTAACTTTAACTGAATTTTCCTTAGCTGTGTCAGTTGTATGTAATTGTTATGCTCTGGATTTGAAATTTGCTTACTTGAAACATCAGTAATTGAAGTCTTTTTTCCTTGCCTTGGGTTTGTTAGAGTAAATTATACCGTATTTGCCTTGGTATTTTGAGCCAATGAGACGCAGGTGTGCTATAATATGCCTCGTTTGATGTCACTGAGACTTGTGGATGCAAGAGAAAATCCTTTAAACACACAGAGGTAGCTCCTCAGTAATTACAGTTCATTAGTGTTCATATGCTTTTATGAAGCGATTAAGTGATCCACACCTTCAGTAGGTGCTAATCTGGCACCTTGTTTGAAGCCAATACTTAAAAGTTATTGTTACTTATAGCCTATTCCTTTGTGTGTGCAGATTAAATAGCTGCCTTTCTAGACCATACATTTTTGTCCCGTGGCCCTGAATACAAGTTGGCAGAACTGGAAAAACTTACAATGATTTTACAATAACAATGCATCACTAATGATCACAGGTATTTTCACATAAACTGAATCTTGTTTATCCCAGTGAAATACATAGCACAGGACATTGTTTTAGATAGTTCCTAAAAGGAATTATGGGTCTGATTAGTCACATCCAGGGCATGAAGAAATTCAGCATTTTCTTAAAAGACTTGAGTATATCCTTCTCTCTATAGTAAGACCTGCAGAAAACTGAAATATTATGGCAGGTGCCTCACTAGAGAAGCTATAATCTGGTTTATAAAATAGGGCATGGATTTTCTTCAGCCCCTCCTGTCATAATCAGATTACCATTGGACAGCTGTAATATGCCATTAGTTCACTACGAAAAAACAAAATGCTGCTTTTGTATATCCTCTCATTGTGTGACCCCCATAAGGTGGTTTAAAGTCTGTTAGCTCTGTTTTCTTACTAATCACACAATCTGAGACTGCTCTCCATATCTCTAACCTATAACACACAATGTTTTTATCTGAAAATTCCCAAGCTAACCCTGGAGTGCAATACACTTGCTCTTTTCCAGCTTTTGTGTTTCCCTGGAAAATTAAAATCTGGCAGAAAAATAGAAGATGATGATGTATGCTAAGGCCTTATTTTACTAATGTGCTTGCTGCTCTGACTTTCCCCTTGACAGACCACTTTTATATGACTATCAATTAACTTAAAACAAGTAGGTACTTAATTTATTTAGAAATTAATAGAACGAAAACATGTCTTTCCTTTGAGAGCAATGAATTAAGTGTTTGTTTCCCCCCTTTCTCATAGCAGATTATGTGGTGTCTTTCTCTAAGGACTGCCTTTAGAAATAAATCATAAATGTCAGAATTTGCTCCCAATTAAATTAAGAAAAGAACAACTTAGTCATTGTGGTGTGTTCCAATGTTGTATTTCACAATGTTTATAATTAAGTGCTTTACTCCTCTGAATATATCCTTCTACACTAGGATAATCCCCTAGTATGATAATCATACCTACCTACCTACCTACACAGTCATCAGCAGGGCTTGAACCAAAGACATTCAGTACTATAAACACAAGTCTCTAGCAAATCAGCTAAAGCAAGAACTCTAATAGTTGTGTAATAGTTCTAGACTATATACGCAATGAGAGTGATAACTACAGGATCCAGTGTATTCCACCTATTTAAAAAATCTTGTCCTGAGCATTAGAGGTGTATAGAAATTCAGATCTCAGCTAGGCTATTTTTGTAACAAAATATGACTTCAGACAAACATTGCAGTTGTCAGCAAAGATTGAATCTAAACCCCCCGCACTAAAAATACACATCTCTACAACTCTAAAGGTGAATTCCTTTAGCTGTGTTGTAGCAGCTGTACAGTTGCTGGAATCAGTTACCAAAGGGAGACATGATCACACATTATCCTTGTTCATTACACTGACACCAACTGACCTATTCTGTTCATTCCAGTAGCCTCAAGAATTTTTGTGTGTGGATGGGTGTGTTTGTGGGATTTTTTCTTTGTATGTTTTAAATAGGAAGGGGAAGCATGATTCAAGATCACAAGCTAGATTTTCAAAAGAGCTCTACTTTCATTGAGGTTCCAAAATGAAATGGCTAATTTTCAAAAAAATTCAGTACCTGGAAAAATAAATGAATTTCTCTTCCTCTAGCTACTATGGAACAACTACGTATCTGGCAGAAACCCAGGACTCAAGGCACAAAAAGCCTTGCTCACATATTTAACTCCTCCACTTTGGCTTTCAAGAATAGTTATGGAACCCACACTGTGTTCTCATTATTTTTAAAATAGACAGACACTTGTTAGATGAATTCTTTACACATCTTATTATTTTCCTTAGTAGTGTTGTCAGTATAGTTTAGATAGGAGTCTTTTCTTCAACCCTGAACTATTTCAAGTGGTGTCTGGATTTCAGAAACAATGGCTGATTCAGAGCTGAGTTGCTCTTTAGAAATGTGCAGTTTCCAAGGGCAAGATGTCAATTTCAAATGAACACATTAGGTGCCTTCAGTGTTTGGGGACGGTTATTCATCACAAGATTATTCACTTTGTGCTTTCTTTAACCCATGAAATGGAAGTAACATGTAGGATAACTTGAATGTTGTGGGACTAGAAGAAGCCTTAGTTGCTCAGCTTTGCTCTTCCAAGGATATTGAACTGTTTGTCCCTAAAATGCGTGATCAGAGTCTAAACTACATTTTTGGCACCAGTGACAAAATCCAAATGTACACCCAATTTGTGAGGTCCAAGAACTGACTCTACAGTAGATAATTATAAAAAAACAATTATCCTGATCCTGCAAGGTGCTGGGCATGCTAACCTCAGTGGCAGTTGAGGGCACTCAATATTTCATCAGACTAGCTGCACTGTATGTTTATACCTATGTTCCAAGCTCTCTGAAAGGCTTTTCCCCCCATCTCCTGTGTATTAAAATAAACCACATCTTATCTTCTCCTTGTCTTTCCTCAGGGGAACTTCAGTTTGACTGTGGAAACCACATCTGTGTTCCTCTAACATTTTAAAACACAAATGTGATTTTTATAATTCTAAGGATCTCTATAGTGAAACAGTTGCTGCCAGTTTTGGATTACAAATCTTTTTCCCAAATAGTGACTCCAAGGCATGGACATCAAAAACATTGATTTTATTCCATATAGCTATTGGCAAAAGACATAGCTTGACTCTCCAATGGTAAGAAAAGATAGTGTCCCTTGTTTTCAGTCCTGTGAATGAAATAAAACAAACACTATTACATATTTCTAAATTAAATCAATGGTATATCCACAGCTGCCAAAACCAGTTCGCCTCCAAAAAATATTTTCATTACAATTTCAGCATAAATGTTATAATATAATATGTTATAATATAAGAACATTCAGTGAAGTTGTCTGAAAACTTAACTGTAGGTCAAATCTTGTTTGCCCTAATAAACACAAGTAATATCTCTTCTCTAAAAGGGATTAATTATATGAGTAAGCATAATTTGGCTTTACACATTTATTATATAAATATTATGACCGAATGAGATAATCGTATTAGTGATAAATATCTAACAGACTGAAAGAAATAAACAAATCTCCTAAGATCTGGTATGTTGATTTTTAACAGAGTAATGGAATTATACTGAGGAGTTGGTAAGAGGTGCTTGCTTGCTAATTTTTTGTCCAGTCACACTCATTAAACAGCAAAATGCACAATGAAAAAGAAGAAAGTAACAACTAGGATGGTTCTGAGAGGTTTCACTGTATCTTGAATGCTGAGACTATAACATTAATAATCCTTTTAGGGTTTCATGCTTGGCTACAGTTTCTATTTCTAGCGGATATTAATTACAGTCATAGCTTTCTTGGTTACTTTACTTAGACCATGATAAACTCTCACATTTGTGTCTGTTAATGGATTAAAGAATGATCTAAAGAAATATTATTTTCTTTTGTATAATTAACTTCTTCTACAGCAAGTTTTGAATTCAGAGAAAGCAAATCATTTAATTTTGTTCTTTTTAATTTCACATAATAAGTGCTTCACAAAACAATCAATTATATTTTGATACTCATGTGGTTACCAAATTAAAAAATCCCCATATAATTTTACCCCATTTACCTTTTCAAAATTGGCACCTGATTTATTGCATATTTAAAAGCAATGAATTTAATATGTTCTATACTCCTTACTAAGGTTAAATTCCTGTAAGCCTGAACCAATAGAAATTGAACAGATTTCAGTTTTGAGTTAGAGCTGAAATAGAAATTTCCAATGTTTGGGAAATTCCAATATTTCAAAATTTGTTTTGCTCCAAATTTGGACAAAAAAATCAAAATATTCTGAGAAATATTCCAGAAAAGTTCAAAAAATGTTTGTTAATATCTAAATGTTTTGACACTACCAATTGAAACAAAACATTTCAATGTTCCTGGATCAAAATATTTCATTTTGATTATTTGATATATTTCATTTTGATTTGTTCAACCAAAGTGAAACATTTTGTTTTTGCTTGGATCAGTATGAAATTGTGTACCCCTTGCCCACGAGGTTGTCTCATGGGGGTTGTAATTTGACTGCCTCATATGCCCATTCTTTTCTATGGGCCAGGTTCTTTGACCAGGCAGCATGGTTACATGACTTATGATGCACCACATCTGCTCAATCATAGGAGGGAGCGCTATATATCATGGGAAATGTAGTCCAGCTAGGGAGCTCAGCCTATAGAAGAGAGTGGGGGTCTGAGGCACCACATCAATTTAAGTGGATACAGATTAATGTTGATCCAGCCTGACCCACAGCGAAATTTTTTTTTTAATTGGAGATATACCAATCTCCTAGAACTGGAAGGGACCTCGAAAGGTCATCGAGTCCAGCCCCTGCCTTCACTAGCAGGACCAATTTTTGCCCCAGATCCCTAAGTAGCCCCCTCAAGGATTGGTAGCCCCCTCAAGGATTGTAACCCCCTCAAGGAAATCCTTCAGTTTGGTTTGACAGGCCAAAATGTTCTGATTTGGCTTGACCTGACACAAAACAAAATATTTCATTTAAATTTTTTATTGGGAAAATTTCCAGAAACTTTATTTTCCATCAAAGTACATTTTAATGGAGAATTCCCAACCAGCTGTATTCTGAGTGCAACTAGAACTTGGTGCAAAATAGTTATCAGTCAACAAAAACCTAAATTAATTTAGCCTTTTATGAATGTATTCTGGATGTATAAAGTTATGAAGATATTGATAGTGGTTGCCTAATGAAGGTTACATCAAGCTTTTCTCTTTGACAGGAACTTCAAACTTCACTAGGGCCGAAACAATGAATATTTGTGTCTGGCTTTTTTGTTTGTTTTTTGTTTCTTTTAAACAGGAAAGTGTTCTTTTAGGCATCTCTGCTTTTTTGAGGGTAACAGGCCTCAGACACCTGTCCTTGGGAAAAAAACAAAGGTAGGAAAAACTCCACACACTTCAGAATTTTGCATGGTTTCCCCCTTGACTTTGTACCCTGTTTAGACACATAAACATCCAAACGGCTGCTTTGGAAGTATAAACATATTTCTCCCCAAATCTTTTAGCTTTTCTCTTTAAAAAGGAACAATATAAAATGTTGAAAAAAAAAAAAAAAAGAACTTGAACAAGGCTGCTTAACTTCCGCATTGATGATGCATGGTTGACCAGCCAGGACTGCACCTCAACAGTGAAAAGGTTGCTATTTTAACCTTTGATTGGGCTAGAACAGTTGTTCTCAGCCAGGGGTATGTGTACCCCTGGGGGTACATACAGGTCTTCCAGAGGGGTACATCAACTCATCTAGATATTTGCCTAGTTTTACAATATACTGTACTACATAAAAAGCATTAGCAAAGTCAGTACAAACTAAAATTTCAGACAGACAATGAGTTGTTTATACTGCTCTATATACTATATATTGAAATGTAAGTACAATATTTATAGTCCAATCGATAAATTATATGGTAAAAATGGGAAAGTAAGCATTTTTTCATTAATAGTGCGCTATAACACTTTTGTATTTTTATGTCTGATTTTGTAAGCAAGTAGTTTTTAAGTGAGGGGAAACTTGGGGGTACACAAGACAAATCAGACTCCTGAAAGGGGTACAGTAGTCTGGAAAGGTTGAGAGCCACTCAGCTACAGTTTACTTTGTTGCCCTTCTCCAGTGCCTTTAAAAAAAATCAACAACTCCACAACTCCCTTAGAAAAGCACCTGGAGACCCAGAATTCACTCACTGAGGAGTTTCAGGAAGGATTGCACAGGGTCAACCTCCCTACAATCATGTCCAAAAGAATAAAAGGAATGAACTTAATTCTTATGTACCAACTTTATAAAACCTCATGATAAAGAAACATAATAAATAAATTATATTTTACAATATAACATGGCTATTTTATAAGCCACATATATTATCTGCACAGTGGTATGTAAACATACATAAATAAAACAAATTACATCTAAACAGGTCAGTCCCCACAGAAACACAATGAGAAGAAACTCAGATTTTCCAAATGCTTGGGTTGAATTCACCTTCTCAGTTAGAGTTTTTGATCACCAAATCCATACAATCTGCTGAATCAAAAGCAACGTCTTCCCTCCACTTGTAGAAATTTTCAGCTGGAATCCATGCAGATTCTTCCTCCTCCTCTGCTGAAATTACTCAGTTACCTCCTCAGCTAACCAATTAACCAACCACTCAGTTTAAATATATAGATTTAAAAAAACAACACCACCAAAACCCTGTTACAGGAAAATACAAGACCAAGAATAGAAAAATCTAAATGATTCTTTCCCCATCATCACATTTATGTTATAGGCATAGCTTCAGAGACAAATTGAATTAAGCAAAATAGTCTTGTTACCTGTTTTCTCAACATTATTTGAATCTGGAGCTCCATGCCACAGCACAGAGCAGTTTGTCCAGCAATGCTATGACCTCATGCCTAGAACTCAGTGGGAAATGGCGTTCCAGTTTGTGAGAATTTTAATGATTTTGAAAAATGTTCCCATCCCAAAAAATCTGAAATTTTGGCTAACTGACCATCTGAAAAACATTTTGGATCAGATAAAATCAAGACAAACATTTCAATTTGATCCTAAATTCAAAACTGAAATATTTTCATTTTGCAAATGAAAGTTTATGGAGGGAATGGTTTGAGATCGCCATATTTGGGGTCAGGATTTTCCTCCAGGGTAGATTGGCAGAGGCCCTGGAGGTTTTTCGCCTTCCTCCGCAGCATGGGATAGAGGTCGCTTGCTGGAGGATTATCTGCTACTTGAAGTCTTTAAATCAAGATTTGGGGACTTCAACAGCTGAGTCAAGGGTGAGAATTATTTCAGGAGTGGGTGGGTCAGCTTTTGTGGCCTTCATCATGAGGGAGGTCAGACTAGATGATCATACTGGTCCCTTCTGATCTTAAGTTCTATGAAATGATACATTTAAACATTTTTTTTCAAATTGGGAGATTCTCAAAACCAACCCTTTTCTACAAACACTTTCACGTTGATGAATCAGCATTTTCAGATGGAAAAAAACTCTTCATCAGAAAATTTCCCATCCGGCTCTATTTAGGCCCCAACTCTAAGCAACAATGGAACAAACAGTAACTAATTAATATATTCATTCCAAAAGGTTTTAGGGCTAAATTACACCACCTATATTCATTCTGACTAGTTCTTTACTATACAAGTAGAATGAGACTACTCAGAGTAAAACATTGCTCAATGTGAGTACAGGTGCCAGAATTAGGCCCTTAAATGAAATTGTTTGTCCAACAAATTGGGCTTTGAAATGTGAAATCACTATTTTATGTGAGCAAATACATGGAGCACATTTACTTAAGATTCATGTTCTTTCATTCAAGTGATTCTTTTAACCCCTTCTTCTCCCTGTTCTTTACTTGTCTGGCTGTGTAAGTTACTATGGATACTGTGCTGATGCTTTGTGACCCCTGTGCCCTTAATAATTTTAATGCCTGGAGAAGACATTTTAAGTGCTAGCTCATAATTTTAGCTGGGGAGGCAACTGTAGAGCCAGGGATATATATTACTTATTTTTGCAGTTAGCATTGTTGTTTTCAATTACTAGATTTTCTTTGTGAGATGATAGAGCAGGTTTAAACAAAAATGCATAAAGTATTATTACGCTATGATTTTCTGTGCACAAATAATGTGTATTAAATAGATGAGGAGTAGAGTTTTTTAGTTACCCCCAGGGTTTTTGAAACAGTATATATACACAAGTATATCCCTACCTTAAGATCCTTACATGTTAACTGCGCTCTAAGTTTTTGAGCCATGTGGTAAAGTTAGTATTTTCTATTCTATTATATAAGTTATAGAATCAGGGGCACCAGAACGGAGGAGTGGGGGCAAGTGGCCATGGCCCTATCACTTTTAAAAGTACACTAATTTAGTAGATTGTGCCAAGCCAACCCCACCCCACTTTTTAATTACTAGATATGATTTAAGAACACTATACATGATAGGATAGTGTTTTCATGATTGCCTTGTGTGGGGTTGGGAAGGAATTTTCTTCCAGAGTAGATTGGCAGTGATCTTGGGGTTTTTCGCAATGTGTGGATGAGGGCCACTTGCCAGGATTATCTGGGTATATCTAATTTAATAATTTCCCTGCCATTTCAGGGGCCTTGAGCACTGCTGCACCTTGGTCCTTCCTTTTCTCTGCCTGTGACATGTAATAGTTTAGTCTCCTGTAGGTCTCATTTACTTTGGTCTCATTTCAATTGTTGGGTTTAGTGTAGCCTGTCAAATTTACGATGTCAGACTAGATGATCTAATTGTCCCTTCTGGCCTTAAACTTTATGACTTTATGATTCACCACTCCCAGGTTGAATTCCTGAACACTCTCTCCTCTTTAATCTCCAAAGAGTCCTGGCCCACTCTCATTACTTCAACGGGGACACGATTTCACTCTGCTATTAGTAGGCAGCCTATGGAAGTGCCCATATATAGGTTTGAAAGGTTCAGATTTTGTCTGGAAAACATCCGTTTCACTGGAAACTCACAAACTATTGAAAAAGAGTTAGGAAAGCTAATAGGAAAAGTAAGAAAAATGCTGCTTGAGAATTTATTAGAGTTTTGATTTAAGGATATTTTATTTGTGTATATTGACGTGATGTTGGCAATTTGTATTTTAAAGGTTACAAGGCTTTATCTTTTTGAATCTCAGTGTCTACTGTCATTACATAATTTTCTGATCCTCTTATTGTCTAACACTCCTCATAATTTCCCAAAACTGAACATTTAAAAAAGATAAAACTTGAAAAAAATGTTTGAAAATAAACACTGATATTAATCTGTTGAAATTATTAGAAATAAAAATTCTGCCAAGCCTACCCATGTGTTAGGAAATTCCCTGTGGAAATAGCCTTGCTCATTTGGATTATGATTGTAGGCTTTTGTTTTGTTTTTAGAACACAAAACTGTTCTGTTCACCATCATTTCTTAACATCATCTCTAATGATAGATAAAGATGTTTGATGTTGACTTTTTGCTATGATTCAGAGAGAGGCTGCCAATCATTAGAGTATCTATGCTCATCATATTGGAAAACCACCTGAAAGACTGAATCTATCATTGTTAATACTTGCATAATGAAATTTGAAGCCAAATAGTACTGTTCAGCAATAATTGCTAAGATCAAATTTAAAGTATATATAATACAAATTTGTTAAATTATCTTTTTGTGGCAGGGGAGGAGTTTGAGATTGTGGGAGTCACCAAACGGTACTGCTACAGATTAATACACATGTTCTGTTTGTCTGACTATCCAGACAAGCAGATCTTGGAGGAATGCTCGTTGCTGTGGTCCAATTCTTTTTAGCCTATTACTAGCAGAAGTTTGTTATTCTGCCTTATCCTTACTTTCTGAATTATTTCACATAACTGGAGGCTATTCCTGTGGAGTGAACAAAAACATGGTATCAGCAGGAGGTGCCACAGTGGTGAGTCCCGCCCTTTTACACTAATAAAAAAGGAAACTATTCTTTCAGTACAACAATATGTTTATTTTGCATATCATCTTGTCATAGTGATCATTAATGTGACAGGGTGTACCAACCCCACACTAGGCCACCGGTCCGGACCAATCAATGTGGGCCCAGGAGACAATGGCCCCTCACCACTGCTGCACATGCTCCAGGTGGAAGGGATAGATAAAAGGAGGAAGCACAGATCAATCTGGGCTGGTTGAGGAGGATGAAGGATGTGTGCTGCAGGCTCCTGCAGAGGCACCTGCAACTCCCCCAAATGATGGGAACCATGGACCTGGACTACACTGTGGACGACCAGCCAATGGTGGAGACTGACTGGGACACTGAGCTGCTGCCAGTCGAGGAAATACCCAAGATGAGCATTGTGGTAGAAAGTGACCAGTGAATGTATTAGAAGCCGATGCTTAAATCCTTAACTGGGAATTTCCCAGCTTCATAGGGCCCTGGGTCAGAACGAACCCAGTGGAGTAGGGTGGGCCCGGGTTCCCCTATGCTAACCCCCTCTGCACTCGCGACTAGGTGTGGCTACTGGGGGATACAGTACTGCTTGCTGTGCCCCATCCGGGGCTACAGACTGATTGTTTGCTCTGCCCTCCCCAGAGGGTCAAAGTCCCCGAATAGTTATTTTCTGCCCCAGCCAGGAGGCTCAGGAGTCATAGACTGAGTGTTTGTTGGGCCCCACCAGAAGCCCTGAGTTCCCCTCATTGAAAGTGCCTGATCCAACAGGGAGTCCCAATGAGTGTGTGATGGGGTCTATCAACCCCACACTAGGCCAATGGGGGCAGTCCCACTCAATACGTGGGGCCCCACGTGACAATCCATTTGAAAAACACTTTACAGTACAAATATTATTTGGTTTGTATATTATTGCTCATATTACATTTACAGCAAACTAAAATAATCATATTCCAAAATAAATAAATTCAAAATAAATAAAGTAAAATCAAATTAAAAAAACACAACCAAACAATACTATAAATGAATATGAACATAAATGAAGTAATTACATTGAATTTAATTAATTTGAAGATTAAAAAAAACGTAAGTAAAGGACTCGGTTTCAACATTTCTTTTAATATTCAATTTGGTTTCACATTTTATTCATGTGCTTTGTTATATTGCCATGTGGCTCCCTTTGTTGTTTTTATAACTTCTTTTGGTAGCTCAAACTTGAAACATGGCACAGGATTTGCCAGCTTCATTTGAATAATATGGGACAATGTCTCGTCTAGCCCAAGGTTTGGTCTGAATGGTATCTTTTTCTTTCTAAAAAGACTGAACACTCTCTCTTCTCCTGCACTTGAGAGTGGCAAAACTAAGACAAGCCTGGCAACTCTGGACAGTAATGGGGACTTGAGAAGACCACTAGGGCTTTTGACATTGCTAAGGTATGCCCATACCGTGTCCATCCTATATTGTACAGTAGTGTTATCTGTGTCATTTTTTAGTGCTGCCTCATCCCAATACACACTGAGGGATGTCTGATTTCTGCATCAACTTGTAATTAACAAACTCTTCTTGCAGCTTCTCTATCTCAGGTGGAGAGAGATTGAACATATACTTGTATCAACCTGTTCAAAAGTGCAGTTTTCCCTAATATCAAAGTTCGCACATGCTCCCGTCTTTAACATTTCATCATTCAAAGGTAGCTTCTCACATGCATACTTGGCTACACTAGTATAGAATGCTCTGGCTGCACAAAAGAACTTCTGTTTTTCAAGAGGACTAATATCCCCATGCTCTTCCAACTTCTGTACAACCTGTTTTGTGACCAGATCTACAAACAGATGTGTCTTGAAGCTGATTGTCAGAATTAGCAAAGTCTGCATCTGTAAGTGAGGCAGCATTTTTGATCACTTCCACCTGAGTAAACTTTCCTAGTGAGTTTCTCACAAAAGGAGAAAGCATACCATCTACTGTGTAAATATAACTGTCTTCCCTCTGCAGAAAGTTGTTAGTGGTACTAAACACTGGGAGTACAGCCTGATAGAACAACAGATTAAATTTCTGTCCTAGGATGCCTGAAAGCAGAACTTTAGTCTCCTGAACCTTGCACAGCTATCGTCAACAGACAAAAAGTAGCTTTTGAGAACTGTGTACTGCTGCAACAATCTGTTAATAGCTATTTCCAGGCTAAGCCATCGAGGATGAACATGCTTCAGAATCTGTCGGTATTCAACATCACAGAAACTACAAAACTCCTCCAAGAATGACTGTCATTTTGTGCTTTTGTCAAAGCAATAGTAGCAATCAATACATACATTTTCAACATCAAATCCTGACACTTTAGAAACCTGTGAAGCACCAGCAGTATTGTAGATGATGTGGCATGGACATCCCATGAAATACACACATTAATTCTTACTTTGAACCAGGGTCTTAATTGAATTATTCTTACCCATGTTTACACTGGCACTATCTACAGAAAACTCAGTACAGTTATCCCATGTCACATCATTCTCTCACCAATTGTGGAAAAATATATATATATATATATTGCAGAGGCTGCATGAATGCCAGTAGTGAGGCATAAGCCAAGTAACTGTGTTGTCACAAGATGCTTCTGGATATCAAAATTCCTCACTGTCATTTTTTCTAAGCCTGTGTCATTAGGGACATCAACAGAAAGAGAAAAGGCTTCAATCTTCATTTGCTTCACAAGACACTCTTGGAAATAGGGAGCAATGGCACCATTCAGCATTCATGTTGACTTGGTTCTTAAACGTGATAATTTTGGCAATCTGTTTGTCAGGGAAGATATCTTTAAACAGGGGGGCTCAGGTAGTCTAAAGTCGCAAAAGGAATATTGTGCTGAGCCAGCAGAGTTTAACTTTCACTTCTGCATGTGTCACCTGGGGGAAAAACATTTATATTGTGTACATAAAAAGGTGTAATTATAAAAATAAAAAAAAAATATTTTATCAAAGTTAAATATAAAAATGGAAAAGTAATAGACAATTAAAAGACATTCAAACAGTATAACCAGATTTTCACAAGCATGTATGTTAATAATATGATACAAATAGTGAGTGGAATTTTTTATATGATATAAGGATTGCAACTTTGTGTCTCTGTAAATTTGTATATGTAACATACTGTATTTTAATAATCTTGTTGCCTTGGATTAAGGCATCAGCTAAATTACTTAATTAATATTTAACCCTTATGAAGACACACTGAAAACTATACAGAAAACAGAAAATATTGGACCCAATACAAATTAATTAATAAAATAAAACTTTCTGAAAGAACATTGTAAACAGTTTTTGACAAAATACTAGGAATAAATGATGTACTACCAAAAAAGAAAAATGCAAGCAAACAAAATTACTTCTGGGTAACCCAGGTGCCCTGAAGAGGGTTGATGATGATAATTATAATAATAAATTATTAATAAATTAACAGTAATCATAATTATTAAACATAGTCAACTTACTTTATCAGTGAGGAGATTTACCACAGGTACAAAAGGAATTCATGGTTCTGAAGAAACTGCTCTGCTATTTATGTGGTGTATTTCTCTTTCCAGGTGACATGTTACATTTTTTTTCTCTTTGAGGGCCATAGGACACAGCGTACATTTAAAAAAAGAAGTCTTGCCTGCTACTGGGACAATGAAGGGTCATGAATTTGTCCAGTGTGGTTTACATTTTGAACTGTACTTTGCAGAGCCTGCAAACTTTTGCTCAAGTCCTGCTTGGTTTTTGGACAATCTCATATTTTTTGACCCTCAACTATTCACACACATACACACACACACACAGAGAAAACCTCTGCGTAGCCTCTTCTCTCTTCTTGCACACATGTAGAACATGGGCCTGTAGTCTCCATGGTTACCATAGTACACAAGCTTGGACAGTGGCTTTCCAAGCTCTAAATCCAATGCCTGAGACCCTAGACGTATTGTTGTCTTTTGCAGCACTTGAGTAAAAATATTTTAAATCTTTATTTATTTACTCAAAATGTGTGAGATAAGCTTATGAATGTGTGTGAGTGTGACGTAGCATGCAAGTGTGTGAGTCTCATGCCCAATGAGTGAGACTTGAAATGATATTCTTTCCTCCTCATATGCGGTCTTTGCGAGGAGGGTATTGAAAAATATGCTGCCTCAGAGAATACATATTGCTTTCTTTTGTATACAGTCAGAATCCTCCTCCCATTCAAGGGCTATGTACTGTTTTGTACACCCCATGAACCAGTCCCTGAGGGAGATACCACCGCTCTAATAAATTCAGTGACTCTAAAGGTTAATATTAAAGAGCCTGGCTGTAATGTACAATGACTGGTGTAGCTCTAGTCACTGGACAGAGGCTACTTCCCTTCAGGATAGGAGACAAACTTTTCAGCTATGCAGAGGTTTGTTCTGGCTCCCTCAGTCCATTATTTACCATCATGCAAAATCGATTTTAAATATTTATATTGCACACAAACACAAAATGAACATATGTGATGGGGACTTTAACATATTGAAATGAATACTAGATCTCTCCTTATTAACACTTCTATATACATATAACAATTTACAGAGTGGTCTTGTGTACCCTTCATCCTTCTTGTTGTTATTGTTGATAAAAGCTAGTTCAAGTTTGGCTCTTAGTGCATGTGTTCTTCACCCTGTAGCTTAGCACAAAGAAGAAATTATGCTGTTACTATATCATGGAATAAATGGGTTTATGATGGACCTTTGTCTACATTACCTGCAACCTGATCACTAATCTGTCTCCCCGAGGATTTACTTCAGCATTCTAAACCTCTGAGCAGCTTTGAACCACTGCCATCAAAATAGACAGACAAACATGCTGGAGAAATATTTTCCTCCTTCTTCCAAATACATGATTTCTCCATACCCAAAATTAAGCTGAACTGCAGCTGGATGAATTTTTTTCAGCTAATAGTTTATTCACTGCGAAATGCAATTTGGGATTGACTGAAACTGTTCATAAACACATCAAGTACTTTCAGTGAAATAAAACTGCAGGAAAAAAAATCCCCCCAAAATCACATTTCATTTTGACATTTTGGAAATGAAATGTTTTGATTTTTTTATTATGAAATTACATTTTGTTTTAAAATTTCATTAGATATAACAACAGCGGTAAAAGACACACAAAAATAAATGATTTTTGGGAGGGCGTTAATTTGGTGAAATAAAACAAAAACCATATTTGCCAAGCTCTATTGCTGACACAAGGACCAAGATTGTAATACTCAGGCCTTGTCTACACTAAAGGGAAAAGTCGATCTAAGTTACGCAATTTGAGTTATGTGAATAGCGTAACTCAAGTCGATGTAGCTTAGATCTACTTGCTGCAGGGTCCACACTACGCGACGTCGACGGGTGACGCTCTCTTGTTGACTCCCCTTACTCTTCTCGATCAGGTGGAGTACAGGAGTTGATGGGAGAGCGATTGATGGTCGATTTAATGGGGCTTCACTAGACCCGCTAAATTGACCGCCAATGCATCGATCGCCGCAGCGTCGATCCTCTGGTAAGTGTAGAGAAGCCCTTAGTGCCACAGAAGTCACAGGTTAAAGGTTCAATATCGTATCAGAACTAGAGACATTAGTTTTATACCACTGAATAAGGGAGATTTCCAGCTGATAAGCATCCACTGAGTGACAGCTCTTAAAAGAGTTTGAGCACAATGATTGTACTTATAAACTTTCTACTGGTCTGATAGACTTTACTGGCTCTATTTTTATTCCCCATTATGTATATAGAAAACATCTTTTAAGCCAGTAAAAGCCTTCATATTGGGACAAGCATTTTAAGTGTGACCACCATTTTTGCAGTCTCAGATTATCCAGTTAGTTATATTACATACATGAATTAAATATTAGGGCGGGTTGAAATTGTCTTTAACAATACTGGTATTTGATGGAAAATTAGGTTTTAAACTCAGTGAATATTTTTGTGATAAGTGTCTGCTTTCTACAGAAAATGTTGTTTTTTCCCTCAAAAATCCAAGCACCCCAAAATTGAAATAAAATATTTTGATTTGTATATGTCATTGCAATGCCTTATGAGAGTTGTAGATTTGCTTCCTCACTTCCTATTCTCCTCTAGGACTCCCCATTCAAACTACATCTAATATGACGAACCACTGCCAGGGACTTCCATAATGCACACTGCCTACTCTCATCAAGAAGAAGGTTTGTGGTTTGTGGGAAATGATTATTTGTATTAAGCAACACCTGGAGTCCTAGTCATGGATCAGGACTCTAATGTGGTAGACGCTGTACAAACACATAACAAAAAGACAGTTCCTACCCCAAAAAGCTTAGTTTTGAGCTTGAATTACTGGAAGCAGGACTGTTTGATTAATTCTGATGTTGTAATATAATGCATGTAGGGATGCACAGCATGTATTGTTACCAAGCATTGTTACTCTCAAATGTATTCCAAAGTTTTCCATAAAAGTTGAAGCACATTTTGTGTAATAGCTTAAAAGCAGTATGCCATGCAAAGTAAACACCAACTCACATCAATTCATCAAAACAATTAAAGGCACTTTGTCAAAATGATTGCTTAAGAAATACTTCTATCTAGGTACTTATTTGGCTCTCATCACCATGGTATCTGAGTTCCTTCCAGGTAAAGAATAAACCATCCATTTACATAATCTTTTTACCCCAATAGAAAAGTAGGAAGCAAGATCCTAGGTAGAGAGCTTCATAGCATCTCTGGCTGATTGTCTTGATGGATTGTATTCTTCTGGTAAGAGTAGTCTCTTATATAAAGTTGGGTAGAGATGGTCTCACAATTCATGGTGAATTTTGGTATTTCTTTAATCAATATGTTTCGATATTATTTGACCAACTCTAATTTTGGCATTTTAGGACAATCCACAGTGAAGACATTTCCCTGCTTAAAAAGACTTACTCATTTGGCACTTACAGCCACAAGCTGTCAGTAGAAAGCAGATCCAATATATTATTATTTTGATTCATTAAGAACTGTGGCATAGAAGTTGCCTTCACGTTACTTCATATTGAAAATAAGTGGCAGTGGGAAAAGGAGGCAATTAAAAATGTAGAAAAAACAACATTTATGGTGAGAAAATCAAAATTAAGTAGAAATTCTTAAACCTGTATTTTCTAACTTTGGGCTTGTGTAAACAAATACTTGGTTTGCAGCAGGCTGGAGTGTGACTCTACCCCTCACTAGCTTGCTGCATGCTCATTGTCCGTGTAGACCCCACTGATGTACATGAACAGTTTTAGTACAGTTTAATATACTCCCATTTTAAAGTGGGGTAGATCAAAGTGTGCATTAGCAGTATCCACACAGACAGTTAGTACGCAGTGCAGGATAGATTCACATTCCAGCTTGACACAAATTAAATGTTTGTGTAGACAGGCACTGTCTTTCACATACATTAATATGATTAAGCTAGTATGATATCTTATTGTTATTTACAGAATCACTTATGTACATTGTGCTTTGCAAATATTTATTCTCTTCTTTGAGGAATTACATGGAGAGGTAATAACTGAATCAACCAGCTATTTCATGCATATCAGTTTTGTGAGCCATTTGTGCTCAAGTTTGCTCTGATATTACCTGTACAAAATGTTTTTATTATTATTGTTAGTAAATTTCTTTCTTGTATTCCAATGATTCTATTTATTGCACAGATTCTTTCAGAATATATTTTGCAAAACCTGTACTTCCATGTATTTCATTCTTTTCCTATCTCCAGGCAATTTCCAGGGGGTTTTTTTCCTTCTTTCTCTCAAGGCATGTGTAAATGTCACTATCCTGTGCAGCAAGGGATTTCTTAAAGGTAGACTTGTCATTTTTCTTTGAAGATTAAGACACTTCACAGTAGTTATTTGTAATAGTAATAAAGCCCACATGGAGTTTTACATGCCTTGCTCTCCCCCCCCCCCCCCCCCCCCCCCCCCAGCATTCCTTGGGGAATTTGTGTTTGAACCAGGGAGCTCATGACACACCTGAAAAACCACTAGGCTTTTGAGGCTTGACAAAATTGTTTCTATCTCTCTAAGTGCAGCACTGACTGAGTTGAGTCATGTGCAGCCAACAGTATGACATATAGTTCCGGTTCTCTGACACAACACACATCTTATGCTTTGGGTTCACTAGTTCTCTCATAGTTTAGTCCCATAGAAGGTGCTTGGATTTTGTGCCTTGTGATCTCCTGTCTCTCCCTCTTTTTTCCCCTATCCTCCCTACAATTCTGATCTACTTAGTTTCTGGAAGAACTGGATCTTCTAAAATGTATCATTAATTAAAATCTTTAATTATTTAATATGGTATCATGAACTGTTTATTTAATACAGCCTTTAGCTTTTTTGACATCTCAAGCAGACATTTGTCCCCATTGTTATGGTCCCCCTGGAGGACAGAGGTAAGGGGCAGGCTTCAGTCCTCTTCTCTGCCTCCCCCAAGATTGATAGTTTGGCCTTGTGGATAGCCCACTGGACTATGACTTAGCAAACATAGGTTATATGTCTGGTTCTGCCATTGACCTACTGCGTAACCTTGGACCGGCCTATTCCACTCTCTGTGCTTCAGTTTCCCCATCTGTAAAATGAATGTAATGACACTGATCTCCCGTGTAACGTGCTTTGGGCTAGATTCACAAAATGAGTTATGTGCCTAAATCCAACATTTAGGTGCCACTAACATTCACAATACCATGGCTCAGGTGCCACTGAAGCCTACAGGCACCTAAATCCCCCTACATTTCCACAGGTAGCCATGTACAAAGCTGCCTAATTCTGATGCTGCTCCATAGCTAACAAGATTCTGAGGGTCCTTATTCAAGTCCAAGCCTCTTCAGGATTCTCAAATTAGTTTCCCCCCTGCCTCTGCTGTCAGTGGAGCCTGATCTATAAGATGTGCTCAAAGGTCACCTATCCTGCACAAAAGTCACCCAGGATGAGCAGGTTGGGAATTTTTTTGGTTGGCTGACTGGCACATGTGTATCTGTCCTCCAGAATACCCAATGGCCCAGTGCTTAGGGCACTGATGTTGGAGACCCTGTTTGAATCCCACTCTGCCTGATTTCAAGCAGAGACTTAAATGCAGGTTGAGATCTATTGATGAAAGATGTTATATAAGAGTTAGAATTTATTGTTTCCAGGACCACAGTAGTGCTGAGGTAAGTGAGATTCTGTGGCCTCTTTCCCCTCCCACGGTAGGAGTCAAAACTCATCCCTTGGATAACTCCATTGACTTAATTAGAATTACCCCAGGGATAAGTTTAGCTCAGATATTAGTCATGGTTACATAACTTTAATTTAAGTTGCTTAAAAAACATAATTAACCCTCACAACACCTTAGGTGGTGTAAGGCAGGAAAGTATCATTAATATTATGGCAAACCTAATGCACATTGGAAGACTGAAACACAGACAGGTTTATTAACTTCCCACAGTCACACAATACATCAATGGAAGGGTTAAGGCTTGTTTACACAGGGACATCCAAGAAAGTTAATCCAAATTAACTAGATATATGCATTTGAATTGGATTAGTTAAATGGCATTAAACACCCGTGTGGACGCTATTAATCGGAATTAAAGTGGACTTAGTCCTGGTCTACACAAGAAAATTAGATAGGCTTAACTACATCCCCATGTGGACAGCACTAGGTTGACAGAAGACTTCATGGGGAGATGGATTACTATGCAGACTGGAGAGCCTCTCCCATTGATGTAGGTAGCATCTACAGTGAAGACTGCAGCTGTAGAATTTCAAGTGTAGACAAGTCCTTAATTTGGTCTAGTTTAATTCACTTTGGAGGTTAATTATCTAAACCAAATTAAGGGCTGGTCTAAACTGGAAATGTACATCAGCATAGCTATGTCTTTCAGGGATGCGGAAAACTCTTACCCCCAGTAAGAGCTAACCCCCAGTATAGAGAATGATAGGTCAGGGATCGGCAACCTTTGGCATGCGGCTCTCCAGGGTAAGTACCCTGGTGGGCCGGGCCGGTTTGTTTACCTGCCACATCCACAGGTTCAGCCGATCGCGGCTCCCCCAGGCCAATGGAGGTGGCAGGAAGTGGCAGCCAGCTCATCCCTCGGCCCACGCCGCTTCCCGCAGACCCCATTGGCCTGGGACGGCGAACCACGGCCAGTGGGAGCCATGATCAGCCGAACCTGCGGACGCGGCAGGTAAACAAACCGGCCTGGCCCGCCAGGGTGCTTACTCTGGCGAGCCGCGTGCCAAAGGTTGCCGATCCCTGTGCTAGGTCAACAATTCTGTCGACCCAGCTACCACCTCTTAGGGAGGTGGAATAATGACAGTGACCGGGGAACCCATCCCGTCATTGTAATGAATGTCTACGCTGAAATGTTACAGCCCTAGAGCTGCAGCTGTGGAATTTTAAGTGTAGACATAGCCTAAAGTTGTTCACAGAAGGGTTTCATATGGTTTAACTAATCCACTGTAAATTCACCTCTTTAGTTATTGTGGATTAATTTTCCTAGATTTCCCTGTGTAAACAGGCCTTTAGAAATAGACTCCCAAGCACCCTGACTCCCATCCCCTTGTTTTCATCACTAGATAACATACCTAGTAAATTAATTACTATTATATTTGCTTAACTTACTAGCTGGTTATTTTATCACTGTTGAATTCCTGTGAGAAGAATTTGCATCTTTTGTTGTAAGACCTTGGCAAACGAAATACTATTTGAAGGTATTGTTCAGTGATTGAGTCTTTCATCAATTGTCTCATCTCTTTCTTTTGCATTTTACAAGCTTTTACCAGTAGAGATCAATTGAAATGGGAATGAATTCAGGGAGGGCCTCTGAGCTGTGTAACACCGGAGGTCAAATGAGATGATCACAGTTTTGTTTTGATTTGGAATTAATCCCCAAATGTGAAAATTATCTACAAAAGGGAAAGCCCTGGTGCTCATGACTCCAGTACAGCCAACTAGAGAGGACTGCTTTGGAGCCACAAACCCCGGAAGCCCTTGACCCCGTGACTCCAGGGCAGTCCCCCATGCTGGCTATCCCAGAGCCAGAAACCCTGGGCTCACCCACTGAAGGGTAGCCAGTCAGGCAGACAGACAAGGAGCAGGGTGAGTGAGAAGAAAGGAAACCGGACTGTCAGGTCTGTGATGTAGGAAGCCAGGCCCAGTTGTTAGCATAGCGCGGGGGACAGGTCCCCATACTAGCCAGAGTTTAGAACCAGAAGGCCAGGATCCGTGTGTCAGACACCAGGAATCGGGCTGAATGAGGAAACCAAGATTTCAAAACCAGAAGACAAAAACAGTAGTGGTGAATGAGCAGTCTAAATCAGGAGTCCAGCTGTACAGACAACTTCCTATTCCTCTCTCTGACTTAAGACATAGGAGTGTGCTAATCATGAGCAGCAGTGTTCTACTTAACAGGGCCCAGAGGTGGAGCCACCTACCTGATCTGGGCTTCCAGGAGTACTGGTCCTAGCTTATGCCAGTAAATTGTTTGGTGGAGGCTTGGAATGTGATGACCCCCACCTTCCCATAATTTTATCGACCTGGGTTTGAGACCTATTGGTCATTTAATAGACTGTTTTCTATTGGACCTTCACTGAAATCAAATCATCTCTCTAAAACATTTCAATTTGAATGAATCTGCATTCTCTGACAGCAAAATGTTCCATCACAGAATTTCCAACAGCTTGAATTATAAACCTACTACAGAAATTATAAACAAGAAGAAGTTGGTTAAATTTGATAAGAATTTTGGCATTTACACAAACATTAGTGATAATGAGACACACAAAAATCTACATTAAAAGAACATTATTAGGATTACAAGGTAAAGTACTCAAAAGGTAGGAAATGTTAGAATTACGGTTGTGTGTGCAACCTTAATGTAGCCCTCTTGTGTGTATGCCTTATGATGCAGTCTTTAATTACATGATCCATAATATTTTTTTCCACAGGACCCTTGACCGCTTCAGTGCGCAGGATAGATGGTGTTCTCTTAATGAGTAGCTATTCAAAATTTTGTTTTCTCCTTATTGTTCCATGTGTGGCCCTGTGCCTTAATTATTGTTAACTATTCAAACTGTGCTCCAAAAGCAGTGTTATCAATTTCCATATAGAGTTTTTTTCTCTGATGCTCCTTAATATATTATATCTGAGTGCTTCACAAACATGCTGTTCATACACCCCTGTGGGGTCAGGGGGTGGTATTATTCCCATTTTACCGATGGAGAGCTGAGACTCAATGGGATTAAGGTGAAAAGGATCCACTAATTTTGAATGCCCAATTTGAAACACATAGGAACTGATTTTTCAGAGTACTTAGCAGCATATAGCACTTTATAACTTCAAAGCACAGATCTCATTGACTTCAGTTGCAGCTGTGAGTGCTCAGTAGTTCTGTAGATTAGTCCTCAGTGTCTCAAATTAGGTATCTAGAAAATGAGAAATATGGAATTAATGACCAGCTGTGAAAAGTTTAGTTTAAATGACTTATCCAGCATCACACAGGACCTGTGTGGCAGATGCAGGGACTGAATCCAGTTGTACAAGCAGCATTTAACTCCCTTAACCAAGACACCACCCTTCCTTTTCCTGCAGTCCACTGCCTCATCCACAGTACACTTTCCAAGTTCTACAACACACTAAGCAGGGGTCCTGCAAACAACAGTCTCTTATGCTACACAACACTGACTCATTCTCAGAGCTGCTGTGCACTGAATGAGGTGTGGAAAAAGTAGTATATGATCATTTATCATGAATACTTACAGGGTACCAGATTAAGGTTGCACAGCCAATATTAATTCTGGCATTCCCTAATTTTTAAGTGTTTGGCTTTATAACCTTAATGTTCTTTTATTTATTTTTATGTAATTTCCTATGTTTTTAAAAAAGTCAGCTGAAAAAACAAATGCCATGGCATCATATTGACACCCACATAGTTCATCAGCAGGGTTGGAACCTTTAGATAGACTGTACTAAGGGAGTAAATGACAATGGTAGTAGGTTGTCATTCTCTGTGTCAACCAGCACTAGAGGGCGATAGGACATTTGTAAGTGGGCTTTACGAATATTTGGAAATGGTGAGACTCAGGGATCTTGAGTTCCATTCCATTGTCTGGAGGGGAGTGTTCTCTAGTGAACACAGACTCTTCTAACCAGTCCCTCCAAACTTGATCCCTTTTATTTTTTTCTCCTTCAATCTCCTGTCTCTGTCTTCCATTCTCTGATTCACTATCTCCAGTGTTCTTACCTAGCCAGTCCCCGTTCCCCTCCATCTGACTTTCTTGCCCCTTCAACCTCCAGTTGCTTCCTGTGTTACACATCCCTTCTCACTGTAGTGCCCAGCTCTTGGGGTTTCTCATCCAATCTGTGTCCCCACCCCAGTTCCGAGTCTGTCTGTCTAGCCAGTCCCAGTCTCTCTCCCACACACCCCATCAAGTCCCAGTCTCCTCACACCACAGCCAGGTACCCAATCCCAGTCTCATCCACCTCATCGTACTCTCCTTAAACAGACAGTAGCAGTGTTTCCTCTTCCATAGCTTTCAGTCCCAGTTTCCCTTTCCCCCCACAACTAGTGGCCAGTCCCTATCTCCTTATCCCCACCTGCACTCTTCCAGTTTCAATCTATTCCTTCCATCCCCTCAACCAGTTCTGTCTCTTGTCCCCACTGTATTTAAATCAGGCAGTTTTCTCCTGCACATTGCCTGGGCCCAGCAGGGAGGTCACTGATTGCACAGGAGAGAGACAGGTTTCTTGCCCTGTGTTCCAGGGCTCAGCCTTGTCCTGTCCTGCAGCAGCCCTGACCTCTGTTCGGCACTGAGCTGATGGAATCTCTGAGATTTAAGCTGTGAAGCTCTAGCAAGTTTCTACTGACCATGTGCAAACTATGTTTTTTAATGGGTTTATCACTTGACCAAATCTGACCAAATTTCAAGTTCTTGTTTCAAGCATAGAAATCATAAAATCATAGAATATCAGGGTTGGAAGGGACTTCAGGAGGTCATCTAGTCCAACCCCCTACTCAAAGCAGGACCTAATCCCAACTAAATCATCCCAGCCAGGGCTCATCAAGCCTGACCTTAAAAACCTCTAAGGAAGGAGATTCCACCACCTCCCTAGGTAACCCATTCCAGTGCTTCACCACCCTCCTAGTGAAAAAGTTTTTCCTAATATCCAACCTAAACCTCCCCCACTGCAACTTGAGACCATTACTCCTTGTTCTGTCATCTGGTACCACTGAGAACAGTCTATTATAGCTTCTCAAAGGAAAGGTCACCAAAAACTTTTGCATGGGCAAAAGAACATATTTTTTCTTTGTCTTTTTCTCAGAGTGACTGAACTACTCTAGGTGATTTTTTATTTTTATTTTCATTTTTTTCAAAAAATGTGCCTGAGGCAGACCCTTCACTTGGAAAACTTCTGCCCAAGCAGTAAGTTTGGCAAAAGCTATAAGTAGGCATGGCAGAATGTGTTTTTTTTATTTTTCAAATAAATGTTGCAGTCAATATTGATACATATTTTAAAGCATTTTTATCAATTTGAATTTTCATAGTATGGGAAATTATGGGGAGAGGTCAGACAATAATGATTTAATGACAGTTGACATTGAGATTCAAAAAGTTAACTATTAAAACACAAATTGTCAATATCACAAGTCAAAATACAGAAAGTAAATATCCATAAATCATATGCTAAGAAGTTCTCAAGGAGCTTTTTTCTTATTTTGTCTAGCTGTAAATTTTATCATCATCAAGTGTGTGTGTGGTGAAATACATGTTTACTGGCATTTATTGATTAAAAATCGAATCCTTTCAAGCCTAGTTATAAGTAACTGATAACATGGTCTTATAATGGGAAGTGTTGGGCAACCTTAATAATTGGCAGTCCTATGAGCTCTGCCTATAATATTAATACATTCATAAACAAAAACTTCATTTAAAAGAGATTGAGCCTCATTAAATAATTTATAAGCAAAAACTTCATTTAAAAGGGATTAAACTTCATTAAGTGTGACTATTCTCTCATGCAAACCCTTAAAAGCAAAGAAATGTCAAGTTATGACACATCTCTTAACCATACTCTAATATCCACACAGCAGGATTCCTGGTGGCACTGGCAACAGATTCCACATTTTTCCAAGGCGCTTCCTTCATCCTCCAACTAAGGAAACACACTACACCAGGGGTAGGCAACCTATGGCACGAGTGCCGAAGGCGGCACGCGAGGTGATTTTCAGTGGCACTCACACTGTGCAGGTCCTGGCCACTGGTCCGGGGGGCTCTGCGTTTTAATTTAATTTTAAATGAAGCTTCTTAAACATTTTATAAACCTTATTTAGTTTACATACAACAATAGTTTTGTTATATATTATAGACTTATAGAAAGAGACCTTCTAAAAGTGTTAAAATGTATTACTGGCACACGAACCCTTATATTAGAGTGAATAAATGAAGACTCGGCACATCACTTCTGAAAGGTTGCCATCCCCTGCACTACACAAAACACTTTAGTCTCCTTCACAGTGTAGGGCAAAAACATAAACATACTTCATAAGTATTAGCAAATATTCAGATATATGTGGAGAGGTTAAGTACATAGTGTGTTATGCATTTGTGGAGAAAGCATTGGGTCATAATTAAGGTTTTCTGGTATATGGGGAAGGAGATTAATATACACCTCTACCCCGATATAACGCGACCCAATATAACACGAATTCGGATATAATGCGGTAAAGCAGTGCTCCGGGGGGGGGGGGGGGCTGCGCACTCCGGCGGATCAAAGCAAGTTCGATAACATGGTTTCACCTATAACGCGGTAAGATTTTTTGGCTCCCGAGGACAGCGTTATATCAGGGTAGAGGTGTATGTGGTATGGTTCTCTATCTGTTGGAGGAAAAAGTAAGGTTTTTATGATGATAAAAGGGCGAGTCTTCAGCTGCTGTGAATGATCATTTTATACCAGCTGAGGATCTTGCCCCCAAAAGTCTGACACCATCATTACAAATGTGGTAGACATTATGGTATGGTAAAAAGAGGTGTCATAACTTGACAATTCACTGCATTAGGAAAATGCAATGCCTCTCCAGCCAAAATTATTTTTATATGAAGTTTGTGGGTTTATTTTTCATATTAGCAACATTAATGATATTATTCTCTCATGACTTCAGTGGAACTACTCACATGGTTAAAGTTAACCATGTACTTAAGTGCTTTGCTGGACTGGTTCCAGAGTGATCAGCATCAGTAAATAGTCTAGCATACTTCAGTTGTGTTAAATACAGTTAAAATATTTTTTTTCTTTAAAAAGGAAAGAGGGGAAAATGAATCAAAGTTTCTTTCTGATGTCAATTGAGCAGATTCTCCCCTGTGACACAACTCCCCTCAGCCCATTACAGAGAGGGAGGAGTGGGCATGAGTGAGCCTATTTTAGCTTCCTAATCTTGAGGGCCATCCCCAGGCCTGATACCACTTAGAGCTGCTGCCAGGAAGCACCAATTTATACCTGTGGCCTAGCAGGAGCGCCGCCAGCTTTTTCGGCGCCATAGGCGGCGGAAGGTCCCACCCCCGAAATGCCGCCCCCGACAGCGGCGGCGGAAGGTCCCGCCCCCGAAATTCTGCTGACGACCGGGGCGCCAGCGCCCCCCAAATAGTAGCGCCCTAGGCAACCGCCTAGGTCGCTTAATGGGTTGCGCCAGCCCTGTGGCCTAGGGTTATTAGTGGACCCTATGCCAGTTGAGGATTGGCGTAAGAGTTTCAACATGCCCTTCCTTGCTCCCAACATACATTCCTAGCCAGGAAAGGGAGAAGGGGCAAAGATGCAGGGCCAAGCAGCAACACATGTGCCAGCAAAAAGTTGCCCTGTGCCAGAGGAATTCTCTACTGGTGATTTGCAAATGGATTATCGTCCTTTTTATGCCATTTGAATACCTCAAATGGGCCATAAGTGGACTTTGAAAATAGAACACAATATTTCCTGAGGTTCATTTCTACAACAGTTCAACATTTTGTGTGCCCCAAGAGCTATCATTCTTCCACAAAACACAAAGTGGAGTGAGGTGCCTTTTTTGTTTTTTGTTTTATTTTTTAAAATTCCATCTTTCAGAATTGTTGGGGTCCATTTTTGCATTTTTGTGTACAACAGTGTGTGTAAAACATGACAGTTCTCTAAGCATTGCACTTTCTGTGCTTTCAAAAAGCTCTTGCTTGTAGCTCATCCTATGCAGAGAAAAACATATAAATTGTTGGAGATGTAATCTTAATCTATGGAAAAGAGGCATACACATGCCTTACACTATTTACCTGTCTGGTAAAATAAGATTGTTTCCCAGTGGAACTACTGTATTTCTGCTAGTGATTAACAAGCACATAATGGTGTTCTTTAGTAATTTTTATTTAGATGTACAGCGCTAGTTTGACATTTTAAGATACCAATATATGCAGTGGAAAGGCTCTAGAGTGCATATTCTTTTCATATTATTAATGTTTATTCTAATCTTTTAAAAAAAACATATAAAGGGCAGAATAATTATATCAAAACAGAACATGTTTTTTTTTCTTAGGCTGGTGCCTGCAGTGCTGCTTATATTTGTCTTTTTTTCTTAAGGAAAAAATCTGTTTTGCAGTTTCCCAGGCTTGATCAAAAGCTTTATTGCATTTCATTAAAATCTTAGTGAAATGAATATATTTCCATTAATTAGACTGATGTATGATAATGACTGTTGCTTTATAAACCTTTCTGGATAGATTATTTTACTTAAGGTGCCATTGGAGCAGCTTTAAAGGAATGGAAGACCCTATTTTATATACACACAAAGCACCTTATGAAACAATTTGGCAATTTTTAAAATTAAAAAATGAGGCAACCATGGTATTTTTTTATTCCTAATTTGAGCTTTGTGTTTGCATATCTAGTATTTACCCACACTAATGTAGAGACTTGAGTTTAGTTTTGAGTTTGATTTTTTCACAGTATTAGGGGAATGGCTGCTACAAATGATTTTAATCCATGAAAAGGTGCTTTTAAAAATCATGGAATCAGAAATCATATATGCCTTTTACCAACTGTAGCATCTTTCCTGATAGATCTTAACATCAGTTTGCCCTATTACTATTTTGGTAAAAATCTAACATTTATTTGTTTATTTCAAAAAGCAACTTTGCCCAAGGCACTTTAGAGCTACTTTATTGAATATCAAATGAATACAGTAAAATGTCTTACAAATAGCTTGCCATTAAAAGAAACAAAAAGAAGAGATGCATTTAAAATGCTGTCCTAATCTTATGTGAAGTGCTGAGCTCCTCCTTGGAGATGCTAGGGGTCCTTGACTACCCTTATCAGTAATTGGAGCTCTAAGTGCTCACCATCTCTCAGGATTATAACCTGACAATCTTACTTGACCTATTCAGCTGAGATTTTCAAAGGGATTTGTGGGTCAATTCTTTTAAACTCATTGAAAATGCACATCTCTGTTGCCAGCTGTCTCAGGTGAGCATCATATCAGAATAAGGGGTCTGGTCTGTGGGTCTAGTTGTGCTCCTGTTGAAGTCAATGGCAAAACTTATTGACTTCAATGGTGCAGGAGCATAACCAACAGGACTTTTCAAGTGGGAAAGCTGCAGTCACCTCAGTGAATTCCACAGCTACCTTTGTATGAACCATAGGTATCCACTCCTGTTGTGCTATACAAAAAAGTGTATAAAAAAAAAAGTGTGTAAAAACAGTATTAGCAATTGGAAGTATTAACTGGGAGGAACAAAAAAGGATGCATGAAGAGTTCTCACTGGCTTTTTGTAAGACATGCACATGCACATGGATACTGGCTCTTATTAGTAGAACATGTGGAAATGGCTTTTGTTCCCACTGAAAATGTTGATGAAAATGGGAGCTGGGAGAGGATGTATTTATCCAAATTTTCCTCAAACAATTTTCAATTTTAAATACAAAATGGTAAATGATTGCTGAGAAAGGAGTACTAGAAAAGGCTCAGAATATTAGAAATATTATGGATCACAAATGAAATATGAGTCAACAATGTAACATGGTTGCAATAAATAAAGTAAACATCATTATTGGGTGTGTTAGCAGGAGTTCTGTAAGCAAGACATGAGAAGTAATTCTCCCGCTTTACTCAGCACTGATAAGGCCTCAGCTGAAGTACTGTGTCCAGTTCTGGACACCACACTTTGGGAAAGATGTAGACAAATTAGAGAAAGTCCAGAGGAGAGCAACAAAAATGATTGAAGGTCTAGAAAACATGACTTATGAGAAAAGATTGAAAAAATTGGGTTTGTTTAGTCTGAAAAAGAGAATACTGAGGGGGGACATGATACTAGTCTTCAAGGACATAAAAGGTTGTTATAAAGAGGGGGGGTAATAAATTGTTCTCCTAATCTACTGAGGCCAGAACAAGAACTAATGGGCTTAAATTACAGCAAAGGAGATTTAGGTTAGACACTAAGAAAAAAATCCTAACTATAAGGGTAGTTAAGCGCTGGAAATGGGAGGTTGTGGAATCTCCATCACTGGAAGTTTTTAAGAGCAGGTTAGACAAACTCCTGTCAGGAATGATCTAGATCAGTGGTTCCCAAACTTGTTCCACCGCTTGTGCAGGGAAAGCCCCTGGTAGGCCGGGCCGGTTTGTTTACCTGCCACGTCCACATGATTGGCCGATCGCGGCTCCCAGTGGCCACGGTTAGCTGCTCCAAGCCAATGGGAGCTGCTGGAAGCGGTGCGGGCCGAGGGACCTACTGGCCACCGCTTCCAGCAGCTCCCATTGGCCTGGAGCCGCGAACCGCAGCCACTGGGAGCTGCGATCGGCCGAACCTGCGGACGCGGCAGGTAAACAAACCGTCTCGGCCCGCCAGGGGCTTTCCCTGCACAAGTGGTGGAACAAGTTTGGGAACCACTTATCTAGATAATAGTTAATCCTGCCTTGGTACAGGGTAGGGTTGCCAACTTTCCAATCGTATAAAACCGAACACCCCTGCCCTGCCCTGCCCTGCATCTTCCCTGAGGCACTACCCCTGCCCTGCCCCTTCTCCAAGGCCCTGCACCCTCTGGCTCCATCCCCCTCCCTCCGTCGCTCGCTCTCCCCCACCCTCAGTCACTTTCATCAGGCTGAGGCAGGGGGCTTGGGTGCAGGAAGGGGATGAGGGCTCCGGTTGCGGGAGTAGGCTCTGGGGTGGAGCCGGGGATGAGGGGTTTGGGCTGCGGGAGGAGGGGCAGGCTCCAGCTGGGGGGGTGGACTCTGGAGTAGGGCTGGGGATGAGGAGCTTGGGGTGAAGGAGAAGGCACAGGGCTGGGGGCCAGGGTATTAGCGCAGCTCCTGGGAAGTGGCTACCAGGTCCCTGCAGCCCCTAGATGCATGAGCAGCACCAGGGAGGGTCCGTGCACTGCCCTCGTGCCTGCAAGTGCCTCGCCCACAGGCACTGCCCCCGCAGATCCCATTGGTCATGGTTCCCATCCAATGGGAGCTGCGGAGCTGGTTCTCAGGGCAGAGGGCAGCGCACAGACCCTCCCTGGCCACCAATGCATCTAGAGGCTGCAGGAACCTGGCGGTCACTTCCGGGAGCCATGTAGAGGTAGGGCAGGCAGGGAAGCCTGTCTTAGCCCCAGGCCCCCACTGCACCACCGACCAGACTTTTAATGGACCAGTCGGCGTTACCGACTGCAGCCGCCAGGATGCCTTTTCAATCGGGCGTTCCACTTGAAAACTGAATGCCTGGTAACCCTAGTACAGGGAACTGGAGTAGATGGCTTAGTAAGGTCTCTTCCAGATCTATGTTTCCATGATTTTTCATGGGAAAACTGAATTATTTTGTATTTTGGTTTTCCAATGAAATCTTTGGGAAAACAGACACTTTCAGCTAAAAAAATTTATTAGTCAAAAGCACAATTTTCAGTCAAAAAGTTTCAACAGAAAAATTTCAACCAGCCCTACTTTATTAGGCATGATCTTGGACACCTGAGAGAAAATACAATTACTTTTCAAAACTTGGAGTAGAGTGGAGACAATTCCCTTTATAGAGGGAAGTGTATACAGGTTGCTTGGTAACAGCATGCTGGCTAAAGTAGCACAGGTGCCATATTAGGAAGACTTATATAAGCAGACTTCTGCAACTAAGCAAACTATACTATATATGCAGGGACTTGAAGATGGGTTTCCTATAGGAGAGGGGTGCACCTTAAGCCCTCAGCTCTTGGATATTCTGTGTTGGGTGCTCCTCAATCCCTCTTGTTTAAACTCCACTTAGTATAAACAATTAAATATTTAAAAACACTGGGTGGTGACTAGGTGTTCCAGCACTGATAATCACATCTGTGTAATTATATTGCTGGCATTTATCATTCAATAAGCCATCAATTCCAAGCCAAGATTTAGAGACACCTTGTACTATTACATTAAGCATCACAAGTTGTCTCAGTCGATCTTGTCAAGAGCCTCTGAATGAAAGCAACTTTAAAATTACTCTGAGACAAAAGTCAATAAAAACAGCTGTTCAGTGGCTCTTGTAGAGTAGTATGTGTGGATTTGAAAGTAGTGATATTACTTTTAATACTGAGAATGGGTTTTGTGAGCTGCATTGTCCCAGAGGAAAGTACCTGTCTTTGTGGGCTGATAAAAATCTGGTCACTGATTTGTTGATAACTTTAAATATCAGGACCAAATGCTGGAACTGGGAGTAGATGTGGACTGGGATCCTGTGGAAAGAGCAATGCTAGATACTAGATTCATGAAGGCTGTTCAAGGTGGAGCTGCTCCATAGCAACCCTGCGTGGGAATGTGGTGCTGCAGACTCCCCTGCCGTAATCCATGAGTAGTTGCTGCCTGCTCGAAGCAAGGTGGCCTGTGCCTTAAGCTCGGCATTAGTCTCTAAACAGTTAACTAAGGATAACAAAACTCAGGATTGTCTGTCTGTGCCTTTAAAGAAACAATCTTCAGCAAGTTGAAATACTTGAGGGCAAGGCCCTCACCTGGGTTTGGGATTCTGGGCTAGCATTGAGGAGAAGAGATGGATCTGCTGCATAACAGTCTCACCTAGCACTGGCCCTGAGAAGCATCCAAGCCCTCATTACTTGCCTGTGGCTCCCTTTTGGCCAGAGTCTCTTTCTGGTCCTTCTACGCCTCTGGAGGACTAAGTCTTGGTGGTAGTCTGGCCTGAGTGATTTTTCCTTGAGCAAGGGGGTATCAGAGCATCAACTCATCCACTAGGGGACAGAGAAGGCCAGACAGATCCTGTCATAATGGTGCATTCCATGGAAGAGGCAGATTAGCTGCATTCTGTACCAGCTGGAGCCTTAGTATTTTTCCTGCTTTTTACTGATGCAGTAATCCAGTGAGTTGGAATGATCAGCATAGGAGAGTGGCTGAGGAAGCAAATGCTGGGTTGCTATTTTGGTAAATGGGGGACAGATTCAGGGAATAGCTTGAATATGGGATTGCTAGAGAGTTGGCAGAAACTCATCATTGCTAAAATGTGTACTACAGGAAGACGTCTGTGTGATACATTGGCACTATAACTCTAGTAACTAAAATACAGCTGTAATGCAGGTCTACAAACTCTAACGGACAAAAGAACAAAATGCTATTTTGTGCTTAATAGGGCACATTTTTGCAAGATGAAAAGATTTTAAAAGATCCTGGTCAAAGAGGATTTGCAAACTATAGAGTCTAAGAACAAAAGCACTGCATAGTATATAACACAGAGGCCTTCACAAATTGAGTTAGTAGGAAGCCCCACAAGCTGTTCATCACATAATATGTGATAGAATCAGGAGACAGAAAAGCAGGTCACGGCTAGAGACATCTAAGGATAACCTCTTGACCCTTATTCAAGGAACAGAATGAAGAATAATTAAGTATGGAAGGGAATCCACTTACTCTCGGAGACCCTTACACTATCGATATGGATGGCATGTCCTCTGATGTTGGATGGGATCATTTCAAGTGTAATGGACTCTGATGGTGGTTACGTCTCTTAATAAAGGCATTTAGGTGACTAGTCCTGCAATTTTGTAAAGGTTTACAGAAACCAGAATAGGACTTTTAATAAAAAAAGTGTTGATAAATGGTTTACCTTTATGAAGAGAAATTTAAAAATAAATACCCACAGACTTAAAATCATTTTTAATTGTTACTTGCCAGCACATCAAGAATATGCTATACACACCTCATTGTGTGCAATATAGGGCAAGATTATCATACATATGCAAAATATCACAAACAGTCCTTTAATGTACTCTGACAGCATCCTCACTGGTGACAAGTGTAAGTTTACAGATATCATGAGACCATATGAAATAAGGACCATATTGAATATCATTTGCAAATGCTGAGGTGTTCTTGAATGACATGGAATTAAAGGGACCATATCTGAAACAAATCCAGATGTAGTCTCTATTTAGAAAGCTCTTATATTTCTCTCTGGCCTTTATTCTAACACCATCCATGGTGCTTAATGTTACAACACAGGATCTTCCTCAGTCATGGTCCAGACAAACAGGGGCGGCTCTAGCTTTTTTGCCGCCCCAAGCATGGTAGGCAGACTTCAGCGTACCCGTCGTCGAATTGCTGCCGAAGCCGCGGGACCAGCGGACCTCCCGCAGGCAAGCCGCCAAAGGTGGCCTGACTGCCGCCCTCACAGGGGCTGGCAGGGCGCCCCTCGCGGCTTGCCGCCGTAGACACACACTTGGAGAGCTGGTGCCTGGAGCCGCCGCTGCAGACAAAGAAGCCAAGGAATGGACTATAATCTACACTTCTACTGCCACTCTCTCTGTAATAAAGCATATGTTCTTTTCATTAAGGTAATACTGATCACCTGCAGAGATTAAGAGATAATTTTCCACCAGGGTTAGGTGCAAATTGAGTCTTTCTATCTTTTGAGGCATGATGAATTGACCACTGCAAATGGCAGAATACTGGAATTCTGAACCAGATGGACCAGTAGTCTGTACTATTATTAAAATTCTGTATAATGCAGATGCTTAACTTCAGAATAGTCAAATTGTTAAAATTATAGAAAAATTATAGAAGCTATAGAAAATAAAAGTTTGCAGGTCATTAGTACATTAAGAAAAAAAATGTGTTTCAATTCATGGAAAAGCTTTTAACCTGTTGCGAACAATCTTTTTTTTCCGACTAATGTAAGCAGTCAGTCTAAGTCTATCAGTTCCACAGCAAGAGTAACTAAACAACCTTCAGTATAAGACTGTAATCAAGGCAGGGCTTTGACGATTGCAATGCATATGCTACAATCCAGTGTTCAGAATAGTTAGTGATAGCACTTCAGCCATTTGAATAGTGAGTTGAAAAGGAGTATTTGCATATATTTATTAACTCTATACCAGATCTACGGAAATATTAATATTCCTTCCCCTATTTCAAGTACACAGAAACAGTACAATATTTCATACCTAAGAAATATCATGAAAACTTCAATTTAACATACTGTTAATATTGCACGATATTTATATCTCAACCAAATTTTACAAGTAGCCTATAGAAAATGGAACTGCAGTTAAATAAAGGAAAGACAAACAGACTCTAAAACTAACCAGGAAATAAATGAAAAGGCATACAAAATAACCACCCCATCAAAAACATTCAAAGATAAACTAACAAATAAAAGAACCCCATAAATAAAATATGTTCTACAAATGCAAACTACAAATATATGCAATTTTTATATTTTATGTTAACAGAAGAATAAAAATCATCATGTTATTCTTCTTTTGTCGTGCATATACAGTTTAAACTGTTACTGTTTCACAGAATTATTATTCTGTGTTTATGCCTTCTGCCATTGTATGTTCCAACCTGCTAGTCTTCATCTAGTTATTTAAACTGAAGCTGTTAATGGAAAGCTGTTGGCTCACAGACTAAACAAAAGTGCCAAATAACAGTCCAAAACTGCAGGTAATAAGCAATAGTTTTATAAACCAAACAACTTCAGTTAATATGTGTTTTGCTAAAAGTTTTCTTACCATAAGGCAAATTAACATCAATAGACAATAAGCTCTCAGAGCCAGATCCTGAGATGGTTATAAATCAATACAGTTGCACTGAAATCAGTAAAGGAACATCAATTTACACCAACTGAAGATCTGGCCTCAAATATTAGAAAATCATTGTTCTGCTACTAAATAACGCTAAATAAAATCTTTGATTTCTCCTAGTTTTCAACATAGTGAAAGGCTGGTTCACAGTACTAAGATTGCATAAGAAATTCAATAAAAATATTGTACTTTTGTGGTATTTTAGTTAAATTAAAAATATTGGGTGAAATCTCATTGAGGGTTCAATAGAGTGAGGGTTTCATCCATCCAATTCTCCTTTTCTGGGTGCCAATTCAGCAAGCTGATTAATCATATATATAACTTTTAAGCGCATGCATGGTCTGAATATTATTTAGGTTATCTTTGTCCTCTATTCCCAAACTCCCACCCCTTCTGCTTGTCCTTTATCTACTGTCAAGTGTTGTCAAATATTGTCTATATTCAACATGACTATTCATATATGTAAGGATTACTTGAACTTTCCACTTACCAGCAACTTTTTCAGGGTAGAAATTGTGCCTCTTAATTTTTTGTACAAAGCACCTAGCAACTAAAGTTTGCTATATAAATAAATAAATAAATAAATAAATAGTTATGGATCTAAGCACACCTACTGTGCCAAGCATCACAGACCTAGATAGATATAGCTATGTTACCAGGCCAGCGGGAGGCCAGAAGCAAAACTGCCTCTATTATGTACTTGCAGGTTTTCTTTTTTCATCATGTAAGTTGGGAGCCAAGAAATCATCAACAGTGAAGGAGTTTTACTTGAGTAAGGACTACAGGACAGGGCAACAAATCAGTATATTTGGAGTATATGAAATAACATTCACTATTATAACAGTAAATGTTATCTCATATATATATAATGGCTGTCAGAACTACTGATTTCAATATAAAAAATAAAATTTAGAAACATGGTCAAAAAAGAACGGATGATGTGCCCTTTTCTGTTCTTACCATCATATTTGTCCTGTGCCTAAGACAGCTAAATTTTAATTCTAAGACTAATGTATGAAAGATAGGTGCATGCTCTCCAGTGTTCCCTCTAATTTTTCCCACCCATGTGCAGAATGAATTTTGCTATGTGCACCAATATGGAGGTGATGTGTGACACATCAACTTCATATTGGTGCACATAACAAAATTAAGGTGGTGGGGGTGGGGCTGAGGGGTTTGGTGTGTGGGAGGGGGCTCAGGGCTGGGTCAGAGGGTGGAGTGCAGGGGTGTGAGGGCTCCGCCTGGGGGTATGGGCTCTGGGGTGGGGCTGTGGATGAGGGGCTCAGGGCTAGGGCAGAGGGTTGGGTGCAAGGGGTGAGGGCTCCAGGTGGGTGTGTGGGCTCTGGGATGGGGCCAGGAATGAGGAATTTGGGGTGTAGGAGGGTGCTCCGGGGGTTCGGTGGGGAGAAATGACTCTCCCCATCTCTCTCTCTCCCTGCAGCAGCACCTGGCCTGGGGGAGAGGGGCGCCTCTCCCTGCCGTTGGACCTCTGTGGCTAGTGCTACAGGATAGGCACCCCTCCCCTGGCCCCAGCAGGTCCGAGCCGGGGGAGGTCCGCCCTGGCTGCGGCTGGGTTCAGGCCACTCCGGCCGCGCTGCCCTGGCCACGCCACACTGGCAGGTCCAGGCACACCGGCTGTAGCCGGTCCAGGCCGCAGGCTGAGTTTTGGGCCAGGGACCCCGCGGCAGGTTGGGGACTGGTTTAAGTGAGGGATGGGGGGGGGGCATCCCTCCCCTGGCTGGTACCTGGCCACGGCAGGTCCCCAGGCGGGTTCCCTGAGCACCTGCGTGATGCTAAATAGGTTGCCACATGGCCGCACAGCTTATAGGGAACTTAGATGCTCTCCTATTTAAACCTCTTTTATTACTTGTATTTTGATTAGTTATCCTTTCCACTTTTTCCTCAAAGGTTTCTGAGGCAGTAAACAAACAAAAAAATTGAGAAGATCAACAAATCAAAGACTTCAGTGCCAGAATTGTCAAAATACTTAATATTTCCTTCTTTCTTTGTAGTAAAATTCTAATGCCTTATTGTTAATGAGAGAGGTTTGTAATTAGAATAGAAAATGTATAATCAACTCAGTCTAATAATACTGAACAGAATTACAAATTGGCCAAGCGATTTAACAAGTATAGATGGGAAAACCCCAAATTTCTTGAGTTTTTAAACTTACATTGAAAAAAAGACATAGGGTTCTTTATGATACTGTTAATCTTTTAGATGGAGAATTTCTGTGAAGGATCAAGGTCTCAAATGTGAATCCCCAGGCAGCTACCACCTGGCAGCTTGCTGGTATCAGCAGGGAGTGTGGGCAGGTGGACCCTAGCTGACCAGAGGCACCACCCAGAAAACTCATAATTGGAGGAGACATCCAGCCTCTCCCATTGGCTCAGATTCACTATTTATGCCAGAAGGAGGAAAAAGAAGTTGTCTGAGGTGAATCTCCAGCAGGCTGCTACATCAACCCTTCCTTCTCGCCTGACTCCTGAGCCCTGCCTTATTCCTGATTCCTGCTTTCTGGTGCTGTTCCCAGTTCCCACCATACTGCCTTGTTTCAGATCCCTGCTTCTATACCCCACCCCTGGCTACTGATTCCAACTTTAACCATTGGCTTGATTCCTGACTCTGACTCTGTCTCTGAACATAACACTTTCTCCCTCTCTGACCATTGGTTCCTGGCTCCTGAACACCACTTCTCTGACCACTAGGTCTGACTGATTATGTCACAGTCTACAACTATTTACTCAGACCACCAACCCCTCTGAGTGGGGTCCAGCCAGGTACGGACCCAGTGGAGTTCCCCTTATCCCAGGGAATGCTGGTGTTCCATGAGCAGGTGATCCACTTCCAGACAGACAATCAAGCCATGGAAGTTCAGATTGCATAGCTAGTTGCTGAGAATCAGGAACTGCACAGACACATCCATCAACTTTGTGCAAAGAAAAATGTGTCCTGGGCCCAATCGGATGCATCATCTCCTGAGCCAGGACCTGTTATGCTCAAAACAGAGAACTTCACAAGGGATCATTCCAAATTTTGAGGCTTCATGAACCAGTGCCGCCTCTTGTTCTTGCTTTGCCCTCAAAGATACTTGTCTGACAAAGTCAAGGTAACCCTGGTAGTCAACCTGCTGACTGAGGAGGCATTGGACTGGGCCTTCCCCCTGCTGCAGTCCAGCAGTCCAGTGTTGTCTAGCCAGGATGTTTTCCAGCAGGCAATATGAGCCATCTTTGGTGACCCCCAACCAGGCCCACTCTGCAGAAGCCATCTTGCACAAACTCCGACAAGACAGCTAATTCCTACAGGGCCTGTGGGATGAGATCAGGGATGAGTGGGCTAGAGTTCAGATCCTGGTGGATCTGGGGCCTTTATTGTTTTTGTCATCCAGATTGACAATTGGCTGAGTGAGTGGCGGGAAGAAAGAAGATGGGTGGCATGGGAGCTGTGCTCCATGCTATCGGGTCCCTCTCTGCAAGTTGAGCCTATGCAGATCGACCTGGCCCGTTAGACATTCACCCTGGTAGTGGGGCAGATGCCCTCCAGAAGAGCAGCTGAGGGAGGCTGGTGAGGTAGTTGGCCCCAGGTGTGGATGGCTCAATCATGGCACAGCTGGCCCTGATAAGAGGGCTGTGGGCCGGAGACAGGTCAGTCTCACTCCAGCCCTGGAATGAGAAGGGCCTAGCTGCCAGGGAGCACACTGTACCTCAAGCAGAGCAGTGCTCGGGAAGGGTAAGAGGAGCTGGGGAGCTCCAGCCTGGCAACTCCCCAGGCTGAGGCCTTGTTAAAGGCCCAAGGAGGTACTGGGCTACAGAGGTGCAGCCCGGGGATAGGCAGAGGCAGCTGGTCCAACCCGCTTGCCAATGATGAGTGGCCATTACAGACTGGAGTTTGCCCCAGAGAAAGGGGGCTAGATGACGACTGGCAGTAGCCACTGAGGCAAGGTGGGTATAAAGGGTTGGAGGTTCCCCTGGGAGACCCAGAGTGTGGGGGTGCTGCTGTGGGTAGCACCCCAAGATAAGAGGCACCAGGGTCTGGGAGGGACATGGGGGCCTGCGGCAGGTGAGACACCGACCAGCAGGGGGCGCTCCAAGTGCTGGAAAGACCTAATTCCCGGATGACCAGCAGGAGGCGCCTGCCATCTGCTACAACCCCCATGGAAAGGGAGTGTCAGTGATGTTTTAACCTGTGCTTCTATTGCAGCAAACTGGATCATGCTATCTCTGATTGCCCTGTGAGTAACTCAGACTGAAGAGACCTGGGAAAATGAGCCAGCACAGACCTGGTAAAGGGGCTTGGCCTGAGCACTCTGACAAAATGTCCCCCTGATCCATGTCCTATCTGGAATGCATGCTGAATGTCGTCAACCAGCACTGCCTTTGAAAATACCAGTTGAACTACATGTCCCAGAATGCTCTGTTCCAATCCCTCTTTAAGAGGCTTTCATTGACTTGGGTGCAGCAGGCAACTTTATTGACCTGAATACAGCCTGGACCCTGCAAATTCTCTTGACACCTGGTTCTCCTGTTTCGTACCTGGTAGAGATAATTGACAGGTCTCACCTATCCTCCAGGCTGGTGGCCACAAAGACTGTGGTTAAAATCCAAGGGCACCGAGAGACACTGCAATTCAGTGCCATTTACTCTCTGCATTTTCCCCTGATCCTGTGTATTGGCTGACCATCAAAACCCTCTCATTCAATGGCATGAACTATAGGTCAGCTTTTCTTTAGAATACTGCTAGGATCACTGCATGACCCCATCAAGTTGAGAGCAATCAGCAGAGCCCTGATGGTTGCAAGCTGAGGTAGCTGATCCGACAAACTCATCTGCTGATCCCAAGCCTCAACTTTTACACAAGTACAGTGACTTTAACAATGTACAAATACAGATATTCTTCCCTGGCATAGGGATTATGACTGCCCAGTTCAACCACAGCCAGGAGTGAAAATTCTATTTGGTCGTGTTTATGCCAGGTCTGAACCTGAATTGGCTGCCATGAACACCTACCTGCAGTGCTTTATTCACAAGTTCACCTTGCCTGCTGGGGTGCTGGTCCTTTCTATTTAAAAAGAAAGATGGCAGCTTCTGACTTTGTGTGGAATACTGAACACAGAATGAGGTCACCATTAGGAACCTGTACCCCAGCATCTAATTCCTGAACTCTTGGACTGGGAGAGGGGGGAACTGCCTGCATCTACACAAAATTGGACCTCTCAGGATCCAATATAACCTAATACATATTCGAGCTGAGGATGAATGGAAGACGGCCTTTCAAACCTGCTATGGACCTCATGATGCCTTTGGTTTAACCAATGCCCCTGCCATATTTCAACATGTTATTAATTACATGTTCTGGGGTATTTTGGAAGAGTATATGGATGACATCTTTATTTTTTCAGATAGTGGTAACAAACGCACTATGCACGTCTGTTCTGTCCTTGGAAGGCTACACCAATATGGCCTCTATGCTAAGCTGCAGAAGAGTGGTTTTGATCAAGCTTCCATAGAATTCTTAGGATTCATCCTATCCCATGAGGGTGTCAAGGTCGACCCTGACAAGATGAAGGTGGTCTTCAAGTGGGCACCTCCACAGAACATTTGAGAACTACAGCACTTCCTGGGATTCACAAATTTCTATTGGCTATTTACTCTGAGGTTCTCAGAGAGCATCACCCTCTAGCACTGCCCTAGTCCACAAAACATCCGAGTTCCTCTGGTCTCCTGGAGCTCTACAGGCCTGTGAGTGAGTCAAACTTGCATTTACCTCCCTCTCCCATACTGGCTCACCCAGACACCACACAAGCCTTCTTCATCAAAGCCAATTCCTCTAATGTGGCAATCAGAGCACTACTTTCCCAGAAACACGACCCCCAGCAACTATTACACCTGTGTGCCATTTACTCCAGGACACTCACACAACAAAGCTCAGAGATCCTGGATAAAGTACTCCTGGAGATCAAAACTGCCTCTGAGGAATGACACCACTATCTGGAAAGGGCCTGGTACCCTGTCCGAGTATACACAAACCATAAGAATTTAGAATATTTGTGTATGGTCAAAGCCCTCAACCAGTGCCAGCTCAGGTGAGCTTTGCTTTTTTTTCTTGTTACAGCTTTGTAATCATCCAGGAACCAACAATAGCAAAGCTGATGCTCTGTCCCACAAAGGAGAACTCTATGCTGATGTGATGAGTTCGAACTCCAAAACATCAAATATTTGTAAACCTCATAACTTCCTGGATGCATCCCCCTGCCAAGACCTGCTTGCCCAGATACAATCAACCTCAACTCTGAGGATACCTTCTGATGAGCAGGAAGCCATAAACAGGGAACACTATGACATCTGAGATGGGATAACCTATGTGAAAGGTAACATATATGCTCCTCCTAGATCTCCAAGAATTACATCTCTGCAAGAATGTCACAATAATCCCCTGACAAAACATTTTGGCAACTTCAAAAACCAGTGCCTAATTTCTTGTCTCTTTTGGTGGCCTTTCATGCAAGAAACAGAGCAGGCCTATGTTGCATCTCATAATGTGTGTGCTCACTCCAAGACATTGCACAACAAACCACTCGGCCTCTTGCAACCTCTGGAGACTCCATCTAACCCGGGGGCAATTATTGTCATAGATTTCTTAGTAGAGTTACGCCAGTCCAACAGTTTCATGACAATCCTGACTATGGTTAACCATCTCACCATAATGGCCTACTTCATCCCCTGCTTTGGCCTGCCCTCCTCCCAGGAAACTGTCTGGCTCTGTGTGGATCAGGTTCCCTGCCTCCACAGCCTCCCACAGCACATCATCTATGATTTGCAGTCACAAATTATCTCCTGCTTATCCTGCTTCACACAAATTATCTGGTGTGAAGTCCTCTGGATGTTGGGCATTCACTTCTGTCTCTCCTCTATTTATCACCTACAGTCAAATAGTCAAGCAGGGAAAACAAACAACATTTTGGAATAGTACCTATCATACTACCACCAGGATGACTGGTCCTCACTACTACCCCACATTGAGTCCATGTACAGTAACATGGAACAAGGGCACAGCCCATTTTTTCTAAACTATGGGTTCCATCTTCAATTTTACGCAGAACTACCCCCACCCATCTCCAACCCAGCGGCCTTACACTGGGTGCAACAGATCTATTGGACCCAAGATGACCGGAAAACCCACCTTTAGGAAGCCAAGAGAAGCTACAAGTAGTGTCCAGATCAGGGATCTGCAACCTTTGGCATATGGCTCGCCAGGGTAAGCCCCCTGGCGGGCCGGGACGGTTTGTTTACCTGCTGCGTCCACAGGTTCGGCCAATCGCAGCTCCCACTGGCCGCAGTTCGCCGCTCCAGGCCAATGGGGGCTGCAGGAAGTGGCACAGGCCAAAGGATGTGCTGGCTGCTGATTCCCACAGCCCCCATTGGCCTGGAGCGGTGAACTGCAGCCAGTGGAAGCCGCGATCGGACGAACCTACGGACGCGGCAGGTAAACAAACCAGCCTGGCCCGCCAGGGGGCTTACCCTGGCAAGCCACGTGCCAAAGGTTGCCGATCCCTGGTCCAGACTGACGTCAGGAAGAAGGACCACTTTTTCTGTAGATCAGAGAGTGTGACTTTCGACCAAACATCTGGAGACAGACAAGTCCTCTCATCAACCTTTATGGGAGATGCTGTGTGGCCAGAGATCCCAACTCACAGAAGAGAATGAGAGCATTAAGCACTCTTATGAGGCAGGATGCTACCATTTTTAATCTAAGTATTTTGGCTTTCAGCTGAAATACTTCAGTTTTTGATATTTTGCCAAGCAGCTGAAATTTTCAGTTGAAAATTGTGACAAAAACAAACAAACAAAAATTTGTTGTTGAAATTTTCATGGGGGGTGAGAAAGGAACAGCTTTATTACTAATTTTATTCCACATAGAGAACTGAGCATTTATTACAACTCTTTGTGTTCTATTTCCTGACAGTATGTAATCCCTCTCACCCACTGGCCACATAGCTTTCTTATTACCTTTATATGAGAGGTTTTATAAAAGGTTTTCTGAGCGTCCAACTAAATTGTATCTACTAGTTTTCCATTATCTACTGCTTTGTTGGCTCCCCTAAAGGCTTGTAATACTGTAGGTGCAAGATGCGTGATTTTGCTTTTCAGAGACATGCAAGTTCTTTTTCTTCTCTATTTCTGGAACAGATGGTTACAAAGACATTTATGATACAGACACTTGAGATTTGGCAGATATTTGTGTGTGTGTGTGGGGGGGGGAATCAGCATTTTCCATTTCTGCTTTCCTCAATACAGAGTAACCCATTATTTCCCTCCTTCCCCTTGGCTATGTAGAGAATATATCAAAATAATTGGGCAAAGGCAAGCATCCAGAGAGTAGGCCAGCTGGTACAACAAGGAGCACTAATGTTTATAGATCAAATAAAAAGGCAGCATGTACTACACTCCCCTTATTAGCCCCCTCATACCGCTTCCAGCTAAAGCATTCTCATGACTCAGGAAAAAATGATAATGGGGCTTCTCATTATTGGAAAATATCCCATTGAGCAGAACTAGTGGGAAAAGGTTTTCCTCCATTTTAGTGACACTGGAAAGGGACACTGGGGTCCTAAAATTCAGGAAATAGTAACCTCATCTGCTCAATAAGAGAATCTTACTTTGCACATCACATCTTAATACAAAATATCAATATTATATAGGGCACATTACATCTTAGACTATATAAATGAGTCACGGTGATTCTCCTATCTGGTGGAGTAAATTTGAGAACAGTCCTTCTCAGCACCTCAGCAATTTCCTCACCGCCCTCTACCAGAGGAATACCCAATATTGATAGCTCAGTGGTTTGAGCATTGGCCTGCTAACCCCAGGGTTGTGAGTTCAATCCTTGAGGGGGCCACTTAGGGATCTGGGGCAAAATCAGTACTTGGCCCTGCTAGTGAAAGCAGGGGGCTGGACTCAATGACCTCTGGGGTCCCTTCCAGTTCTATGAGATAGGTATATCTCCATATATTATATTATTATTTACCTTCACATGGTGCTTCTGTTAGGTGCTGGTGTTTTTTGTGCTCTGTGTTTTGGGCAAATCCACCAACATACCAATATCATCAATTGGCCACTGGACGTCATTTTACCGACCTCCCAGTGAATGTAGCAACAATTATACTTCCTCAAAGTGCACTTAGGAGGACGAAAAAAGAACAGTTGGGCCAGTTCTCCGAATATACCAACTTAATGTAGAAGGAATGTCCAGGGAAAAAGTAGATTACCTCTCGAGGACCCTCAAAGACCATCACATTGACATTGAAACACATGTGAAAGAAGAAGATAAAGCTTCCAGACATAAAATCTATGGCTATACCAAAATCGCTGCTGTCAACCATCCAAAACATGGGTTAGCAATGTACATGTGAAATGAATTAGAGGATGTGGAAGTTTTGAAAGAATCATCGACCAGTGGAAGAGAGATCAACATGGTTACAATGAGAGACATCATTATAGTAAACATAGACAAGCCACCTAACATCATGTGGCCCGATCCCATCTTACCTTCACTTCCTCATCCAGCCATCTATATAGGTGACTTTAACAGCCATCACGAAGACTGGGGATAATGCTTAAATGACACAGCTGGGGAGCAGATCACAGAATGGGCCTCCCTTGAAGACCTCCAGCTGCTCTATGATCCAAAGCAACCTGGATCTTTTTGGTTTGCGATGTGGACAACGGATCAGAACCCTGACCTGTGTTTTGTGACCCATAATAGTGCAGGTGTCCCATTGGCCACAACAAGAACATCCTGAGTCACTTCCTGCATAGCCAACATTGCTCAATCATCCTCCAGATTGGCCTGGAAGTGCCTCTTCTGCAGTCTGTGCCAAATCCATGTTGGAATTTCCACAGGGCTGACTGACTACACTTCAGAAACAGAATCTCGGATTCCATGGCTCGAACCGATAGCTAGAAATTTCGGTAGTTTTACAAACATCCTAAAATGGACTGCTAAGAAGTACATCCCATGTGGTCACCGCAAGGCTTTCACCCCCTGCTGGACAAAAGAATCTGAGTCTCTCCTGAGGGAATATGAAAAGAGTGGCAATCCAGATAAAGCCACTGCACTGCTTGAGTCCTTGAATTTGGCACGGCTGTAAAGGTGGAAAGAGACCATTGAAAGCCTTGATTTCACCCATTCGCGCCGTAAGGCATGGGCTTTTTTGCAGCAACTTGGAGGATCCCAGCCAGTAATTCAATGCTCAGAAAAGGTGACAGCAAATGCTGTTGTCTCTCATCTTCTTTCTAAAAGCCAGATGCGGACAGACAAGATTACACACCAGTAGGTCAGCGGGAACTCCACATAAACCTTCAACAATGCCCAGAGGAATCCCCACTCTCTTCCCCATATTCTGTTGAGGAGATCAATGTTGCACTGTTGGAAACCAAAAGGCGGAAAGCTGCAGGGGCTGATGGCATTCCTCCAGAGTTTCTCAATAATCTGAGGAGACGGTGACGGGAATGGCTGGCGGCGCTTTTTACTGCTGTGCATAGAACCGGAGAAGTGCCAACAAGCTGGCGAAAGGTAACAGTGGTTGCCCCTACTGAACCCTGGGAATCCCCCAGAGGACACAGCCAGCTACCGCCCCATCTCTCTCCTCTCAACCACCAGCAAGCTCATAGAAAGGGTGCTGCTCCACCGTCTGTCTGATATTATTGAAAACATCCTCCCAGTGGAGCAGGAAAGATTTCACCTGAAGAGGAACTGCTGTGAGCAATTAGTTTCACTTACCAGCTATGTTAAGGCAGGATTCCAATGTAAGTTGAAGACAGGAATCGCCCTTGTTGCTCTGTCCTCGGCATACAACACTGTCTGGAGACAGGGCTTTCTCCTCAATGTCTCCCGTGTCATTCACTGCTGGCAAACGATCCGCCTCTTGGCAGCAATGACTGGGGACTGCCGCTTTAAGCTACACCTTAATGGCCAGATCAGTAGACGAAGAACTCTTAACTTGGGCATCCCTCAGGACTCTGTCCTGGCCCCAATACTTTTTAATCTATACACCGCGGATATACCACTGACGGAGTCAAGGAAATTCATGTATGCGGATGATATTGCCATAGCTGTTCAGCATACAAGTCTCCATACCATCAGCTGCACCCTAACCCGAGATCTTAGCACAGTGGCTGATTATTTCCAATGCTGGAAACTTAGGCCTAATTTAAAAAAACCTTGGTAACTGCTTTCCATCTGAACAATAAAATTGCTAATACCAAACTTGATGTGCAATTCTGTGGTGTTATACTGGACCAGAGTTTGACCTTTCAACAACATCTTGATTATACCCGCCGGGACATCATGGGGCTCCAGTCCACAGACCTTATGAATCACAATTGCCTTGGTATATTCTGCAGCTGAATATTGTGCACCAATATGATCTCATAGCAGTAACACTAAACTCCTTGACATTCAACTCAATAATTCTATGCGCATAGTGTCGGGGATGCTCAAATCTTTCCAGTTGACTGGCTCCTGGTCCTATCGCACATCCAGCCTCCACAGATTAGAAGATCTGCTCAGACATCTCGCTTTCTTAATCACATCAATGCAAATATGAGGATCCAACTGCACCATGACCTGCAGAACCTGCCAAAGACGAGATTAAAATCCCACAACCCTCTATGGAACCGTATCAAGATCCTTACACCCAACTTTGATGCTAAGCCTCAATGGAGAGTCACATGGCGCTCTTCGATCGCTCAAAACAAACAGCTTGTCAATGATGCTGTTGAGGAACTACCAGGTTTTGATTTATCTCGGAGATACTGGTGCAGATGGAATCACATTAGGACATCTCATGGGAGATGTGGACAAACGCTTTTTAAAAGGAAAATGAGGCAAACACCTGTATGTGACTGTGGTCACCAGGCACAAACAATAGAGCCCATTATATCTGGATGTCCCCTTCGTTCTTTTGATGGGGGCCTGAAGGATGTTCACCAGGTCACTGCTGCAGCAATGTGCTGGCTGTCAAATTTAGACATACATTTGTAGCTGTTGCTACCTACTCAACCCATATGAAAGAAGGAGAAGAAGTGCCCTCTAACTGCAAATCAGTAAACAATATATTCAGGTGGCAACAACAATTCATTCCAGGGAGCCTCTTGAGCATTTATCTTCAGGAGCCTTTAACTCTATGGTGGATAGTCCATCTCACTACTGGCAAGAGTTGAAGAAAAGAAAAGAGTTGAGAAAAAGAAACCAACTGTTTGTAAAAGGTTTGATAATCCTCCCATTTAAACAATGTACAGAATTAGTTATTTACTTTTTTTCTAACTGTGGTTTACTGGCCTCACAGTTGAAATCAGATGTTCCTGATTCTTGGGTTCAGCTGAACACAAGACCCAAAGGGAGCAAAATGTTGGTTGTACACCATCTTTGTTCTCTCTAATCTCTGAGAGGATCAGCTCAGAATAAATTAGAGCAACCTTGAGGGTGCTCCAAGTGTTTTGCTGCCTTGCAGCAATTTCTTAGAGGTCATTATGCAGACACAGAGCAGGCTGTGTCATCTCTACATCACCCTGGGATTCCCCCAAGCTGAAAAAAGTCTTCAACTGCCTATTTAAGGCAGTTTTGTGGCATCTTGGCACTGCTAGTGTGGTTCAAGGAATGTACTGTAGACCAGGATCTAGCCTAGAAGACTTAAACTGGTGAAATAAAAGAAACCAGGCCTTACATGTGCATGATGTATACATGTTTTGATGCATTTTGTATTTCTTAAATTGAAAAAAAAAAATTTAGGGTGTCAGGGTACGAGATTCACCTTAAAAAAAAAAGGAAAGGAAAAAAAAAAACTCAGTCAAACCTTTGCCCAAGAGTCAAACAACACATCTTGATTTTTGTTATTTTTTTGTAAGTTTCCACCAGCATCACAACCATTATTTTTCATTTTTTGTATACTTCTGCATTTTTTAGGTTTGGCCAGGATCATCTTGAGCCATCCTTCCATACAGACTGTATGTTGAAATTCTAGAACATCTGTACTAGCAGTATTCTAATTGTGACTAGAAGCAGCAATTACTAGAAATCTTGCCAACCACTCCACTCCAAAGAAGAACAAAAACAAACAAACACAAACACCCTGTCCTTATATTTCCAGCCTAATTTTGAAGATCGAGGAGGTTCACATAACAAAAGTGAATCTTCATCCTGAATTGTAATTTAACTTGGACAAAACTTGCTAGAGGTTCATAAAAATCACTCTTTTTTTCATATATATTTTTACATTCTGAGTTTCAGGTAAGCCGAGAAGTAAGTTTCTTGGCACAAAGAACAGGAGTACTTGTGGCACCTTAGAGACTAACAAATTTATTTGAGCATAAGCTTTCGTGGGCTACAGTCCACTTCTTCGGATGCANACAATTTCCATCCCACCATCAACCTCAGCCTAGACCAGTCCACACAAGCGGTCCATTTCCTAGACACTACTGTGCTAATAACGGTCAGTAGGTTTCCGGTACAGGGTGGTGTTTATGTGACCATCACTTATACTTACCTACATGCCTCCAGCTTCCATCCAGGACACACCACATGATCCATTGTCTACAGCCAAGCTCTAAGATACAACCGCATTTGCTCCAATCCCTCAGACAGAGACAAACACCTACAAGAGCTCTATCAAGCATTCTTAAAACTACAATACCCACCTGCTGAAGTGAAAAAACAGATTGACAGAGCCAGAAGAGTACCCAGAAGTCACCTACTACAGGACAGGCCCAACAAAGAAAATAACAGAACGCCACTAGCCGTCACCTTTAGCCCCCAACTAAAACCTCTCCAGCGCATCATCAAAGATCTACAACCTATCCTGAAAGATGATCCCTCACTCTCACAGATCTTGGGAGACAGACCTGTCCTTGCTTACAGACAGCCCCACAACCTGAAGCAAATACTCACCAGCAACCACACACCATACAACAAAAACACTAACCCAGGAACCTACCCTTGCAACAAACCCCGCTGCCAACTCTGTCCACATATCTATTCAAGTGACACCATCTATTCTTGTACTATTTCCAACTGAGCCACGAACAAGAACTAACAGATGTGGTTTTGGTAAAATATATTCTCACCACTTTTCAAGTCCAGTTTCTAGAAAGAGCTAATTTGGATAGGCTTTGGATAAGGATCTGAACATTTGGGTACTTAAACTGTTTATAAAAAACAGCTCTCCAAACTTTGAATCAATATTGAAAAACTCTGAGTGTCTTCTGAGATACAATGATGTTGAGGGTGATCAGGCAGAGGGGAAGAAAGGATTTATAAAGGGCTCTCCAACCTTTCAAGAGAGTGCTCTAGCCACTGAGCTAAGGGATATTCTGATCGGGGCTGGGATGGGGGGCAGGGTTGGCTTCCTCAGTCTCTTCTGTTGAAGCTGTTCCACAGTGTAAAAATAATTAGAGTAATTGGGGCAAGAGGACTGGAGCCTGGGTCTCCCACCTCCCAGATGGGTGTCCTAATCACGAGGCTATAGTGTCATTCTCGCTTGCTATGTATCCGGCCCAAAGAATGGCACTTTCAGTATTTAGCCAAAGTAGAACAGCTTCAACAAGAATGAGACCCTCCTCCTTCCACATCAAAATATCCCATAGCCCAGGGGTATAAGCCCTCTCTGAAAAGGTGTGGGTCCCCCATTCAAATTGTTTCTCCCCATCAGGCAGAGAGGAGAATTGAAGCTGGGTCTTCCACATCCAGGTGAGTGCTCTACCATTGTGCTAAAAGCCCTACACCCCCAGATTTTGAATAGGTCCAGAAGGTAGCCTCTGAGCATGTCTACTGGATTGAGCCCCACGGGTGAGACAGATATTCTTTCCCTGTTTGGGCAGGAGATAAGCATCCAGGCTCTAGAATTAGGTGCTGTGTTCATGCCCTAGGGCAGAAACTTAGGTACCTAGAGAACTTTCAAAACAAACAAACAGAATAATGTAGGCACTGAGTGAGTTTAGATGTCTGCAGGGTTAGGTGGCAACCCAGCGGAGGTTTTGTGAAGACAGTGGTGCCTAAGTACCTTTTTGGATCTGGGCCTTAGCTTCTCTGTGCCTCAGTTCCCTGTCTTTCAAATGGGGATAAGAGTATTGCCCCACCATACAGCTGTGTTGTGAGGATAAAGATTGTGAGGTGCTATACTAAGATACTATGGTTATGGGAGCCATATAAGTACCTTAGAAAGAGGAGTCCCAGTGTGAGAGGCAGACAATCCACACAAGGTTTCTTGCACCTTCTTCTGAAGCATCTTGTACTGGCCACTGTCAGAAAGAGGATACTAGAATAGATGGACTATGGTTCCAATCCAGTTTCATAATTCGTCACATGGAGTAACTTAATTTGTTTATAAATAGGGGTGCAGATTTGTCATGGCATTTTTAAAGCAAAAATCGTGGAGCAGTCATGGTAAATTTAGTAACAGTCACAGCCTTAGGGGGAAATGATGTGTAAAATAATGGGACCACCATTTAAAGTGGGGGGTCATGTGGGCAGGGGTCAGGTCCCACTCCCAGGGGTGGGTGTGAGAGGATCTGGTCTGCCCTGCCTTCAGACGTGGACACAAAGCAAAGTCACAGACAATCAGAAAAATCATGGTATCAGTGACATTTTTATAACCATGACAAACCTGCAGCCCTAATTACAATTGGATTAAGCACATTTTGTGTACTCCTTCTAGGAACAGGTAAGGTTTATAAAATCATCAGAAATAATTTTCCCATATGAAATGTATGAAGTATTACTCAGATGTAGCTGTAAGTGGATGAGACAGCCTACCCTACATCAATCAAGAAATTCCAGGAATAAATTAGTTTGGCGATTCCTGCAGATATAAATATATATCATACCATGTATACTATAGCAAGTGAGAGGATTTGGTGCCCATTGTATCCCTTGTATTATTATAATAATCATCCAAATAAGTTGGAAAGGCAGAAGTCTACAATAAAAAAATCCCTGATAAATATAATGTGAAATATTAGTGAAATATAAAGTGAAATATTGATATAAATGATTAGAGGAACATAGGGGCGGGGGGAAATGTTTATTTTTCACTGTTGGAGACTAGGTGTAATCCAGCATGGTAGCTGTTATATCACTATTCTCATGAGGCTTTTTACACTTAGGCCCCAATCTTAAAAGATGCTCTGACTGGCCACAGGCCTTTGTGCCCAAGCTGAAGCCCATTAACTTCAAAGGGGCTCTACACAGATGCAGGGGCCTTCCCATGAATCTCATTGTAGGATCAGAGCCTTAGAAAGCAGCTGCTAATAAAGAAGTGACTATAAAACAGCTTCACCAAGAAATCTAATTAAAATGTTATATCAATTCTTAATGTTTCGATATTAGATTTTTGATTGTTGAAGACAATTTTACACAGAATTATAAGCATAATTTTTAAAAAAATCTAATTTTGCAACTTTTCTGAAATGTTAAAAAAATACAGTGAAAATCTGTTTCCATTTTAACTGATGACATTTCTATCTTAAAATGGCAATATTCAACTGGAGAAAATGCTTTTTTTTTCCCCCTGGGATGAAAGGAGGATTTCACAGTTTTCAGTCTGGATACTATTGAATAGGGTGAGGTTTCATACTGGATCAATTTTACAAATGTTCAAAGATGCAGATCGTGCATACTATCAGTATCATAGATATTGAGATTTTCAGACACTTAGAGGCCAGATTTTCAAAGGTATTTGTTGCCTAAAGATGTAGGTAGATGGTCAGTGGCATTTTCAAAAGGGCCTAAGCAGGTTACGTGCCTAATTCCTATTGATTTCAATGGGAGTCAGGTATCTAAACTTTTGAAAATCCCACTAGGTGCCAATCTGCATCTTTAGGATCTAAATACCTTAGGGGTAGATTTGCAAAGGATAGGATCATACTCCCATTAAACTAAATGGCAAAAGTACCATTAACTTCAATGACGTAGTACCAGGAATTATAATTCTTTTTCACAGGTAACTGCTTGCAAAGCCAAATGTGTTACATTAGGTTTGCCATTTATTAGTGCCTCAGCTGTTCTCATAATCACAGGCAAATGGGCTCCCAGTACATAGAAAATAAGATCCCAATCCTGCAAAGATTTAGGCATGTTTTTTAAGTTAAGCACATGCATAAATCTTTGAAGAATGTTATAGTTTGTACTGGTTTAGCTTATGTAGGCAAGTCAGTTTAACAGAAAGACATAACGGTGCAACATATGGGTTATAAAAGTGCTCATAAAATATTACGATGTGGTTAAGAATGTCAGATGTGGAACTGCTATCTCTGTTCATCATTTCTGTGTGATTGGAAAAACCTAGATACATATTGCCTAAGCAGTGCCAATTAAATCAAAAGACTTGGTAGATACACATTTTACTAGCTCAAAAATAAAAGTTTCATACTTTCATAATCAAATTGTATACTTGACTGTAGGGGGTAAAACTGAATGCTTTTTTTGTTTCATCTGAAAATCACCCTTCTATAAGTAAAAATAACACCTCTAAATCTTAGCCTTCTATAGAATTGCCCAGACAAACTTTTGCCACTGATTAAATACATGATTAAGGGGTGGGAGGAGAGCAGCCCAGAAGGTCAGTAAAATCATCCAAAACAAGGCTCTGAATACAGAACAAGAACGAAATTTAAAGCCATAGTCCAATTTTCTCAGTTGAGCAGAATCTGAAAATAAGGGCTTGTGAACATCCTTTAGTTAATTTGCACCCATGGTTCCTTGGCAATGAAGCTGTGAAGTGTGATCAAGCTCTATGATTTCTTGATTGACCTATGAATTTCATTGATTTTGCTGGCTGTGCAAGTCGCACGATTGCTTATGCTACTGGCCAATCTGTATATAATGGTTTGAAAAATTAGATATTTGATACACTATATTTTTCTTTATTTATGTCTCAAGTTTCATACTTTGATATTTATCATAGAACCAGCTGCATACTCCAACAGTTGAGTTTGTGCTTACTTTACTGATTAAGTTGCATATTTTAGTAGCTGAATTTACATATACACTGATTGCACTGTGTACTTGAAGTTTTTTAATACAGCCTTTATGAGGAAAAATTATTAAGGAGGCATAAAATCTCCTGGTTTTCTATGATCGCTGCTTTATTATTTTGTGAGTATGTGAGAGAGTGAGATTTATGTGTTTTGGGGCTATGTATAGCTTATTTGTAATTCGCTAGTTTTATATATTGAGAACTGATATGATGACCTCATTAGGGAAAATGGGAATGAAGCTTCTGAAGTTTCTCCTTTGATCACATATGCCCCTGTGATTGATTATTTGATTGGTGCTTATTGCTTTAGGCTAAAGTTAAACAAAAAAAATAATCAAATACTTGATTAGGAACAGTAAGCTCTACCCTTTGGCATAGTCCGCTTCTGATAGCGTTCATGTGATAGGGTTGTTTTGTTGGTTGTTAGTGACAGAAAGTGTACAGCATGTTTCTTTGTTGTCAATTTATACTTTAATGGTAATAACTGATTTTATAATGGACACAATAAATACACAAGATATTAAGTCCCCAGTTGGAATATGGAGATTTTCTTTTTTCCTTCTACTTTAGATTAAGTTTTGCCTTCAATTCCATGTGTTATTTTCTTTAGTGGGGCAGGGGATGATTTCCTGGGTGTAATTGAGAGCAAAATTTAAATCTTATTTGAATTCTCAGGAGTTATTTGTGTGAATACTTTTTATAAGGTTTCCAGATCAAGTTGCTTATTTCAGTTGCAGCATGTAATTTCCAAAGTTGAAGGCATACCCCTTGTGAAGGGTGCTTACTGTCAACCTCTCTTGAATGTTTAAAGGCAATCCATATTTAAAATGCTGTGATCTTGCACAAATAAATAGGGCATCACAAAGCTAACTCTGGATGGAAATCATGGCTTTCCTTCTCTAGTGAAGGCTTCAGAACATAAGTATATGGCACTGTCCATTGTCATACATTATCTGGTAATTCATGGTTTAGGCTCTGATCCAGCAAAGATCTCTGCATGGGGGACACCTCTGACCACACAGAGCACCTTTGAAGATAGTGGTGCTCTGTCAGGGTTCCCTCCCCACTCTGAACTTTAGGGTACAGACGTGGTGACCCGCATGAAGACCTCCTAAGCTTATTTCTACCAGCTTAGGTTAAAACTTTCCAAGGCACAATTTCTCTCTTATACCTTGGATTAAGTAACGCTGCCACCACCAAGTGATTTAAACAAACATTTAGGGAGGGCCACTTGGAGACCTACCTTCCCCAAATATCCCCCCAAACCCCTACACCCCCTTTTCTGGGCAGGCTTGAGAATAATCCCCCAAGCCCCTACATCCCTTTTCCTGGGAAGGCTTGAGAATAATATCCTCACCAATTGGTACAGGTGAACACAGACCCAAACCCTTGGATCTTAAAACAATGAAAAATCAATCAGGTTCTTAAAAGAAGAATTTTAATTAAAGAAAAGGTAAAAGAATTACCTCTGTAAAATTGGGATGGTAAGTACTTTACAAAATAACAAAAGACTCAAGAACACAGAGGATCTCCCCTCTAGGCAAACCCTTAAAGTTACAAAACCAGGCATAAACCTCCCTCTTACACAAAGGAAAACACAAGCCAAAATAAAAGTAAACTAACGCATTTTGTTGCTAAATACTTACTAACTCTATAGGAGTTGGATTGCTTGCTTCCTTGACCTGTCTCCGGCAAGCACACAGAACAGACAGAACAAACCCTTCCCCCAACCCAATTTGAAAGTATCTTGTCCTCTTATTGGTCCTTTTGGTCAGGTGCCAGCTGGGTTACCTGAGCTTCTTAACCCTTTACAGGTAAGAGGATTTTGTGCCTCTGGCCAGGAGGAACCCCATAGCACTGTATACAGAAAGGTGGTCATCCTTCCCTTTATACTCATGACAGGCTCTATGCAAATTCAAGTGTTTGTTCATGGGACACTTGTTTCAATATCAAGGCCTTAACTTATATATCAGCCTAGCTGTCACAATATGTAGAATATATTGGAAAATGTACCTAATTTCCTATTCTATTATCTTCTATAGGTATTGCAAGTATCAAGGGTAGACTAGAAATGATAGGTAGGTAGATAGATAGATACACAGATAGAGAATTTAAAAGTTCATTTCTTGTTGTGTGCTTAGAACCTTGGAAAATCTATCTATCAAGTTATTTTGTGTGTGTGATAAATTGAGCTAATGCACTATGCAATGAATCAGCAGACTATGAAAAATCCTACCTAAAATACAAAACTCAAGTCAATGAAGATTTCTGTCTGAATAATCTAGTGTAGAATGTTGTGAGCTAAATTATAAAAGTAAGCAGCCCGACTGACAAATCAGACAGCATTATTGGTAATATATTTATAAACTCAACAGCTGTACCGTCAAAGTATGCAGCTGGATCTGTGAAGTAGGCATTTGAGTCATCAAACTGTGCAGCTCAGTTAGCAGACTGTGAAAAAGCTAAAATATTACAATATGGAGCTGAATCAGTAAAGTGCATTTGTTGATTAAAGGTACCTGTATGCATGAGGAAAGCATTGTAAAGAGTAAACAAGTACAGTAAGTGTGGGAAAGGTGTACCTTAATTAATTAAGTTAACAATTTCTTGTTTAAGAAGCAGGCCTCACTGATAAATTTTAGCCCAGTGGTTAGGGTGCTTGTGATGGGTTGGATCACAGAAACCCTCTTGGGAGCTGCCACCTGATGTGCCAAGACTACTTTTGCCCCTGCTTTCCTGCCCTGTCAGCTTAGGACTTCAGTGCCCTGCCTGGTTTGAGCTAGACTCGCTAGCCTGCTGAAAACCCAGACCCAGGTCTGAATCACGTTCCCTAACAGCTGTAGGCTTACCTGAAAGCAGCTAACAGAAGTGTTCTTGTCTTTAACACTCAGATGCCCAACTCTCAATGGGGTCTAAACTCAAATAAACCCGTTTTACCCTGTATAAAGTTTATATAATGTAAACTCATAAATTGTTCGCCCTCTATAACACTGATAGAGAGATATGCACAGCTGTTTGCCCACCCAGGTATTAACACATACTCTGAGTTAATTAATAAGTAAAAGTGATTTTATTAAATACAGAAAGTAGGATTTAANTTGGAGAGGCTCTTTCTTTAGCCAGCTGAAGGGGTCTCCCATGGGCTTAAATAGACTTTCTCTTGTGGGTGGAGACCCCCTCCCCTCTCCTATGCAAATTCCAGCTCCAAGATGGAGTTTTGGAGTCACCTGGGCAAGTCACATGTCCATGCATGACTGAGTTCCTTACCAGCCAAGCCACATTCCTGGGAAAGCCCAGATGTGTATTGTTGTCTCCAAGTTCATTGTTGGCTTAAGTGTTTCTGGATTGGGCACTTACTAAGAATAGTCTTTTCTCAGGAAGCTGACCAACTGCTTCACTACAGCCTACTTAGAATCAAACAAGTATGCAGCCAATATTCATCACTTCGAATACAAAAATGATACATGCATACAAATAGGATTACTAGATTCAGTAGATCATAACCTTTATAGAGATATGTTACATGGCATATGTAGTATAAAACACATTCTAGTTATATCATCTATCTATCTATCTATCTATCTATCTATCTATCTATCTATCTATCTATCTATCTATCTATCTATCTATCTATCTATCTATCTATATTCATATGCATATTTCCATAAAGACTTATGGGAGGTACTGTCACAGTACTAATCCAGGATATGGAAGATCCTGGTTCATTCCCCCCCTCTCCCCCCGTACCCTCTTGACGTGGAGCAGGAATTTAAACTTAGGTTTCCTACCTCTCAGCTGAATTACCCTAACCACTGGACTATAGAATCATTCTGACTCTCTGGCCTAATGCATATTACATTATTTATACATAGTGTAACAGCTTCAATAAGTGAAATTGAGAGAGACCCACACCAGTGTGGTTAGGCCACATTCTGGGTGAGTACCCCAACCACTGGGCTAAAGGTTATAAAGGAGTCTATGCCTGCCCCTTGTCCCCCAGCCCTGGCTGTTTTGTATAGGTTTAGGCATAGTCTGAGAACACATTGCCTTGGGCCCTACAAGTGAGATTGGCAGAGGAACTCCTAATTTGAGGATTCTTCTGGGGGTTAGGCATGAGATGGGAGCTCAGTCTCCTAGACTGAGGCTTTGTGTACATCCTCACTGGTAGAAACTTAGGTGGCTAGGGAACTTTAAGGCAGCTTCAGACTTAGGTGGCAGCTGAGCAGAGGTTTTGAAGATCTCAGAAGTGCCTAAATGTACGACTTAGACACCTAAAGGGTCAGTTACAAAGTGAAAGCTAATGGGAGTTGGATGTCTAACTCACTTAGACCTACCTGCATTTTTGGATACCTAAATATCTTTAGTCTCGAGTCCTTACTCAGTTTTTACTCACGTCTCACTTAAAAAAACTCCCATTAACTTGAAGGAAAGTTTTGACTGAGCAGAGACTGACAAGGACTTGGCCAGTTAGCTAACTAATCTTCACAATACCACAAAAAGTTTGGAAAGTGTTATTATTCATGTTTCTCTGAGACAATCTGGAAAAAAACAACCCTCTAAATAATTTAATTATATGGTAATATCTTACATTTAAAAAGTGACTTTCATCCTAAAGGAACCCAAAGCACTTTACAAACCCCATCTATGGGATTCCCCACTAGGGAAACATAACCACCTTTGTGTTAAATGTGTAACAATATTTGCACAATAATTTAGGACAGGAAGTGAAAAATAAAACCTGAAAAATGTACTTTGAAACTACTGGGGAAAAATTGTTCAAGACTGCAGAGTTACATGGCTACCCTTATGAAAGTGGCATGGATTTTTACCAGACATGGTCAGGGTCTTAATTTTAAACTTCATTCATAGATTCCAAGGCTAGAAGGACCACTATGATCATCTAGTCTGACCTCCTGTATAACACATGCCTGTCCCCTAACCATATGTTAGATTACTGTCCCAAAGGGAAGATCTCCATCCACTGAATGCTCAGCATCTGTTTATTCCATGTACTCATAAAAACACTGACCCAGCACAATTCTGCTTTTCTTATATGACCTGTTGAAATCATTGACTGAGGTGCTGTGGCTTTGGGATGCTAAGTAAAGAAATGTGTGTAAATGGTGTCTGAATGAGCTCTCCCCTGATATCTAGTGATGAGCTAGGGAAAAAGTTTTCAGGAGCAGATCTGTTTGCATAGTCATGACTACTCTGCCTAGGTCCGTAGCTGATGGAGTTGCTTTGCCAAAATGATCAGTTTTGGGTGGTTTGGGGTTACATATCACTCTAGTATTTGAATGCAGGGAGAATGACATTTTGTTATCCTTATTGTATGAGTAAAGGGCAGCAGAACTGTGTTTAACATGTCCTGATTGAGGGGGTCACCCTAAAATAAATTTCCCTTGCTAAGAAAGTGATAGAGATGCCAAATTCTAGTGAAGATGAAAGTTGGTTGGGGAGAGATGTTTCTATTTGGTGGTGTAGATTCTGCCTAAAGAGTCCTAGGTGTCATTTGATCTGTCCCTTTCCAGTGTTTAATGACAGAGCTGATTAGACTCAATCAAGAGTCGATTTCTAGAGATGTTGTCACAGCTGAGCAAATCTAGGGAATAAGCCTTAGATGTTGTGTGGGAATAGTGAATAGCAACATGAAAGCTGCATTGGCAATAAGGTTTCCCACTGTTGAAAATCAATTAAAGTAGGATTAAGAAGTGGAACATCAGAATGTGATGTCACAGCAGAAGATAGTGCTGTTTCTTTGCCACAACCTAACAGAGAGTGCTGGCAGTGGGATGACAGTCAGTGAGGACATAGGGATGATGCAGCAGAGGGATGGTGCAGCAGCGGCCAGAGATGGCAGGGAGACTGGCGCAGGAGCCAGATGCATTGCTCAACACCACTTCTCCTGGGTGGGAGGTGAACTCCCCATGAATGCACATCTGAACTCTGGGTCTTCACTAACCAAGGACCACCAATTGTGAGCAGGGTGCCATGGACAGAAAGGAGAGTGGTATGTTAAGGGACATTTGTGTGTCAGACTTTCACACCAAAGGACAAGGCAAAGAACACTTCCCAACACACTGTAGGTGGGTGTTTGCCTATGGTGACGTTCTTTTGAATCATGGTTGTGGTGTTTTCCCAAATTAATGTTGGGAATTTTCCCTTTTAATCAAAGTTTTATTTTGTTGTACACAGACTCAGTGCTTGCAAGAGGGGAAGTATTGTCTCTTACAGGCCTCTGGAGTGTTGTTTAGTTTCCCCAGATTACTGGTTGGAGGCTCAAGACAATTCTATTTTATGTTGATAAGAGAAACCCCATGACATTGAACCCAGCCCTTGTTGATGCCAACTGCACCTTGCACAAGGGCTACATGTGTATAGATTAAAAATTATATGTAATGCTACCTGCATCTTGACTCATTAATTACTATGGCTCAGGATGTTTCTGACTCTTTCATGTGGGTGCAAAAGGGAGGGAAATAGTGCAAAGCACCTTCTCTCCCAGGCAATCTCCACAGTGGGGACAGTTGCAGCTGAAGACCCAATGCTCTCCTGAGTACAGAGACTAATCCTTGCTAATGTCCTCTAGGATAAATTCTGCCCCAAAAGGGAGAAGGGCTGGGGCCATAGACTTGAGGTATAAAGCCTCCTAGGACTCCAGATGGGGTGAGGCAGCGCTGGAATCCCAACTATGAAGGGCTGTGGCTAAGAGCCATAACACAGCTCTAGGTCAGCCTTTCACACTGAGACAAGCTGCAGAAACAGCTGTTTCAGGGCCTCTGATGTGCAAAAGCCAGAGAGTTTTGGTTTTTAAATCTCATTTGCTGAATCTGCCTTTTCTATTAGAAGATTAATTACTTCAACTTATAAAAAGAGAAATGGAGTATGTTGTGCATCGCAATTGATGATACAAATTGTTTGATAAAAATGTTCATATAGCCAGATTGAAACTAGTAAACAAAATAGAGTTACTGTGCATGCTCATTTAAATATTTGCAAGGTTACATAAATCAAGAAGCAGAGCCTGATCCTCCACTGCACTACAGATCAGAATGATAGCATTTTACACCCACGTGGCACCAGTGTGAAATACGGCACAAGGTGCAAGGCAGTGTAGATACCCTATACTTTCTGGAATGGATTCTATTTGAGGACCCTCAGCCTCCTAAGAGCATTTGCAGATTAGTGTTTTACCTTCATTTCCTTTGTTTATCATATAGAATAAGGTAAATTGCCATACATTTAGAGTTATTCTGTTTCTGGTATCCGGATTTCCCCAGGGTTTTTCTCATTTCTTCTTGACCCTAACTCAGATAAGGGCTGTAGATTGAACAAACAATCCTTTATGGTTCTCGCTGTGGCCTAATTTATAATGATGCAATCACAACCTTTATTTGCCTCACAAAAGGCCACCTTTATTTTTTACAGAAGATGCTTTTGAAATGGCATTTAAACAGCTTGTATTTTATGTTTCCTTTACTTTGTTTGCTGCACCTTTGCCCTATTATTGAAATAGATAGATTCTTGCCAGACTCGCCCAAACGATTTCAATTTGATTCATATAACCTGAACTTGCTCTTTTACAGTTGGTTTACATTTTCCAAATCAATTTTGCCTCCTAAAAAAAGATAAACTCTTAGACAAACTTTTAGAACCTTATTCACTCCTACACTCCAAGCATGGGCACATAGATTCTATGTGTGGAAAACAGAGAAAGCAAAAGTGATGCTGTGCTATTAAGAAATTGTTTCCCTCATATTACTCCCTTGATTGAAAGCACCCACCTTCTGACTGTAAAGTTACCCAAATAACCCTGGCTGCAAAATATGCCCAATTCTACTTGTGGCTAGCAGAGAAACTGCACTATTTTTGATCAGATAGATCAGGCCACAGTAACCCATAGATTGTTACTCTCCAGACTCTAATATTGCAACTCATCAGATCTAAGAATGAAATCTAACAATTTGAAAGGGCTTCAGCTCATACAGAATGCAACAGCTGGTTTGCTCAGCAGCATAGGTCACCATGAGCTAAATGTATTACAGACTTTCTCTTTTATATCAGATTAACAGACAGTGAGTTAGAACAATATAATTTACTGATATGGGGTAAAAATTAAAAAAAAAAACCTCCTAAATTCTTTTTTCAAAAGTGACTTAGACATTGAGGGCTGGATTTTCAAAGGTATTTAGGGGCTAGATCCACAACCACATTCAGTATCTTTGCGGACCGTAATGTATTAAGTGTGTGGATGGTTTATGTATGTCTGTGGCCCAGGGATTGTATACAGCTCTGTGATAAGAGGGGAGAGAAGGGTTGCCACAGCTCCTCCAAAAACTGTGACAGTGATTAAGGTGAATCACTCAAGTTGTGAACTCTTCCAGAGAGGTACCACCCCATGGGGAAGTTTGCATATATTGGTCCAAATGGTTTTCCAAAGACCAACAGACCAATAAAGGGCTTATGGCATAAAATGGCTGCATTTTAAACTGACTCTTGGCCTTCTGTTTGATCCAGAAAACAGATAGAACCTTCTGTCTAAACAGAAAGGTTGGGAAGATTTTGGTTTACCAGGGCCCCATAAGACCAATGGATGACCTTGGTAAGCTTTTATAATGTATATTGGAACTTTTATTGTTTTTTTCTGTGTTTTCTGTGTAATCCTTTTACCTTCAGAATACATGTACTTACTTAGGCCATGTCTACACTACAGAGTTTTGCCAACACATGTTAGGTTGGCATACAGGTGCCGCAATTTATAAATCAATTGCATGTATACATGCTTGGCTCCTTCACAGACAGCTGCACTTACTCATCAGAAGTGCTTCTATGGATGCACAATGCTCTGTACCATGGGTAGGTATCCCCGTATGTGCAACCCACCACCATTTAGTTCACTGTCTTTTAGCAATGCATGGTGGACAAGGATGACTGGGAGAAAGGGGTCAATTTCCCTTAATGCAATAGTCTCCATCCCATAATATCAGCTTTATCCCATAAGTTTTGCTCAGATTTTCAATTTCCCATGAACCTATGTGGAAATTGTTGCTGTCCACCATCTCTGACAAAAGCATGGCACCTGCACAGCGCTGCACTATTATCATGACCATTTCAAGCATGTGATGCACAATCCTCTGGTATTTGAAGGGCTGCAAGAAGAACAGTGGGGAACATGATGATTTCATGGTGGGCAGTTTGCTGTGGGACATAGTGAGAATCAACTCAAGGCTGTTGGTGGCATTCACAGAAAGCTTCAAATAGTGGAGCACCACTTCTGGGTCTAAGAAACAAGCACTGATTGGTGGGATTGCATCATAATGCAGGTTTGAGATGATGAGTACTGGCTGTAGAACTTTCACATGTGCAAGGGCACATTCTTGGATCTGTGTGCCAAGCTCTCCCTAGCCATCCAATGCAGAGACACCAAACCGAGCGCAGCACTGAGAGTGGAGAAGCAAATAGCAATTGCTCTGTGGAAACTTGCAGTGCCAGATTGCTACAGTCAGAGGGTAGTCATTTTGGATTGAGAAAATCCACTGTGAGGGCTGTTATCACGCAAATGTGCAGAACCATTGATTGTCTCCTGCTATGCAGGACTGTGACTCTCAGCAGTGTGCGGACATAGTGGATGACTTTGTAGTTATGGGGTTCCTGAACTGAAGTGGAGCAATAGAAGGCACACACATCCCTATTTTGGCCCTAAAGCACTTTGCCCAGAGTACATCAACAGAAAAAGGTACTTTTCCATTATTATGTTTGCGCTTGTGGGTCAATTTTGGCTGGTCAGGGAGGGTGCACGATGCTCACATCTTTAAGTATACAGAACTGTTCAGAAAGCTGCAAGCAGGGACCTTCTTTTCTGACCAGTGGATTACCATTGACTATTTTGAAATGCAAATAGTGATCTCAGGGGATCTAGCCTTCCTCTTACTCCCATGGCTCATGAAGCCATACGCCGACCACCTCAACAGCACCAAGGAAAGATTCAACTACCAACTAAGCAAGCGCAGAATGACAGTTGAATCTGCTTTTGGTAGATTGAAAGGGTGCTGGCATTGTTTACTCACCAGATTGGATCTCATTGCAAAATATATCCCAATGGTTAGAGTTGTGTCCTGCATAATATTTGAGAAACAAAGGGGGGAAAACTTGCCACAGGGTGGGGGGTAGAGGTGGAGTGGTGTCTGCTGAGTTTGAGCAGCCAGACACAAGGGCTATCAGATATGCTCAATGAGGAGCTATATAAGAGGCTTTGAAAGAGCACTTTAACAGTGAGCCACAGTTAATGTGCGGTGGTGTACTGTGCTCAACCTGACACTGCAGTTTGGGGGCCTGTTAGGAATTGAGTGGTGCTTGCTGCACATCTGTGCATATATCACTGACAGTGCACCTATTAATGTTGGAGTGCTTGCTGTACATTTATGATGACTACACTGTTTGCCACTGATCCTCTGGGTTGTCAGTGTACAAGACCACTACTTTCACTGCCAGCTGGCATTATACACCATGTGTTGGAAACTACTAAAGATGAATAACTTTCAAAACAAAAGAGCTTTATTCGCTTATAAAAACAGCTCCAAAAATCTGAAGAACTTAAAAGTAAATACATTTTAACTGCAAAAAAATTAGAACATTAATAAATAAACAAGAGGAAGGAACATTGACGTCCATTGTAGCTACATATACATCAACCGTGGCTCTCACAGGTCAGTGTAAGTGAAGCTGTGATTGTTCATGCTTTCCCCCAGTGGGGAGTGGGAGGGGTAGGCATGCGGGTGCTGAGGCCATGTGGAATGCCGGGGGTTCGGGAGGTATTTTCCTGCAGTTGTCTACAGACTGCAATGGAAGTTGAGCTTGGGATTGTTGAACCCGGGGGTCCAAAAAAGTCTGCAGCATCAGCTTGCTGACAGAGTAGCCTCATTATGTCCTGATGCATCCCCCTCTCCTTTTCCTGTGCCTTCCTCCTATCTGCTCTTTCCTTCTTCATACTATCTGAAATACTCACCCTCTAGGCCCTCTGTTCAAGGTCTGATGCAGTACTGTCTTGTAGAATCTTGAAGAACATGTCCTCCTGCATCCTCTTTTTTTCTCCTCCTTATCTAGGTCAGTCATTTCACTGGTGTGGAGGGTGTAGCCCTCAAGGCCACAACAGCCACCGCAACAGATAAAACACACAGAGATACTGTTGTCAGGATAGTAGGAAGGGAAATCAAAACTTAAGATTCAGAACTCCCCCTTTCCCTTGCTCCCCTAAAGTGTTAAACAAGAAATGCTTATTGATACTTCTGCTTTGGAGTGATAGTGCCCAGAGCCACTCTCATCTCAAGTCACATTGCGTATAACCCACCAGGAGTGAGGGAAACAAAGAGGGAATTGCTCTGTTGCATGAAACTGAGTGTAGGGCACTGGCACTCAATACTGGCACCATTTTCCACAGGTGGTGATGGTTTTAGGTGATATCTCACTTCTGAGGGTAACAAAGGGAAAAAGAGTACAGCTGCTTCTGGCATCCCAAACTCACCGAAGCCTATATGCCGGTAGCCTGTGAACTGCAGAAGTTATCCCTGACTAGTGTGGGGAAGTGTCCTATTTCAAAAGAAGAAATAAGGCTGACATCCCTAGAAACTTTTCGGAGAGGATTGCAGTATACCTCCATGGAAGTTTAATCAAACTCTCTCAGAAGAATTCAAGGAACATTCCTGTGTACCAAACTGTTATGCATGCCCCCCAACTAAAGAGTGGAATAAAAAGAAGATACCAACTCTACCAATCTTTTTTTACCACTACCTCTTGTATGAGTAAATTAATGAAAAGTTGATAACTGTGTCCTGCTAAGTTGGGGGTGCCATCACTGTAATGGGAAATCTGTTTATACACTTACTTGAGTTTCCTTCCCCTGCATCAAACTCATCTGTGCTCAACTGCAGAGACTGGCTGGACTGCAGTGGAGTCAAATATAGGTCCTGACTTGTGGCACAGCTGAAACCCCCCAAGTTGTCTGTACCCCACACTCCTCCTTCTCTGCCTCACCCACCTCCTCCTCCTCCTAACTGTTCATAGCAGGGGTCTGCAATTCAGGCTCCTTGGAGATATCCACACTGGTGTTCAGAGTGATGGTGGTGGGGTCTCTGCCAAGTATGGCATGTAGCTCTTTGTGAAAGCTGCAGGTCTGCAGCTTGGACTGGATCAATGCATACCACAGTTTCTTGGCTTTCATGCGGCACTGCTGCTGGTCCCTGTCATACCCCTTCTCCTACATTCCCCGAGCAATCTGCTTGTAGATGTCAACGTTTCTATGGCTGGTTCAGAGCTGTGCTTGTACAGCCTCTTCTCCCCAGAGGCCCAGTAGACCCAATATCTCCTGTCTATTCCAGGCAGGAGCAGCTCTGGACTTTGTAGCTGGCATAGTCAGCTGAGTAGTTGTGCACAACAATGGAGAACTGCTAGGTGTGCTCACCAAGCTGGACAACCAGGAAAAGGCATTTCAAATATTTGTGGTTTAAAAAGGAGGCGGTGATTCCAGTATGAGTCACCCCTGGGAAGTGGAGTGCACAATTGTGATCAGGGAAGTCAGTGACAGGCATTGTGGGGCATCTGCTGGAGGACTGTTAGTGTCAATATAGGTATGTCAGTGTCTACACTTGTGCTGCATTAACTTCCATACATTTACTGTGTCTCAACGCTGCTTGGGGAGCTGGTGTTACTATGTCATCATAATGGTGCAGTTACGTTGGTAGGAGACAAATTTAATTGTAGCCACATGCACAAGTAGGTTGACACAAGGACACTTACATTGACCTACCTTTGAGGTATAGACCAGGCCTGAAAAAGAACTGTATGGTAACTTGTAGTTGCTGGCAATACGCTGCTCATAGCCCTCAGAGACAAAGCACAGATACAGGCCTTTAGGCAGACTGTCTCACTAGGGATTTTAAAGTGTAAGGCAGGTGTGATGACACCCTCCCTGCCAGGGTTCAATATGGAACTGGGATACCACTGAGCCCTCTATCTCACCAACCTGGGCTCCCTCTCACACTGTGCTGCTGTGACAAACTGCAAACCAATCGCCCGGTCCTGCACTCACACAAACCTTTAAACAGGCAGGGACACACCCAGCTGCAGTTACATGAAGGCTTCTTCCCAGCTCCACAGCCTAGGACCCCAGAGCTCTACCGTCTTGCCCTGGTCAGAAGCCTGACTAGTATACATTTATTACCAGTCCATCCGTCCCTCAAAGTGGAGAGGACAATGCACCAATTTTTGTCCCTAAGCAGATTCCCAAAGCACTTCTAGCAAAACACACTGTTTTAGGTAAAAACAAATATAAAACAAATTGATTAAGTACAGAATGATAGATTTTAAGTGATTATAAATAGTATCATACAGATCAAAGCAGATTACCTAAGCAGTAAACAGAAATGCTATCTAAGCCTAATAAACTTGAAATAATTTGAATCAAGCAGTGTCTCACCCTGTTAGATAGTACAAACCAAGGATCGGCAACCTTTGGCATGCGGTCCACCAGGGTAAGCACCCTGGCGAGCCGGACCAGTCTGTTTACCTGCCGCGGGTTAGGCCGATCGCGGCTCCCACTGGCCGCGGTTTGCCGCTCCACACCAATGGGGGCTGCAGGAAGTGGCGGCCAGCAAACTTTCATACAGAGGCACACTTCCTTCTTTCCCACCTGGGACCTCCTTCCCCAGTTCAGTCTTTGCTCCACAGGTGTTTTGAGGTGTTGTGTTGTAGAGGGACTGAGGCCTCATGGTGATGTCATTTTCCCCTTTTATAGCTTCTTCCATGTGGGGGGAACTTCTTTGTTTCAAGCCAAGCCCCTAGCACAGTTTGTGGAAAAGTACAAGCAGTAAGATGGAGTTCAGTATCACATGATCTAGTCACATGCCCTTGCATTCTTCATTGAGTCCTAGCAGCCATTGCTCATACTCTGACTGAAGTGTCCACAGGAAAAATCATCAGGTGAGGATAAGCTTTTCCCATGGCCCATTGTTTTTGTTCATGGGCCATCAGCACTCTATACCTTCTTCATTGTTGTACCTGAAAGGATTGTTGTGGATGTGGATGTTTTCAACGTCACAACATCTTTCAGCAACACACACATAAAACCTCATAACTTCACATACAATGACAGCACATACAATCCAACAGGATATTAATGTTTAACAGATCAAAACTTTTAGAATGATACCTTACAAGGCATACTTTGTACAAAACATATCATAAATATATGACTGGTGATTATGGGGGTGCCAGGGTGTTGGTTTGGGGTGCAGAGTGTCACAGCAAGGATCTGTGCAGCCTTAAAACCCCAGTCAGGAGAGAGAGAGAAATGTGGGTCACCACCTAAGGGAGATGATGACTGGGAGCCAGAAAACTTGTGTGTGTCCTCGAGGGACTATGTGGGGAGAATATAGGTGCAGTTACCCTGCAACTGTGACAAGGAAATAGGTGCCTATTTTCCTCTTTAGGTGCTTAAATCCAACATTTAGGCACCTGTGGCATTCACAAAGCCCCTGCTCAGCTGTTGCTGAACACTTGTACACACCTAAGTTTCCACTGGTGGGCATGCACACAGCTGCCTAAATCCTGCCACTGCTAAGCTGCTCAGTGCTCTAGCTCATGCTTTAAGCCCCAGTGTGATTCTCAACGTTGGAGTTCCCTTGCCTGCAAAGTTCAATCCAATAGGTGTTCTCAGGGCATACCTAAACAACACAAAAAACAGTTGGGGATCAGACTTGATGGGCTGGCTTGATGGGCTGGCTGGTGGCCGGTGATTAGAGCATTCACCTCAGAGGTCAAATCCCCACTCTGACTAATTTGGAGCAGGGACCAGACATGCCAAACCCGTGGGAAAAAAAACACAGAAATTGGGCTTGTTTTTGGCTTAATTGCCTTGTGAGTTGCTTGTTGGATAGTTTTTAGCTTGTTGCTTGTTTTAGTTTTTGCTTCTTTCTTTTTTTTTTTTTTGATCGGCTCCTGGCAAGCAGAGGCAAGGTGTGTGTGGGGGGGCAAGCAGGAGCAAGGGGCAAGCAGGGGCAAGGGAGGGAGAGAGTCAGGGGTGCACAGTGGGCCCACCACAGTCCCAGACTGCACACCGGGGAGATCAAGTCACATAGAGTGTTGGGGTTCTTAGGGATTGGCTTGTTTTGGTCTTGTTTTGAAATGAGACTAGCTTGATTTTTGGCTTATTGTGAAAGTCGGGGTGTTTATTTACCACATGAAAGTTGGCAACTGTGACAGGGACTTGAATGCAGATTACTCAGATCCCAGGTGAGTGCCCTAACCAACAGACTATAGGATATTTGAGGACTGATCTTTCACAATCTTTCTTGTTGGAGCTGTTCCACTTTCTATATATAACTAAATATTCATTGAAACAGGGACTTGAACCTGACTCCTCCATTGCAGGAGCTTGCCCTATTTAGCAGTGGGCTATAGAGTCAATCTCTCACTTTTTTATATGTAATTATTTTTAGAAAGTGGAACAACTCCCACTGGAGCTATTGAGAGAGACCCTATAGATTGCAGACACTTGTTCAGCAGGGATTTCTTATGTGCAGTTGCACAGTGGGCTTTGGAGGTGAAGCAGGAATGGGCCTTGGGAGAGGCATGGGTGGAAGGCTCTACCACCAGATTCTTTGAGCTCTCCCCTACCCTTCTATGAAGGGTGTGTGTGGGAGGTGCAGGGGAGACTTCTATGGCTGTAGAAGCTACTCCTCCCATAGGCTGGAGGGCTGCTCTGTGGAGAAGGATTCTTTTTTCTTTCCCCCGGTAGAGTTGTCTAGGGCCCATTCATGTCTCTAAAGATGAATGCTGGGACGATGCCTTTAATCTTAATTTAAATGTTTCAGTTAAAGATGGGCCTGTACATATGGAAACACCCAACACTGAAGGGAAATAAAAGGTTTGTGTGTTCAAAATTTGAACCCATATCTGTATTCTGAAACTGTTCCCTAAAGTTAAAATGGACTGACCTGAAAACACAAATCCTGATTCTTCCGAAACTTGGAGTGGTTTGATCAAATCTGTGTGTCTTGGGGCTATCTCCATCACTGGAAAAAGTATAGATAGATACAGCAGAAAATGTTAATCCCCTACATCTTACAAATTATTGGGAAATGTGTCTCTAAATAGTAACACTATTTGATCCAATTGGAATGCTAGTTCCCCGTCCAAAAAGACCTTTGCCTCACCTAATAACTCACCACCTGACTAGACAAATAAGAGTGATTAAAATCCACCGAATTAAAAGAGGTACATAATGCCTCACTCTTTTTCACAAAAAGAATGAAGCTAATTAGGGTTGCACAGTATGCATCCAATTGGTTTGACAGCAATGAACATCCCCATTTCTGGTGAACATCCACTTACAGGACTGTTTGACATATAGACAAACAAATCTTCATATCTGTATTTGAGATGAGTTTCTAGCCACAAAAGCTAAGAAAAGACAATGAATGTGACATATTAAGTGTGAGAAGGGACAGCTTTATGTTTTGCTTTGGTTTTTGTTTTGGTTTGTTTTCCCCAAGTAAATTGGATATATCCATCTTAGGTATTCAAAGAACGTCAATCACAGCAGTATCTTAGTTCAAGTGCCTTACAAAGTTTGGATTTAATATATGACACAGTTTGGGCTCAGTATATGACATCAACTTATTTTTGTAAATCTACAAAAAGTATTTCTAACTGACCTCATGTCATTTATCCATTGTGAAATATTGCTTCATGAAGTACAGCATCCCAACACAATTCCTACACAATTGCCTCCATGACTATTATGAAATTATATTATTTATTAAGGCTGGTAATTAAATTGAAACATCTTTCCAAAATGAAAAGCTGAAATGTTAGTACGAAAATATTTTGAAGTTTCTGATTGTTTTCTTTTGGAGAGGAAAGCGGGCTTCCTCAGACAACTTACAGTGTAAATAAACGAAAGGGTGAAAGGGAAGTGAGGCATAGATGCTTCTGAAAAGCTCATGAGGTGTCTATTTTCATATTTAGGAACTGAGATGCCTTAAACATTCTGGCCCTGAAGGATTAAACAACTTACCAATGTCACATACAAAGTCTGTGCACAGCCAAGCATTGAGCCCTAGTTTTCCACATCCCAGTTTTGTGTGTTAACCACAAGACCATTCCCCTCTTTCTACAGCTAGCAGGGGACGGAGGGAGGAAAAGTGTGTGCAGTTGCAGCCCCAAGAACATAGATAGCAGAGTTAGCTTGTGGAATCCTGGAAGCTTTCCAAGAATGTAACTCCCATTGGTCTTTTGCATAACAGTGAAACTTACTCTACAGAGCAGAAAGACCCACAGAGAATGTGTTAGTCATTATGATACTCATGTTTCTTTTCTTTTTTTTTTATCAGATTGCACTTATCTATCTTAGGTGCTCATCCAGCACCTATTACTGTAGTATATCGGTTCAAGTGCATTACAAGGTTTTGATTTAATGCATGGTACAGTTTAAGATCATTCCATGGCACAATTATCTGTATGCATCCACTTTATGTTACATCTTTTTTTTTTTCCTTGGGGTATGCAATAAAACCTTAGCATTATTCTATCGTATGTGACTATATAAGCTATGAAACAGCATGTTTTTATTAGGTAAGTTTCTTTTAATAGCTCTGTATGTGTATGGAGTAAATTTTTAGTCTCAGATATGTATTTCACTGAAATCAAGGGAACTCCTTGTATACATCTGAAGCAGAATTTGGTCCTCTATGTTATCTATGACATAGATCAAGCTTTGGATCAAGTTCTAAATCAGAAGAACTACTGTATGTGTTTATCTTCATCTAAATGGAAGCTTTTCATAAAGCCTAAAAACTACAATTTCCATGCTAACTCTTGAATTACAGTATCTGGTAGCAAGAGAAGTGATATACTAGAAAATATGAGTATGGTGCATACCTTCTAATCCAAAGATATATGCCTAGTTGTACTCTGAAAAGTTACTAATGTTTTACATATTTGAAAGTCCATAGTTAATATGATTCTGATGAACTGAGTCACTTGCTGAATAGTAAGTACAATCTCCTGTGAAATCAGTTTGAAAACAAGATGAAAGCAAAGAAAGTGTTTTGGTTTTGATTTTTTTTAAATTAAAGTACTATTAAATTTCATACTAGAAATAGAAATGCACAGATCTTGCTGTTACATTAGAAAAAAAAAAAGCTAGTTCATGCCATCTCTAACAGGAATACTTGAAAATTATGTACTCTTTTTATAAATATTAATCTGTAATACTGTGGGTACCATTTCTCATAATGTGATGTGTATACCAAATACAATGATCCTCTTCAGAAAGAAACACAGTATGTACTGATGACATATTATAAGGGCCTGTCTCCAAGCTGTCAGGAAAGCTAATAAAGCAGCTAATGAAGCATGCTTTCAGAAATTATGAGCTTTGAGAGTAAATGCTAAGGACACTTCAGCTTAACAAATAAAAGAATTATATTGTCACTAAAATAAAAAATTGAAGCAAATAATCATCCATTCACTGTTGATTAGAGTAAAAATGATTATTTATGTTGGGTAAAACCACAGATTTTCTCTAAAATACAGTAGTTAATTATTTTAATAAGTTTGCCATATACTAGAGGCTCCAATTCTTCAAAACATCCCATACAGAACTCCCACTGGCTTCAGTCTGAATTGTGCACATCGAGAGCTTAAATCCAGTTAGTAATCTTAATAACGTTATAGCACACAAAGGGCTTCCTTCTGTGATATGCCGAATATCCTCAGCACTCAATGAGGTCAAGGGAAATTGATGGTGCTCACCAGCTTATAGGATCAGGCCCTAAATATCATAATCCAAACACCAGTCAGTCAAACCAATGAAAATGTTGTGTATTCAGTAATTATTTTTTCTATGTACTTTCAGAGAAGTTTCAGGGCAAGTTGCCAAATGCCTCTACACTGTTTGGAAAGAATTACATTTATAAATCTTAATTTATAATTACCTTTTTTCCTGTACCCAATTCTGGTCTGATAAGCCACTTCCTCACACTGGGACACCATTGCATAGAGGCACATCCCCTAAGTGATGGATGGAGGTAGCTGATCTTGGGGAAACCCTGAAGGGTAGCACTGAATATTACAGAATAAGGTGCCATGAACCAACAGTGTCTAGGAAAAGGAAAACTGATTTCAAACTGAGGCAGACAGAGCATGCTTAACTTCTTTAGTCAAATCTGTCTAGGAGAAGGAAAACTCTGATTTCATACCTGAGAATTCCAAGCATATTAGTCTTGGACAACAAGTGGATTAAGGTGAAACTTTTAATGCCTGTTCCTAGCAGGACACAAGGGTATAGCATGATATTCCTATGAGCCTGATAGGGTGGACTGGCCCAACAAAGCATTAAATCTGAAACTCACTTGTTATAGAAACAGTACCGCAAACCAATCTTATGTGTATGGATTTTGACGCAGGCCTAAGAAATGGAAATGGCCATGAATAATGACTAAACATATTACATGTATTGCTAACTGGAATGTTAGAACTCAATTTTCTCCAGGCCAGACTGAGCCAGTAGCAGATGAGTGAAGGAAATTGTACGTTTTCCTCACTGTCCATACAGGAGACACATTGGCTAGGTACAGGAGTGTTGAATTTTGAAATTATACTTTCCTTTACTCTGGACATTCAAATGGACAAGCAGAGGTTACAGATGGGGTTGCTATAGCAGTGGACAAGAGAACAATTACTTCAATGAACAGCTGGAAACTGGTGTCTAAGTGGACTGTCATAGCATGGTTTACTACTACCTACAATAAACTGTCCATCACTGTGATCAGCTGTGCCACACTTACAGAAGCAGCAGAAAAGGAAGAGAAGGATGGATTTTATGAAAAGGTTTGTAGTGCACATGGTAAACAAATGGATAGTTGTAGACCATACAGCATTGGAATAGCCAAGAATAATGGGGAAAGTTTAAGAACTCATGAGATGCACAATCTAATTACTGCAGCATGCACATGATTACATAGAACTCACCAGATGGTCAAAGCAAAAGAATAAATAAAACAGATTGACCACATTATTATCAGTAAAAGGCATAGACAGTCACTGTTGGATGTTAGAGTCTATAGAAGTGACAAGTGTGGCAGTGACCCTGAACCATCAATAGGAAAGATTAAGATTTAGTTAAAGTTCAAGACAAAAGATGGGTGAAACAGGAGCCAAATTTGATCTTAATAAATTAATGGATAGCTCTGTGGGGGAAGCATACAAGGTGATGCTTGAAGTGCATTTCAGACCATTGATTTGTGTTGATGAAGACATTTCACTATAGACCAGGTGACAAATATTCACGGAACTGACACAAATACAGCAGAGGAAACTACTTGAAGTTGTAAACAAACAAGGAAAGTCTGGACAAGCAACAAAATAAGAACATTATAGGAGAGGTGCAAACAAGCCAAGATGCCTAGGAAAGCAGAGGAAGTAAAAGCATTATGCAAAGGAATAGACAATATAACAGTTGAGCTGCTAATATCAGGTCTGACAAGTGCTATCAAAGCATTAGAAAAAAAATTACAAGGAGGTATGGGAACAAGAGAAGGTACCATATGACTGCCTAAAGGCGGTAGTTATACCAATCTTGAAGAAAGGAGATCCTTCCAATCTGAATAATAATTGAGGTATAAGATTATTGTCAATACCAAGAAAAAGCATAATGAAAGTAGCTGTCAACAGATTAAGGCCAATTTTAGTGGAAGTAGTAGGTGATGAACAGTGTGGCTTCAGACCAGGATGAAGTTGCATTGATCAGATACTCAGCCTAACAGTTGAATGGGGAGGGAAAAAGAAAGCATTTCATTTGGTTTGAAGAGAAGTGTTATCGAAAATAGCAAAATCATATGTAGTTCCATACAAGACATTTGAAATTGTAAAAACTATGTATGAAGACTCCTGAAGTGCTATAAGAATTGGTGGAAAATTAAGCAATTGGTTCAAATTTAAGTTTGGTGTAAGACAAGAGGGCATGGGATCACTGTCTCTTTTCATTGTGTTCTTAAAGTAGACATTAAGAATGTTCAGTGAGTTGGAGGGCATGATATTGGATGATCTAGATTGAATTAAACTCCTTAGCTTATACAGATGATATTGTACAACTTGTAGACATGTTTGAATTAATGATCATACTCTTCATTACTGTGAAAAATTGGCGGAGTTGACTTGGATGTACAATAAATGCCAATGAGACAAAGTGATTGTGTCTTGGAAAAGGGACATAGATAACGTGTTAAAATGTAGCAGTAGTGAAGTCATAGAACAGGTAGAATCCTCAGTGTACCTAAGAAGTTTGATCAGTGCTGATGGTTCCATCAAAGATGAGGTTAAAAGATGTGTCCTGGCTATAAATGCTGCACAAAAATTGATAACAATATTGTGTTTGGTGCCAAAGTAAACAAATATCAAACTAGTGTACTAACAGTAATACTGTATTGTCTGGAAGCAGTTGCATTAAATGAAACAGACATCAGAAGGCTGGAGCCAATAGATGAGAATTCTTTGAAAGATTGGATGATAGAGGATGGATCACTCAAAAATTGTCCTGTTCTATTCTTTCCCTCTGAATCATCGGGCATCAGTTACTGTAGAAAGACAGGATACTGGGCTAGATCAGGGGTTCCCAAACTTGGTTCGTGGCTTGTTCAGGGTAAGCCCCTGGCAGGCCGCGAGACACTTTGTTTACCTGAGCATCCGCAGGTACGGCCACTCGCACCTCCCAGTGGCCACGGTTCACCTTTGGTCTGACCCAGTATGGTCATGCTTATGTTCTTACTATAGCAGGTGTAAAGTGGAATAGATTTAGGACAAATGTAGACATTGGAGGAAGAGTAGGATTTGAAATCAGGGAACAGGTTTGACTACAATTGAAAAGTTTATAATGGTGGGGACACTGCCAGGCTGGATTTATACCTTACACAGCCCTAGGCATAGCATATTCAGTACCCCCAGCCTACAGCTGACTTTCGTGTTTTCCATAAAAAATGAAATTTTTAACCCACTTTTAACTTTTAGGCGCCCCTAGAATGTCAGTACCCCTAGATATGTGACTACTGTGCCTAATTGGAAATCCGGCCTTGGACACTGCAGAAAACAAACAGATAACAGGATGCCAAGAAGATAAGGCAAGCAGAACCAGTGTCAGCTCAATCTGGAGGCTAACCACTGTCTAGATGGCAGGACCTCATACACAGGGACATGACCAGGTTGGACTTAATGGAGGAACAAGCCACAGACAGGAATGAATGGTGATACTGTACTACTCTCCATGTCTGCAAAGATGCTCTGGGATGAAAGATGAACTTCCTTTTCATCATTCAAATTACACCTTGAGACTCACTTCTTTGCAAAGCTTACAAGAAGACAGTCAGAAGTAGCAATTAATGGACCAAATTCACTGGCTCATCCCAGATGCTTTTCACTGCTCTAGTTCAAAGCAGCCCTAAAGCTGATGGATCTGGTGTCTAAATATTCCCTATACACCCATCATAATGGCTTCCATGTTATTCCCCTCCTGGTACTGTTGCAGATGAGTGTAAGTGCTTGATACTAAGTAAAGTTTAGCTTTAAGTGAAAGCACTCTTCTGTTGTCCTGTTTGTGCCAGCCATCTATCGGTCGGATGGCCGTGTCTCCCCTGATTTATTTCCTGACACCACTTCGCACAGAGTAAAAGTTACCAAGAGCTTTGGGTTGAAAGAACCTTGGGTAACAGTACTATGCACAGGGAATTTCCCCCCAGAAAAGGTATTTGGCTAGGAGAAACCTAAATCCCAGCAATCTATAACTACTAGAATGGGCCCTGTGGGCAACAGGCAGAAGTAAAAGTAGCCTTGAGGGTGCTATAACTTACATTTAGGAATGAATCAGTTCACAGCTGGCTCCAAGTTTTGATGGGATGAAAAAAAAAAAAGGCTTAAATCCTCTTTTGCCCAGACCCACCTACCTATTCTTAAAGGTCTAGAAAACATGACCTATGAGGGAAGATTGAAGAAAGTGGGTTTGTTTAGTCTGGAGAAGAGAAGACTGAGAGGGGACATGATAACAGTTTTCAAGTACATAAAAGGTTATTACAAGGAGGAGGGAGAAGAATTGTTCTTCTTAACCTTTGAGGATAGGACAAGAAGCAATGGTCTTAAATTGCAGCAAGGGAGGTATAGGTTGGACATTAGGAAAAACTTCCTAACTCCAAGGGTGGCTAAGCACTGGAATAAATTGCCTAGGAAGGTTGTGGAATCTCCATCATTGGAGAATTTTAAGAGCAGGATAGACAAACACCTGTCAGGAATGGTCTAGATAATACTTAGTCCTGCCACAAGTGCAGGGGACTGGACTAGATGACCTCTCAAGGTCCCTTCCAGGCCTATGATTCTATGATTCTTGTACAACCATAGTGTGTCTTGCCAAATAAGTGCATGTACAATTTTTTTTTAGCCAAGTTGGGATTTAACAATGCTGAAAATGCTAATCCATGTCTGCTGAAAAGAACTAAAGCTCTTATTTATATGGAGAGATGCTCATTGAGACGTCAAAGTTATATATACATCTGAATAAAGAAATGCTGTTTCTGTTACTGTTGTACCTTTAGCAATTAAGTATTGGTAGCTTCCCTTTCCCAAGAAGCAGCTTTCTTTGAAACATTTACAACGAGGATTCTCCCATTTCCCAAAGCCTTAGTTTTAAACAAATAAAAAATCACCCTATTTTGCTGGCTTTGTTCACTGGCATTTGTTTCTGCTTAGCACAGGGGACTTTACAGGTACAAAATTCTGTTAAATCCCCCACTCTCGTGTCCTTCACCTTTCTCTAAGCATATCTAAGACTTTGAGTGATTCCTTTTGCAGCCATCTGGATTTTTTCCCCTTTCTATTTCACATTGCTTTCATTTCTATCCTGTAACATCTTTTTTCTTTCCGCAAGCACAATCTCAGAAGTTTGCTTGTGTTAAAAAAAAAAATCAAACTTTCCCAGAGTTAGTGAGTGCAAGAGATTGTATTTCCAAGAAATAAATATGTTGACATCACTATTCTTTTAAAATGTAATAATAAATACATAAATAAATAAATAAATAATAATGATAACATTAATAAAAATAAAATATATCTAGCTCTTTTATAGCCTTGTGGAAAGGGATCTAGAAAGACTGGGACCCAGGAGAGTTGGGTTCAATTCCTGGCTCTGACACTGGTCTGCTGGGTGACCTTGGCAAGTCACATGCTATATCAGGACTAGGTATTACGGTTACTAGCAGTAGTTTAAACTTATCCATTATTTCCCCGATTATTATCCCTGGCTCGGATTTTTTGAAAAAGCCTATGGAAATTAGGATCCCAATACCCATTACATTTCAATGGAATTTGGACAACTAAGATTATAGAGGAAACTTGCTTACAAACATCTAACGTGCAAGAGCTATTTAATAAAATATCCCATACTTGTGAGGCTATCATGTCTAAAAGAGCCAATATGAAACTGAATTTTATTTACTTTAAACAGAAATTGGCCTGCATTTGAATCCTGTTTATTATCAAGTTTATTGGCTCATCCCATATTGTGAGTTTACCAGTTTAAGGGTGTTGGTATCTGTCATTAATGTTAACCCTTTTAGTCCTTTGCTTTGCTCGCCTCACACCAGAGGTTAGAATTTGCCGGTGTTCCTTTAGCGAGCTAGCTGAATTCTTGATGCAGGATATTTACATATTAACTATTCTCCCAAAGTCTGGTATCAGCAAAGACTGTGTTAATAAGTAAGGAGAAAGTGTTGGTCCATAACCTGTGAGTGACCAATATTCAGGAATTTCTTATAATTGAGTGTTAGACGATAATCCATCATGACTGGTACCTGCAAGTCTTTGTGAAAAACAGATGTTCATGGAAAAGACCCCCTTAAATTACCAAAAGAGACTACAGAGATATAAGCAGTACTGTTTGTTTGATAAGGAACAATTGTTATTGCAGATGTTTTCTGTAATGATGAAACGGGAAGATATTAAAAGATTATTTGGGGAACTGCTAGATGCTCCCCCTTCTTCCCCCTTCCCCCCCGTTAGCGAATTCTAACCCATTCACTATCCCTTTTTGCTTATCAATCATGTAACATAAGATTCCATAAAGGAAATATCATAAGTAATGAGGTATATAAAAATCTTAAAAAAACAACATATGGTAAAACTGAACATTGGAAAATATGTTTCCGTTCACAGAAGGGATTTCTTTGTCTTATAAAAAGCAGAAGTATTGGGAATTAGGTGGAAAACTGCCGGCATCTCACCAGATACAGAAGAGAGGGACACAGAGGACAGCTCTTTACCTTACACCAAGGATGTTTCTATGTTTTCTGTATTCTGTATGGTGCTGTACGAATCTGTGATTGATAGTCTCTGATAAAAGAATTCTATTTGAGCCTGCTATTTGACAATCTTGAATTGTTATTAAGTTCAGACATGAAACAAAGATCTGATACCACCAGTCCTCCATGGAACTCCCCTTGAAATCAGTGGCACTGGCTTCCGTCACATGAAAGATCTAGACCTAATAGAACATAATATTGATCCAGATTCTCATATGATCTAAATTGGTGTAGCTCCATTGAAATCAATAGGGTTACATTGATTTACAGTAGCTGAGATATAGCCCAATAAGTATGTGTAAATAGGCCTGGTCTTGCAGTGTGTGTTTATGCATACTTGCCATTCAAAATACTGACAGCTTTATGTGTGGATGAACTGCATTAGCAGGTGTCCATGACACCACAGCCAGACCCTGTTTTGAGACTATGGCTATGTCTGCACAGCACACTAAGCCTAAGTACAGAGGCAAGTTTAAGCCCAAGACCCCCTTCCATCTGCACAGAAATAAGTCTGATTTAGGATAGGAACCGCTCTGGACTCAGGCCCACAGACCCTGCTAGGGGTGGGTGGATCAGAGCCCAAGTTCCACCATGATGTGCATCAAAACCCAAGCATTTTGAAATGTGGATGCAATTCAAATCTGGGTCACTAGACTAGGTCTGGAGAGATCACCAACACTATCCCATAATCTCCTTGGGCTGTTTTTCTCAGGCCTTCCATCCCCAAAATTCCCATTTGCTTCCCAAGAAACTTAGAAGCAACCTCCTGGTTCAAATGCAGCTTCTCAGTGTTTAACTCTTCATTTCCACATGGATTGCTCAACTGGAAAAGTTAGCCCTCCTGTGTATTAGCTACGCCCAGCACTATGAAAATGTCCTGCATCAAGTGTGCAGCTAGGTGGCCAGAGGAACATAGCCAAATTCTAACCTCTGGTGTGAGGAGAGCAAGACATTCAGCTTCAGCAAGAACACATGAAATGATCATGTCTACAAAGCTATATCTGATTGGTTGGTGGCTCTGGGGATGAAACCAGCGGCTGGCCCTACAGAACAATACAGAGAGCAAATCAAGTGGCTGAAGGCAGAGTACCACACAGCCAAAGAGCACCTCTGGGAACTCCCCATCTTCTTGCCTCTTTTTACAAGGAATTTGACTGGGAACTGTAGTGAGCATTCAAACCACAGAAGTGCATGACAATCTGAGGAGCATGGATGATACACTTATCACCCCCCCAGTCACAGGCACTGCCGGAGGACAGCCAGTTGCTGGGTGAAGGGCAAGAAGTGATCATGGTGCTGAGGCTGGTAACCGAAGAGGCTCTGCCACCGGAGCAACTAGAACACATCATGGGTCTGTACTCGGAGGAGCTGGGGAACAGCCCAACTAAGATCAGAGCAAGCTCTGGCGCCAGAGCCAGGTAACTTTCTGCTGCCGTGTTTATTGTCATTGATACATGGATGGGAGAAATTTCCAACTTATGGCCCTATTAAGTTATTAATTCAAGTCAGGGTTTGCTTCCATTCAGGACAGAACCCGCACACCATTTCCCCTAGCATCCTCCCACTTTGCCTCCAACACCAAGTGGGGTTCAAAATTGACACTTCAAAATAAGGAAAAAAGTTAAACAGAATGCTATTATGAATTTTTTATTAGTTACTTGCTGATTGCTATAAGTATGGGTTGGGTCTCCACAATTAACAGCCTTGCTTACCTCTCCTGTCTCATACAGCAGCAACCATAGATAGGCCACATCCACACTGTTCTGGACCATCTGTAAAGTAAGTTTCAAAAAACTTGGCTGCTGTGAGTCCAACCAAAACTGGAGTGTGTATTTGAGTCCATTACTGGCTTTAATATAGGAGTCAAACTTACAGTGGAGGGTGGCTGTCTGTCTATATTAGGAGTCCTGTGATGGCATGTACAAACCCCACAATGGGCAACAAGAGGTTAAGGAACTACTCTGGGTCCAGCCAGCCCCACCACACCTATAGCAAATGCTCCAAGTGTAGGAGGAGTTCAAAGGCAGGGGAACAGCTCATTTTGCGGCAATCCAGGGAAACGAGCAGACCTGCCATCTGCAGCTCCAGCAGAGAATCTTTTCCAAAGACAACTGTCCAAAGGTCCCTCCCTGAGGGAAGGGAGCACCTGGACAGAGACAGCCTGAATGGTCCTCTCCCCCTGAACTCTGGACTTTGGTAATTCCCCTTATTTTTTGTTCGGATTACCCTAGCAGGGGAATGCCCTTGGACTGAACTGGCCCAGGAGGGTGGCAGTTGCTGCTTGAGAAAGAGAACTATCATGTCACACGCCACCACTGAAGTTGCCTTGCAATGAGTGAGCACCCTTCACACTGCCTTAGCCTGGAGAGTGACTTTGGGACAATTGCAAGGAGGGAGGGGGAAGCAAAGATAGGAAATGGCCCAGGGAGGGCAGCCTTAAGCAGCCTCGGCTATTGGATCAGTAATAGCCCTCAAAGGGCCTTCGGTCAGAGTCCAGTGAAGAGAGAGGGCCCAGGCTCCCCTTCCAAGAACCCCCTGCCTTAGCCCTGACCAAGCAACTCCTGAATAAGAACCATCACAAGTTCTCATCGCTGGCATTCAATTTGGTCTGTGCATGGACACAGGGTGCTTGTAAGGAGACTGTACTGCAGTAGTGGGCAACCTGTGGCCCACAGGCCATGAGACAGTTTGTTTACATTGACCGTCTGCAGGCACGGCCATCCGCAGCTCCCAGTGGATGCGGTTCGCCGTTCCTGGCCAATGGGAGCTGCAGGAAGCGGTAACACAGCACAGCATGACAGTTGCACTCTCTTGTTGTGTGTATTGGTTCACAAATGCAATACTATCATGCGTCTACTCCTGGTGAAAAGGTTCCTCATTCTCCTCACAGATATTGTGCAAAACACAGCAGGCCACAATAATACAAACTGCATTGATGACATTGGAATCTAAATGGTTTTGAAGGCTGTGCCAATGGGACTTCAGTCTGCCAAATGCACATTACATCAGCTACTGAGGTATATAGCTACTGAGTGTATAGTTGAACCTTCTTTTCCCAGGGCCTCTAAAATCAGGGTACGGTTTCATAAGCCATGGCAACAGGGGTAAAGTGTGGTCCCCTAGAATAACAATGGAGACAGTAATGTCATTTATAACAATGTAATTCAGGGGAAATAATGTTCCAGTTTGTCCGTGAAGGTAAAATCCTGATCACCCTGGCATCTTGCAACCTGCCAGTGCATCCCATATTAGTGTCCATGAATCTGGATAATGATGGATTGGTACCCTTTGAGGTTTATGAACTTGTGTTCTCCCTGCAGAGGGCAAACTACAGCCACATGAGTCCCATCAATGGCCACAGCACAGTTTGGAAAGCCCATTCTCTCAAAACCAGCAATTATTTCAGGAATGTTTGTTGTGCCCACCATCTCTGGACACATCATAGTCCTGATTACCTCACAAACCTCTGCCTCAAAAACCTCCACAGTTAATTTACCAACTCCAAACTGGTTAGCCATTGACCTTTAGCAGTCTGGGGTAGCCAGATTCCAGGATGCTATAACAGCCCACTTCTTGACTGTCATGGACTCCTTTCTGTGGGTGTTGTGGCACTGAAGGGGTGGGGCAAGCTGATCATAAACCTCCAGGAACATCTGCTTCTACTTGTGAAAGTTCTGGACCCAGTGCTAGCCATCCCACTGTGATCCCACCAGTCTGTGCTTGTAGCCCTGTTCCAAAAATGATGGTCTACATAGGTGGAATCTGCAGCTAAGACAACAGACATGAAGAGCATGAGATGGGTCGAAAGGTGCTTTTGGCAGGTCAAAAATTGCTTCTAAAATGTCCACCAATGCCTTGCAGATGCTCCACTTAATTCATGAAATAGGACTGAGAGTGTGAGGTGGAGAAGTTCTTCCACAAGTTTGGGATCCATGTTGATGACTCTGGCTGCTGGGAGTGTGCACACCTAAAATGGCTTGGCAGGCTAAAATCACCCAAAATACTTTCAGTCAACACCAGCAGGACAGACAGACAAATTCTCTCACAGCCCACTATGAACCAAACTCTAGAGCAGCTAGAGCTGGCGAGGACACTAGGAACCCTGCGATACAATGGTATGCACCCACAGAGGCCGAAGTTCTGACTGGGGTCAACATAGTGCAATATGGATGCACCAGCACAGTTGTGAGGCCCAGATTTCTAGTGCAATGTTGCCACTGAAGCATGGACTAGGAAACACCAAGTCTGCAAGCACGAGTCATAAAGATCCAGATGAGTTATCTGTAGACCTAGCCTATCTGGTTTGACACAGTATAATATTTCCATTTGAAGTACCTTGGAAATATAGAAAAATCTTGTAAAACATATTGCAGGACCAAAGAATCAGTCTTCAACATAATGGAGACATAATACAGCCATTGATCAATATAAGCATGGTTATAACTGTAGCTGGAGACCAGGAACAACATTGTTTATTCAAAAAGTCAACAAAGACAATTAAGGGACATCTGGCAACAATAGTCTCCCTTCCAGAATTAATCTTATGATTTGCTTCCACCTTTTCAAATCACCTGTTTGTTATTATATTTGACAAGCATTTTCCCTTTTCAATTGGAACAGTTAGCTCTCTCTTTAGGTCTTGGCTTTTTAATAGGTTAGTTCATGCCAGTTCTTGGCTCTTAGCTAGAAAACCAAAAATTATTTGTAATGAACTGAAACTTCGCTCTTGTTCTGATGCACTGTTTGCAATGGTGTCCTTTCTGGCTTCCAGATGTCAAGCTGGGTTTTGAATCAGCTCTTACTGGCCCGTACTGTTAATGAAAAGTTCAAATTACTGCAGTTTTTGAAAGCCCTTCTGGAGTGTCAGTTTCAAATACACAAAGCATAGAAAAACGGGTTGTTATCTTGCTTGTTTCTCACTCTTGTTTTTGTTTTTTTCAAAAGCTTATATATAAGCTGTAGCTAAAAAACATGTATACAGTTAGGAGTAGCAGATTTAAGTAGTACAAAAAACCCTGAGGTGGACAACACCTGAATAACTTGTCCATAGAAAAAACTTCTTCCTCATGGTAATTGGTAAATGGCTGGTTTATGCCATGCAGTACAACAGTTTATATACTGTCTAAATGTCTTTTTTAATCCTTCTCTGGGTAATCAAAGAATGTTCTCATGATCTATATCAGGGGTCGGCAACCTCTGGCACGCGGCTCGCCAGGGTAAGCACCCTGGCGAGCCGCGTGCCAGAGGTTGCCGACCCCTGATCTATATAAATGTCTAATCCAGAACCATGCACCCATGTCAAGTGTAATGTCAGGGATCTGTGCTAGCTCAACTGTTTGCAGAACTGGGGTTATTATTTGTTATATGTGATCATGCATCTGATTAGGATATGTTAAACACTTGATTCTGAGCAGACAGTTTCCACTGAATATTCACTGCTTGTGGAGCATTAAAAAAAACTAAACTCCTTGCATCAAGAGTATTGTAACTAGGTGTATCGTTTGACAATACCTTAAAAGAAGTCTGTATTATCTGTTTAGAAGGATAATGGATGTTCAGGACATATGAACAGAGAAATTAGTTGAAAACGTACAATGCTTTTTCTGGAAGTTTTCACATAATGCTACTTTATTTCTTAAAATTCTGAACCTTAACTCACAAGAACCAAAAACAGAGGGAGTAAGCAGGCTGCTCCATATGGCAGAGAAGCAGAGATCCCCACAACTTGCTCTAGGTTGGCTTTTGCAGACTGACTGCTGTTTCACTCAATCAAACCCATCCCTACAGGCCCTTAGCTTGCAAGTAGGTCCAGGAAAACCTCTGAGAATTTAAAGTAATAGTTTTCAATACACAGCAGTGGGAACAACCAATATTGCCTTAGATAGGATTGCAAAACAACAACATTTAGAAGGCATATTGATTCCTCATTCAACCATAAACCAAACTCTGATAGCACTTGGGAAGAACGCACCCTTCCCCCACAGGCAAAATTATTTCGTAATTGTACATTTTGGGGGTTCTTTCACTTTCATCTAAAGCACTGTCACTGGCCATTGTCAGAGGCAGGATACTAGATTAGGTAGATCAATGATCTTTTCCAGTATGGCAATCCCTATGTAAGTTATGCATGTGGGAAATCATGGGAACGGCACAAGGATCCTACCCTATTTTCACATCCTGCATAAGGGATAATCCCAAAACTCTTTGGGGAGCAAAAGTCCCCTGCTGGTTTCTCTAGTCAAATGGTGGTGGATTTGTTGTACTATTTATCAATTTTTAAATAAGAATTTAGATTCTACAGGATACCATCTCAAAAATTCTAGCAATTTTAAAGCATATTAAAATTGATATTGGTCCTGCTTCACAATGTCCTTTTATACCTCCTTTGTTTTAGACTTTCTCCAAACGTGGAGCAAATTAGAGTAGATTGCCTGTTCAGACCATAAATATCACTTAGATACCCACCTCCTGTTGTTCAGGAACAGGCAGAAGGTGTTTTAAAGCTAGCACATCTCTGGGTAAGGTAACAGTTAGAGGCTGGCTGAATGTGCTTAACTGGTCATTTCAACACTTGGAGTCCTGGCCCTGCTTACAAGTGAGAAACTAACAGACATTTATCATGGCATGCCTTAGTTTAATTTGTTGTATTTCAGCTTGATATATCACCGTAGTAGGTTTGGGGCTGCAAAGCAATGTGTAGTATTTTAAAATGACTAGGGAAGCTGGAATTTCATGATTAAAACATGCAGTTTTGTCACATTGTGTTATGTATGTATGATATGTTGTGTTATGTAAGTACGAAGATGTAGTACACTTTGGTGCTGAAAAATGTAGAACAATATACAATAATTTTCAACTGGGGAAATCACAAGCAGGTCAGTCACGCATTGGTTTTCCAGGAACAGCAAAGACTCAAACCACTACCAAGGAATGTTTGCCGCAGGCATTTCTACTGTCACTGTATGCTGTTTGATAGCAAACAATATGGTGTCAGTATGTCATCAATTGTAATAAATATTTGTAACTTCTAATGATCTGAGTATCTTTTTGTTGTGGCTAAAGGCATTATAGAGTTTACTGTGGTTTATTTACTGAAAAACAACAACTGAAGTAGACAAACTTAAAATTTCAGCTATGCATCCCTCACTCAGGCAAAACTATCATTGAAACCAACAGCCTAACCTGTTTTATCTTTGAAACCAATGGGAGTTTTGACTTAATAAGAATTGCAGAACTGGGCCATAGATAGGTGCTGGAACTAGGGGTGCTGCTGCACCCCTGGCTTTAAGTGGTTTCTATAATATACAGGGCTTACAGTTTGGTTCAATGGCCCCCACAATACCAATTGTTTCAGCACCCCTGGGGCCATAAGATGCTAACGTTAAAACTTTTCATTACTTACGTACTAACAGAAAGGAAAGTCTGTTGCTTTCCCCCTTTTGCATCGTGTCTTGAAACTTTTACTGGAAATTCACTTATTAATATACTTAACAGTACAGTAAATCAGGTAAAATTTAAGCTCACATGAGCTGTGAAGCTTGAATTAGAGTTGAGACATCATACAGATTATTCCCCACGCTCAGAACTGCAGATCAGACAGTCTGTTGGATGATTCATTGTTTTCAGACCTTTTGTGAGGGGAAAAAAAAAAAATCTGTAACCAGGGCTGAGAGATCTCTTGCAGCAAAAGCTCAAACCAAGTGAAATTGGGCAAATCTATTAATCTGGAGTGTTTGCTAGAGCACTCAAATTTCCAATAACTATGCAGAGGCTATTTAGGGATCCATATGTACAGTTTGGGAGATGTCGGGAAAATATGGGAGTGGGACCTACCCATGCATCAGCAGATCTTTCCCTATCCCCTTCCAAATTCATAGGGCAAACTTGTTTAAGACAGACATTCTTCAGTAAGTCTTGTAGGTTTATTCCCTTCCCATATAACACCTGCTGCAGAGGAGCTCTGTGAGAGATCACAAGCAAGGGAGCCTCAAACAGCACAGGTTCTATCTAGGAAGCCAGCTAGACCAATCATTTTCTACTCTCTTCCATCTAAATATCTTGCATAGGAGGAGAAGGGGGGCCCTACTTATCTGGATTGAGAATTTCAGAGCACGGTCATGGTTTTAGCTACACATTTTCCCTTAATTTTAATGGAAAGTGTGTGGCTTTATCCCCTGAACTGCTTTGAAAATCTCAGCCCTGTTGTTTGGTAGAAAATATCCATCTGTGATTTTTGTTAGTAATTAGCAAAGAGAAACACACATACCAGGACCACATTTCTCCCAATTACCCAAATATAATTGGAAATGATAGACATTATCAAGCTGGCCTATGTACAGTGTAGAAGCATCTGCCAAAGTGATAAAAAAATAACACTGACAATTTCATTTTCTACAAAGAGTAAAAAATAACAAATAAATGGTTTTATTTATCACAATAAAAGTTATGAAAGATTTTTCTTATAAAATATTTTGTCATTCTTAGCAATTTTATATTTTGGATGCTGAGTAAGAGAATTTATTATTTATTCCAGGCTAAAAGCTACATTTAGATGGAATTAAGGAAGAATTATATATATTATTATATATAACTATATATATATATAAACTATTCTGGGAGATTTTTGAAGACATGGATCACAGTTGGGCTCCTAACTCCCACTAATTTACCAAGGCATGAATGGCAGTTGGCACCTAAATGCCATTTGTGCCTTTGACAATGACACCCAACAGAGATGTTGTAATTATCCCCAAAGCAAATATTGGAAACCCATGTAATTCAGAATAAATTGAAAAGAAGCCCAAAAATATTATGGTTTGTCATTGTTCAGTATGGATACTCAAACTTTAATTCTAACCTCTTTTGATTCCAGGCAATACTTTACAATCATGATTAATATGTTCCAGTATTCATGGTCCCAGGTTATATGAAATAGAGTATTAAGGATGTGATTATTTTCCTGGTTGGCAAATAGGTGTTGTGATGATGACAATGGTAATCAATGAAGGAAGATAATTTCCTTGGGTGGGTGGGGTGGGGAGGAGCAGTTTACTGTAGATATTTTCCCAAAGAAAAGGTTTTTAGAGATTGCTTTGGTATTTAAAATATGTGGCTGCCACTTTCAGTGTAGTCCTAAGGGATTTAAATATGTGTCCCATTAATTTTTCATGGGAGATATGTAGCTAAATCCCCTGGACTACTTTGTATGTGTCATCCTACTAAAAAACAAAACAGAATAAAACACACTATGTAGAAATGTTTTGTTTTGTTTTGTTGTTTTTTGACAGAACATTTTTCTGGTGGAAAATGCCTTTCAATTGAAACTGAAACTTTGGGGACATATTGATTTTGATGAAATTTTGTTTAGAAAAATGATCTATGCAGAGCATTTGGGTAATGATGAAATGTTCTGTTTTGACAGTTTCAGAATTGAATGCATTGATTTTTCATTTTGAAATGATTTATATATTAGAATTTATTATATTTTATTTTATTAAAAAATTGAAATCAAATTAAATGTTTTCATTGATGTAATGGGGCTACGACTCACCGCTGTGGCGCCGCCTGATGGTCGTCCAGGGAATTAGCTCTTTCCACTCAGGAGCACCCTCTGCAGGCCAGTGTCCTTCTTGCCGCTGGCCCCGGTGTCCCTCCAGGACTCCGGTGCCCCTTACCTTGGGGTTCTGCCCCGTGCAGTACCCCGCAGTCTTGCTGGGTCTTCCCTCCCCAGGGAATCCCCAAGCCCCTATCCTCACCTCGCCTCAGTCTCCATCTAGACCCTGCTCACTGGGGCGGACTGCAGTACAATTGCCACTCATCATCATCATCAAGGACTAGGGTTTGGACCTGCTGCCTCTGCCTACCCTTGGGCTGCCCTCTGCAATGCCAGTACCTTTTCCAGCCTTTAGCAAGGCCTGCAGCCTGGGGGTTATCCAGGCCAGAGCTCCCCAGCTCCTCTGGCCTTTCCCCAGCCCTGCTCCAGTCTAGGTACTGTGACAGGGTCAGGCCAGATGGCTACAGGAGAGTGTTAGAAGGCAGATATATTAGTCCCAGATTAAGTAGATCCCTTTTCCCTGGGTAAGGTAACAGGGGCAGTTCCAGAACAAGCAGGAACTTGCTGGAACCAATTAAGGCAGGCAGGCTAATTAGGACACCTGGAGCCACTTAAGAAGAAACTGCTAGAATTAATTAGGACAGGCTGGCTAATCAGGGCACCTGAGTTAAAAAGGACCTCACTTCAGTTTGTAGCGTGCATGTGAGGAGCTGGGAGCAAGAGGCACTAGGAGCTGAGAGTGGGAAGGCGTATTGCTGGAGGACTGAGAAGTACAAGTGTTATCAGACACCAGGAAAAAGGTCCTGTGGTGAGGATAAAGAAGGTGTTGGGAGGAGGCCATGGGGAAGTAGCCCAGGGAGTTGTAGCTGTCGTGCAGCTGTACCAGGAGGCACTCTAGACAGCTGCAGTCCACAGGGCCCTGGACTGGAACCCGGAGTAGAGGGCGGGCCCGGGTTCCCCCAAACCTCACAGCTCCTGGTCAGACACAGGAGGAATTGACCTGGACTGTGGCTTCTACCAGAGGGGAAGTTCTCTGGGCTGTTTCCCGACCCACAAGCTCTCTAAAGTGAGCAAGTCCGCCAATAAGCGCAGGACCCACCCAGCTAGAGGAGGAACTTTGTCACAGTACCCTGCTCAGCTCCCAGCAACCAGGCCCATCCCTCTCCACATCTAGAGAGAGACTCTTTGCCTCTGGCCCTCAGCCCTCTTATAGGGCTAGCCGTGGCCTGATTGCGGTGTGGCCTCACCTGTGGCTACTTCCCCCCAATCAGCCTTTCTTTTCCCAGCTGCAGCCCTCTCCAGGGCTGTTTTAACCGCTCTGGGCAGGAGCGGGGTGACTACCCCGCTACAATTGACAAAAAAAACTTTTTTTGAACATTTTGTTTCATGTGAAATGTTGACATTCTTTTTCATTTTGATTCAGAACAAAACCAAATTTTGAAGTTGCAGTATTTCCTCTGAAATGGAAATTCCAATTCCTGCACTACTTTAAATCTATCTAAATAGAGTCATCATAATTTATTGCTGTTATATATACATTTCTTCTTTCCTAGAGCACAGGGGAAACCACAGAGATTAGTCAGTTGTCCAGATCTTTGGTTAGGAGAGCAAGTCATTATATCAGTTTCCAAGAGTCCCGAGCAAAATAAAACATTACAATAAAAAGAAACCCCTAGAGAATGAGAATGCCAGCAAGAAATCTGACTTGAGGCCATCAATTGTATACAAGTAGCTAAACATGTGCCATCTGCAGAGGAGTTTGCCCAGCAGACTCAGTAGCACTTCACTTACTACACACCCAAATGATCTGGGATGCTATTCTATGCAGGTAAATGGAGCATATTTGAAGTTGTTGCCAAACTGTAATAGTTTCAGACTTTCCACACTGACTGCATTGTGTGTAGTAGGGATTATAGCTGCAATAATATTGAGAAGGTTTTGGATGCTTATCCTGTTGTCCAAGTGACTTGTTTACTCCTGAACAGATGGTCCTGCAACACAATGTACATCAAATGACACCTTTATTACCCCAATAAGTACCTGGAAGAAACACCAACAGGTCCCTACCTTGTTAACACAGTAGGATGCAGAAAAGAGAGGAATGCAGTAGCCAACGGAAACAAACTAGATGAATCCACTGGGGATACAGAAAACTGATCTGTGTGTTTATTTTCAGAGCCCTGATCAACCTCATGTTGCTAATGAAGGAATACATAAAAACAGTGTTTTTCTTTATAAAAAGTGCATTTGTATGTTTTGTGTGCAACTTTTACTTGATAGCAGCTGTGGGTTTTAACCCTTTAGAGACCGCACTGTCTCTTTCTTGATAAATATCTACCTTTGGCTGAATTCCAGTCTGTTTGGCCATGACTGTATACGTAGGCTTGGCAGAATTCCATTTGCATTTTGTACACCGGAGTACAAACCCACTGGACCCTCTTCATTTGAGCCATTTGTAGTGTACTGGCTCAAGCAGAGCTAACACAGGTTTTGTCTATTCAGGCTCAGAGATATGCTCCTAGCTGCAGTGTAGAATTCTCTATATGTCCAGTTATATTAGCTTCCTAGTGGCTGCCCACTGAGAAATAATACTGAAGCTCTAAAGGACCTGTATGTTCTGTCAATATATATGTTCAAATCTGTGTGAATATCTATTTTTTCTGATTCTTTATTTTATGTCAATGTAGCATCAATGGAAGGCATCAGAGTGACAGCCCTGTAGGTTTAGCTCCCTACTGAGCCAAAGAATAGGTACAGCACAGCCTGTGGCAGTGCAAGCTTCATGACATTACCCTGACAGTGTGCCTTAACCTTGAGATACACCTGGTGGTGTTACATCTGACACACAATTTCTCAGACATTTCCATGGCAGCCAAAAGGGGAAGGAAAAAAACAGAACCAACACTCTTTCATTAAAACACCAAAAGACAAAATGTACAGACAAATTCTGTCCCAAGATGCAAGTGTAAGATTCCCCTTGTAAGCAGAACTTGCCCCAAAGGAATAATTCAAAACATGAGAACTATATTCAGATCATTACAAATAATTTCCCACAAGGAAAGGTATTTACTAGTTTTAATGGTAAAACTCTACCCAGGAAGTAGAGATTCATATTGGTGAGATTTTGCACTCTAGATATCCTGTAATTTCAGGGTTCCAAACAGACCCCACAAAACAGCCGCAAACTTCTCCTTGGAAATGGAGACTTAATCAACCACATATATATATGTTTCACTATAATAAAAGTATTGGTTTCCACTTTAATTACACCTCTCACTTTCTACATAGATATATATCTGATTACACAGAATCATGTCAACTCCTTGGCCACAGACTGTGTGAAATGCCAGCAAGGAGCTTCACCCCCTTTCCTTGAGATGTTCAATAAGCAAAGCAGACAAGAGGGGACTGACAACACTGCTGTCTCTTTTTGTCTCACTAAAACACTAAGGAAAGACTCACACAACCGTACTGTCAGAAATCAGACAGAGTGACTTCTGATGTCTATTGCAGACCTGTGCCTTAGATTCTAGAATGCTGTACACTATCTTGTTTGCCATGTCAATGAAATTAAATGTAGGTATGTATTTTACTTTTTTACCTGAACGCATTCCCTGTTCACAGTTGGTAGTTGGCTTTGCTTTCATTACTGTTACTGCTAATAAAGTTATTCTGCTGGGGCACTGCTGACATCAGTACTCTGTTTCCCATAAGAGCACACAAGAGCAATATGGTTTCAGCATAACACAAATAACAGGAGTTGAGGAAGTGATTCTCTTAACATGCTGTTGAAAAATACCCCCAGTGAGATCCAGCCAGATGTTTCCTTTTCTCTGAATCAAAAATAATGTATTGAAGGAGCCACTTAGCGTTTACAAAATCAAGGATCCCCCACTTAAATACATATGGTATGTGCTGTAACTTTTCCTTATGTTGTTTGTCTCAATAAAAAAGTGATATGGAGCTCTCAAGGCAGTCTCACACCAAAGTCTAGAGTGCTTATGTGAGCCGGCAGAATTAGAGTACAAGAAGATTCTAAAACTGTATGTGTTTTGTATGGTAACGGTAGTTCTGTCTGACCCACCTTTCATTTTTATATTTCAGTCGATATGTTCATATAAACAATTACACATTTATTTACATGTATATGTGTAATAGACATCCACATCTGTTAAAATAAATAAAACAGAACACATGCAAATGTGCGCAGTTGTACCACACACTTCAGACATCTCAGCAAAATATCAGTTAGCTCAGTGGCCATTGGCCCACTTCTTGTCATCAAAAAATGAAGCCATTCCCCTCCCTGTTAGTCCAGATCATGATAGAAATATGTCTTGTGGATCAAGTAACAGCTTTATGTTGTTGTTACTTTATTTGTATGATGGCAGCGCCTAGAGACAATAATAAGGGAAATAGGGCCCTATCATACTACATATGGTATTAATGTAATAAAAAAAATAGTTCCTGCCTCAGTGAGCATACATCAGAGCTCCACACTGGCAGACCTCAGTGCTCACGTAGAGCGCCATTGACTTCATTGAGTTTCTCTCAATGTGGTCCCCAGGGCCCGCATGTAGGCCCAGTGAATTGAATGGGACATTATGTGACTTCAGAGATGTGAATCTGTGGAGTTCACTACAGGTTTGAGACTCGGATCTATGCCATAATGCCACAGGTAAATGAGACAGGTAAGATGGAAGTGATGAGGAAACAATGAAACAAGCATAATCTTGCACATTAAACAAACATCTCAGTTCTCCACCTGCATAGCAATTGACAGAAGTCAGTGTGTTTTTTTGGCATCACAGCAGAACTCAGTCTTACACAGGCTTTTTGAAGTGGGAGAAAAGTAAAAGGTTGTATAGGTGAGAAATGAAACTTCCTCAGATTTTGGATATTGGCAAGTACACACAAGAGCAGCATTCCCCATCACAATTGGTTTTCCTAAGGGGAAGGAGGAAATACACAGTTAAATAAATATTGTGTTTGATTTTAACACCTTGGCATATTAAAAAGGAAAAACTGGCTTCCATAATGATGTGAAAATACCTTTATGAATGATATGAAAGCAGCAAGTGCCATGTGTGTAATATGGAAGAAAGAGAAGAGGCAGCTGTAGAACAGTTTAGCATTCTGTACTTGGCTTGCCCACTTTTGAATGTCTATTCTAAATGAATATTCTAAGTGGTTCAGCTGGCATTGTTACTGATTGAAGAACACTGCTTATGGCACTGAGTGCCTTACTTTCCTGGAAATGTATCTCAAAGCTTCCTACTCAATTTATCCATCATCCACGTGCAAGTTTCTTTCTTTTTCTTTTTTTTTTCTTTCAGTGGAATAAAAGTGCTGTTAAAACTGAGATCAAGACAGACAACATTTTATACCAGCAACAGGTAAGAGCAAAACTATCCAATCAGGTAAATTTACAGCATTGTGCTGGAGAAATTAGATCAATGACTCCCAGAATTTTGAAGACATTAGAAGACATTGCATAACTAATTCCTTATACACCAGATTGGAAATTTAGGATGAATTTGAGGAAAACTCTCCTAAGAGTAAGATATATTTTATTTCATAGTTTGTTCAAAGAGTCACTTAAAGAACTCCTGCATTGACAAGAGAATGGATTGGATGATCTAAGTGATTTTTACATGACTAATATCTAGTGTTTGACTGTTCCCTTTTGAAGAAAGGAAATGTGTCTCAGTGTGGGTGTGAGTGAGGGGAAGATTCTTGAAAGTTATGTAAGCCTCACCTCTCAAATCTGTAGAAATTTGTAATGTGCCATTTGGTGTGGTTGTGGTGAGGGAAAGATGTGCCTCTTCCTGTGAAAATCTACCTAATTATAAAAGCACCCTTAGTTACAGCTACTGGAGACACAGATTGCACAGAACAATGCCAATTGGTACATATGTGAAAGTGCTCTATTATGCATCTCACGGAGGTAGTGTCAGCTAAAGATATCATAGACTAACACTGTGTAGGCAAACACACCATGCAACAAAACCCTTGCTGTCATATTAATCAAACTGTATCTATTTCAAGATCCTGTTGTCTGCTGCTCCATACTGGACCTACAGAACCTTCAGGCAGGGACTTGCAGAGTTTGCTGTGACGTGTGCGGATTCTATATTGCATTTTGTGTTATGTTTGTATGGTTCCTAGCACAAAGGGGTCCTGGTCTGGGACTGGGACCACAATAATAGTAATAATGGTTTCTCAAGCTGATTCACCATACTCTTCCTTTCTTTATTGTTAATTGGGGAGGGAGTTGTGAAACCTTGTTCTATTGTAACATTGGGTCATAATATGGGAAACATTGAGGTCCACTATTGCATTGCTAGGTTGTGCCCTGCCAACCCCCGCTCAGCTTGACTTTTTATATGCTGCTTTTTGTACAAGAACAATTTCTGTTACAGGTAATAGGAAATAACAGTGAGAATTCACATACTGATGGGAGATTAGACTCCACCAATGAATCAAAAAGAAAAATCTAAAGACAATCAGTGTAACCTTGCCTCCTGATTATTATTATTAATTTATTTTATTTATTATTTGTTTATAAATGCATTTCTGAGTTCTCTTCATGACAGAATTAATTTTATTTTGACAAAAGTGAAAAATCCCCATACTATAAAGCCCTATGCTTTCCAGTGTTGAATTCAAACCAAAAATCCATTAGTTACTCTGAGCAGGATCAGTGCATTAATTGGTATAACACTATCAAATTCTTCATTCTGACAGAGTCAAAAGATAGCAATGATAAACGCATGTTTTGCCTGAGGGTAAGACTGGAATACAAACATTTCAGATCTTCCTCCTATTCTCATTTTCTTGTATTTGCTGATTTTCTTTCTGATGAACAGGTTCGTGGGTGTGGTACCAGGAGTTACATTAAAAAGTCACAGTATAACAATAGAGATATTTGTGTTTATGTAGGAGGAATTTACAACACTCTCTTGGGAAGAAATTATTTAATTGAATAGTTTAAAACAGATGGAAGCAGAACAATAAAATCTGTGTATTAGAGTTTGCTTCTCACCAGCTAATGAATTCAGTGAATCAGAACTCTTTTCCATAATCGCTTTTAAACTATTTTCTTTTTCAGCCACCTAGTTCCATGCCACAGTTGTTCTTTTCTAATCCCTTTGCAAATAATACAATTAATTTAAAATGGAATTTCAATTATTTTAAAATAATTTTACCTACAAGTCTTTTGGGGGACTATTTTTTAAAAATTATGAATATATTACTAAAACACATTAATTGACCAACAGACCTATTTTTAAGTGAAATCCAAAAGCTCCTAGATCTTCTGTTTATAGTCATAAACTTGTAATTAGTCAGGGTGGTTGTTATTAGGAGTCATTTATTTGTGCTGTATCATATGAAGATAGCTGAATCCTTTGTGTAACACACTTATCCTATGTACCAGAAATACTTTCTCTGTTTTTTTCTTCTTCTAATAAAGTCTTCTTTGGCCCCGTCAGTGTTATACAACTTTTGTAGTTCTTCGATGCTTCTTGGCTGACCAGGATTATTGCCTCATGTTTTCTCTCTCACAATTAAGGGTACCATTTTCAAATCATAGAATCATAGAAGATTAGGGTTGGAAGAGACCTCAGGAGGTCATCTAGTCCAACGCCCTGCTCAAAGCTGGACCAACACCAACTAATGCATGAAAGGCTAGATTCACAAAGGAATTTAGGCTGAGTGACACTGAGAGTTTCCACACCTAACCTTTCGACCCCTACAAAATCCCTGGAATTAACAAAGCTTGGGTTAGGCACCTAGTTCCCTATACAATGAATGGGGAGAAATAGGCATCTCTCTGGGATCCACAGAAGCCAGCATACTAGGCAGCTCCTCACCTAGACCAGCCAATGGGAGATGCCAAAGCGAAGGGTGTGTCCTAAACCCAACACCTATCATGTAATTCAGAACCTAGATCCAGGCTGAAGGGACATACCTATCTCTGCTTAGGATACTCGGATACAGACTCTTTGTTGGCGTTAGGCACTTATACTGTTTTTGCAGGAAGCGGAAGAGGAGCAGTCACTGGAACAAGGAAAATGGATCTTGAGTCTCCCAGCTCCCAGGTGAGTGCTCTACCCATCAGGATACAGCATCATTCTCATGCTTGCTTATTTGTGCTCTCTTTCACTCTCTGGTCCAATGACTCTTTCATTTTTTATTCACCGTGGAACAGCTTCAGCTGGAGAGTCTGAGGAAGGACTTATGTCAACATATTCTATCGCCCAGTGGTTAGGATACTTAGTGTGTGTGTGTGTGTGGGGGGGGATCTCCCTGTTCAAATCCTGTCTCCCATTCAGGTAGAGGTGGAACTTGAACTGTGGGTCTTCTACATACCAGGTAAGGATCCTAACTACTACCTTAGAAGTTCTGAGAGAGATCATCATCATCCTCCCTTCCCTGCCAAGCTGTTTTCAGTGAATTCACCTAAAGGGGCCGGATCCAGTAGGAAGGCTTACTAGATTCGCTACCACTGGTGAGTTGGGCAAAGTAATACCTGTCTTTTCCTGATCTCTGCATCACTGTGGGGGTTAGGTGTCTGGCTGGCTAGAGTGAGGTTGCAGTGTACATGTGCAGAGGCAGAGGCATAAGCACCAAGGGAAATTTTATTGCAGAAGTTTAGGTGCTGACTGAGTTCAGGTGTCTACAGGTTCGATGACAACTGAGAGTGGGTTTTGTAGTGTCTGATTCCAGCAGCTAGGCACTTTTTGTGAACCTAGCTCGAAGTGACATAGGATACTAAGGCTCATTTTCAAAAGTGACACAGACCTTTAGAAGTCTAAGTCTCAGAGAAAGACATAGGTCATTTTGAAAATTTTACCCTGCATGTAATGATTAACACAATAAGGATGTTTTATAAGTGTTTTGAGGAACCCTCTTACTATTTTAGAGATGCACTGGTACACTGGCCTTTTTCCTAGTCTATTTTTTTCATAATTAAACTAAAATTTAGTTTTAATTTTCTTTTGTAAAGGATCCTAGTGAAAGGTGAAATCTTGACGTCAGATGAACCAGAGATAAGCCTTCTGATGAGCCAACAGTGCAAAAATCATTTGTAATCATACTGAAAAATGAAGAATTCTATGAATCACACAAAAAATGTGGTGTTTGCAGTGTAGTTGTTATGTGTTGCTCCCAGGATATTAGAGAGACAAGGTGGATGAGTTGATATCTTCTGTTGGTGAAAGAAACAAGATTTCAAGCTTACACCAATCTTTTCTCTAGGTCTCGAAAAGGTACTCAGAGTTTCACACCTGCATTGGCTCTCACACAAGAAGTGACAGATTACCAGGGGGATTATATAAAAACATTTCACAGTTTGTTACACATTTTCAAAATAAAAAGAAAAGAAAATCATTCACCATTTACCTCATCAAAATGATTGTTAGAAACATCAAAAACAGAAAGAAAATGATTGAGTCTGATTAAATGAAAAGAAAGGAAAGGAAAGCGGTTAAGTACAATAAATGTGTGTAAACCTAAATTAAGAGGTTAGATAATGTGTAGTAAAGGACTTGTGTATGTGTATATAATATGTAAACTAGTGACCTAAAAGAGACCTTTCCTTCCATCTATTAATGAAGTGGAGGCAAAGACCACAGGAGCAGACCATACTTGCACAAATACTCCTGCTAAGCCTAGGTGATAAATAAACATACCTACTTTGCAAATTTTGGCAGTTTGGGGTTAAAATTAATTTAAACGTGTATCTACATTTAAAACACTGCATTGGCACAGCTGCACCAATGCAGCTGCACCTCTGTAGTGCTTCAGTGGAGATGCTACTACAATAACAGGTGAAGCTCTCCAGTTGGTGTAGGTCAGGGGTCAGCAACCTTTCAGAAGTGGTGTGCCGAGTCTTCACTTATTCAATTTAACTTAAGGTTTCGCGTGCCAGTAATACATTTTAACATTTTTTAGAAGGTCTCTCTCTATAAGTCTATATTATATAACTAAACTATTGTTGTACGTAAAGTAAACAACGTTTTCAAAATGTTTAAGAAGCTTCATTTAAAGTTAAATTAAAATGCTGATCTTACGCCACCAGCCGACTCAGCCCGCTGCTGGTCTGGGGTTCTGTCAGCCGGCTCCTGCCAGCCAGGGTCTCCTGCCGGCGCTGCTCAGCCCACTGCTGGTCTGGGCTCCTGGCCCTGCCCACATAGAGTGGGTACCTACCTTCTCCCTGGTTCGAGCCCATTCTCTTNGCTGCCGGCCTGTGGTTCCATTCACCTAGTTTGGCAGCGGGCTAGCGGGGCCTGTGGCCAGGACCCCGGCTGGCAAGGGGCTGGCAGCCGGGACCCCAGACCAGCAGTGGGCTGAGCAGCTCAGCCCGCTGCTGGTCTGGGGTTCTGTCAGCCGGCTCCTGCCAGCCAGGGTCTCCTGCCGGCCCTGCTCAGCCCGCTGCTGGTCTGGGGTCCTGGCCCTGCCCACATAGAGTGGGTACCTACCTTCTCCCTGGTTCGAGCCCATTCTCTTCCTCTCTCTCTGCACTGAGCTGAGGGTGAGAGTGCACTGAGCACAGGGTTGGGGGTGAAGGAGCAGGCTGGGGGTTGGGGTGCAGAGTCTGGCCAGGAGGTAGAATGAGGGAGGGGGCTCAAGGTTGGGGCAGGAGGTTTGGGTGTGGAGCGCTTACCTGGGACAGCTCCCATTTGGTGCGAGGGGTGCAGGAGGGAATGTGGGGGGAGGAGTGCAGGAGCTCCCGTTTGGTGCTCAGGGTGGGGGTGGGAATGTGGGGGCGTGCAAGAGTCAGGGCATAGGGTGTGGGGGGCTGGGGATGTGTGGGGGGTGCAAGAGTCAGAACAGGAGCTGGAGGTGTGTGAAGGGGTGCAGGAGTCAGGGTGTGGGATGGCTGGATATGTGTGGGGGTTGCAGAAGTCAGGGCTGGGGTTGTGGGGGGGTGCAGGGGTCAGGGCAGAGGGATGAGTGTGTGTGGGGGGGATTCAGGGGTCAGGGCAGAGGGCTGGGGTGCTCGGCTCGTGGGGGTGCTCCCACTCCAAGCCCCCTGCCATGAGTGGCTCACGGCAGGGGGCTGGAGGGGATATGCCCCGATTCCTTCCCCTTTCCCCAAGGCCCCGTCCCCGCTTCTTCTCTGCCTCCTCCCCAGAGCAGCAAGCATGCTGCGGCTCCGCTTCTCCACCTCCCCCTCGCAAGGGCGATCAGCTGATCTGCACAGGGAAGGAGAGGAAGAGGGCAGGAAATCACCATGCTGGGGGAAGAAGCGGGGGAGGGGGAGCTTGGCTGCTGGCAGGACCAAGCTTCTGCCTCCTGTCCCCGCAGGAGAGAGCAGTGGGCGGAGGGGCTGAGTGGGGCCGGGAGCCCGACAGGCGGCAGGCAGCAGCGTGCCATTAAAAATCGGCTCGCGTGCCATGTTTGGCACGCGTGCCACAGGTTGCCAACCCCTGGTGTAGGTAATCCACCCCCTATGACAGGCAGTAGCTCTGTTGATGGAAGAAGCCCTACCATTGACATAGCACTGTCTACATTGGGTGTTAGATCGGTATAACTACGTTCCTCAGGGGTGTGGATTTTTCACAACCCCTGAGCAATGAAGCTATGCCAATATAAGTTTGTAGTGTAGATCTGGCCTAAGTCTTGTATGCAGGGGTAATGAAATGGTATTGTCCTTACTGTGTGACTAAATTCAGAGGCTCATCCTAATTTAGCCTCACTAGCTCAGTGTGGAGTAATTATGACAAGTCCAAGTGAAAGAAGACAGTGTGGGCACAGGTGTTCCTGCTTGGTGCTGTGGACTCTGTTTAAAGGGTTTTAGATTCCCTTTTACCCACCCTCTCCAATGTTTAAAGACAGCTGATTAGACTAGTTTGAGCATCTTTGTCTCTTCCCAGGGTTTGTCTATACTGGAGCTGGGAGGTGTAATTCCCAGTTTGGGTAGATAGATTTGTATTAGCTCAGCTCAAGCTAGCATTCTAAAAATAGCTATGTAGTTGTTGCTTCATGGATGGTCAGACAGACTAGTCATGTGAGCTTGGATGCAGGGAGTCACATGGTCTTGGACTCAGGTAGCTAGTCTGAGCTGCTTCCCATGTAACAACATCTTCTAGCTCAGCATAAGCTAGTGTGCTTCTAGCACACTAGCTTATGCTGAGCTAGTACAAGAATGTTCACCTACACTGGGAATCACATCTTTCAGCTGGAGTGTAGACAAACCCTCAGTGACCACTGATAAGATGGTCTGCGGGGGGGACAAGCCATAGACCTGGTGTGGGGACAGTATTCTGGTGAAAGACAACACAAAGGAGGCAATGAGGTTCCCCACTACTCACTGAAATCACTCAGAGCTGGGCTAGGTGGTGGAGCCTCAGAGAATGGCATTATAGCTAAAGGCAACATGGTGAGAGATGCAGCAAAAGCATCAAAGGTGCCCCCAACCAGCAAATTCTAGAACAAATCCAATGAGTCATCAGCTTTAGCAGTTACACGACCACTAAAGATGATTGAATGAAAAGTTGTTGTTTTTGGAAAAATAGCTTTATAATATTTTTTCATTAAAAAATGGATTACATTTTAGATTTTTTTCTTTTTTCTTTTGTGGAAAATATCATCCTTTTTTTAAAAAGTTTTTGACCAGAAATATTACTGAAATATTTTCTTTACCATAAACATGACTTTGGGTAAATGAAAATTGTTAACATTTTTCAATAATGTTTTCACTTTTATTTAAAAAAAAATGCCTACAAAGAATCATTTTAAAAATGAAAAATAAATGGTTCAATTTCAACCACTTTGAAGACAAATCAAACAAGAAAAACACTATTGGAGTTTTGAGTAAGAAACTGCCAGTAATATTTTGAGGATCTAGAGGCCACTATAGGGCAGTGACCAACCTCCTTCCTCTTTTCTCAGTTTGTTAGTCCAGGTAATGTTGAAAACACAAAGAGGACAGTTCTCTGGGAGATTACCTCTCTCTTTCTGTAATACCTTTTTGGAAAAGGTCAGTTAGATCCATGAGTTTAGTTGTCCCCTAGTCACCAGCCATGTAATTGCACAGGCCAAAGCCAATATGCTCATGTCAGGTACCCTGTAAACTCTGCTCATGGTCCACCACTCCCCACACTGAATGAGACACAATTTTACCCCAGAATGTGCTCTGCCTACCATTGACAACACCAATGAGACAATTTCACAAACCCCTAACCCCAACCTGAGGTGAGACCCTGCCCTCCCAAGTTCCCCACCAGCAAACATACAAACTCCATATCCTAATACTTTGCTCTTCTCCTAGTGAAAGAACTCTCTGTTCATGAAAGAGAGACAACTTCCTCCCACACCCAGGTGTCTAACCTACAAAGTTGATGCTCCCCACCCCCCGCCCCACATGTATCAGTGCATTTGGTGAAAGCATACTCCTGGTGTGCAGTGATACATTCTCCAGTATCCATTCCTATTCTTTTTTTCTCTGTCTTTGCCATGCCCTAATACCATCGAAGAACGGTCTCATGCCCTCCATTTCCACAAACAGCTGTTGTACTGGTTTTTTGGAATATTTTGAGGGCTGAAAATATCCCAGATGGCAATCATAGCAGGTAGTTGAGCTGCCAAGCAATGTACAAAAAGAACATAATTTTGCACTCTCCTTTTCCAGTGGGTTCTATTAAATATGATTATATGGCCAACACCGGCTGGGATTTCTTCCTGGAGCTTTAGGAAAACAGAGTTAATAAGATACATGCACCTCTAATTTTACTACTAATTACATGAAGAACTAAACAGTATTTTCCACATTTTAAGGACTACAATGACTTAGAATACAGAGACATTTTTACCTGGCTGATTCTGGGAAACCTTCCCAGGAGAGTGCATTTTTTGGCCTTAGCAGTTAATCCTGCATTTGGCTGTTTTTTCCTGGTTAGGTCAGTCAGTGGGGTGGCAATTTGGCTGTAGTGTGGTATAAATCATCTGTAATACCCAGCCAAGCCCAAGAAGGATTGGACCTGCTTCTTTGACTTAGGGACAGGCCAATTTTGGATAGCATTTACTTTAGCTGTAGGGGGTTGATAATTCCTTGACCCACCTGGTGTCAAAGGTACGTTACCCCTGTTTAGGCCTATTTGACATTTTTTGGCCTTAACAGTTAATCCTGCTTCCCTTATGCACTGGAAGACAGCTTGGAGGTGTCTGCCCATGAATCTGAGAATATGGCCACTGCAAGGTAGGCGACTGCAAATTCCCCAAATCCAGCCAGAAGGTTATCTACCAGTCTCTGGAAGGTGGCTGGTGCATTTTGAAGTCCGAAAGGGAGAACATTAAATTCATACAGCCCTACATGGGTGATGAAGGCTGACCTTTCCTTGGCTGGGTCATCTAGTGGCACTTACCAGTACCCCTTATTTAAGTCTAAGGTGGAGATCAATAGTGCACATCCCAGTTTCTCCAGTAGCTCATCTGTGCGTGGCATAGGATAATTCTCTGGGCAAGTTACAGCATTTAGCTTACGGTAGTCCATGCAAAAGCGGATTTCCCCATCTGGTTTGGGAACCAGAACCACTGGAGAGTTCCATGCATTCTCAGAAGGGCAGATTACACCCATCTGTAACATGTCCTTGATCTCCCTTTCTAACGCGGTTTTGGCTTGAGGAGCCATCCGGTAAGGTTGGGCTCTAATTGGGTGAGCATCACCTGTGTCAATGGAATAGTACGCCCGTTCTGTCCATCCTGGGGTGGCTGAAAGCATTGGAGTGAAGCTGGTGCACAGCTCCTGGATTTGCCATCGCTGCTTATGCCCAAGGGTTATGGAAAGGCTCAACTCTTCTACGCCACCATTGCTTTTCCCTTCAAAGTAGACTCCTTCAGGCCACTCAGCGTCATCTCTCTCCTGGGCTGTAAACTGGAGAACCTTGATTTCTCGGGAATAAAAGGGCTTTAGAGAATTAACATGGTATACTTTAGGTTTTAGGGTAGGGTCTGGGAATGCTATGAGGTAATTAACAGCTCCCAGGCACTCTCAGACCATAAATAGCCCCTCCCACGATGATTCCATCTTATTGGCCTGGAGCGCTTTCAGGACCATGACTTGGTCACCTACTCTTAAGGTGTTTATCATGTTTATCATACCAGGCCTTTTGCTCTTGTTGAGCATTCTGTAGGTTTTCTCGAGCAAGGGCTAGAGAGTGTTTGAGGGTGTTTTTCAGGTTGATTACAAAATGTTAGTTCCTGGAGAAGATGTAACCCCCTCCCATTGCTGCTTCACCAGCTGTAATGGCCCCTTAACTTTGTGGCCATAAACGAGTTCAAAGGGTGAAAACCCCAAACTGGGATGTGGTACAGCCCTGTAGACAAAGAGCAACTGCTGCAACACTATGTCCCAATCATTGGAGTGCTTATTCACGAATATACATATCATGGCCCCCAAAGTTCCATTGAACTTCTCCACTAGGCCATTTGTTTGATGGTTGTAAGGGGTGGCAACCAACTGGTTCACACCATGAGCTTCCCAAAGACAGTTCATGGTCCCTGCAAGGAAATTAGTTCCTGAATCTGTAAGGATGTCAGAGGGCCAACCTACCCTGGCAAAAATGTCTGCCAATAGCTGGCTCACACTTTTAGCCCTGGTGTTGCTTAGAGCTACTGCTTCTGGCCTTCGGGTGGCAAAATCCACTAAGGTCAGTATGTACAGCTTTCCTCTGGGTATCTTCTTAGGGAAAGGACCCAGAATATCCACAGCTACACGCTGAAATGGAACCTCAATGATGGGGAGTGTCTGGAGAGGGGAACTGACCTGGTCTTGGGGCTTTCCCACCCTCTGGCACACCTCACAAGACCAGACATAGGTAGAAATGTCCTTTCCTATTCCCTCCCAGTGGTATGACTTTCCCAAACGGTCTTTGGTTCTATTCACTCCAGCATGGCCACTAGGGTGATCATGGGCTGAGCTCAAGAGTTTTTCCCTATATTTAGTCGGAACTACCAACTGTCTCTGAGGATGCCAGTCCTCCTTGTGCCAACCAGAAAGGGTTTCCTTCTATAGGAGTCCTCCTTCTACAACAAACCTGGACCTATTAGAAGAGCTGAGAGGTGGTGGATCACTCTGTGCCGCCATCCAAGCTCCCTTGGGGCTTTCATCGGCTTCCTGCTCTGCCTGGAACTGCTCCCTTGATGCTGGAGACATTAGTTCCTCGCTGGGTCATGGACTTGGGTTTGGTCCCACTGGAAGTGATGCATGTGATGGGGGTGTCTCCGTCGATGTGAACCACTTTCTGCTGGTGCACTAGGTTGTATTTCAGGCTTCGGTTGAGCTTGCACTGGTTTAGCTGCTGCTGCAGGTGAAGGCTCTGTGGTGCTCCATGGTGCTGGCTCCCCTGACTCTGGTAGGGTTGCAAGCACAGGCTTTGGTGCTGACTGCTCCTCCAGTTCCGATCCTTGGGCTGGTTCTGGCTGGGTTCTGGATCTACAACTGCTGCCATAGACTCTGGTCTGAGGTCTGGTTCCACCACCTCTGGCTGGGTCCCTGGGCCTGTGGTATCAGGGGACACAGACTGGGTCCTTGTAGGAGGCTCAGGAATGGAGTTAGGTGTGGAGACCTGTTTAGCCTTGCTGTGGGTGACCATCCCCACCCTTTTTGTTAGCCTTACATGGTTGGCTAAGTCTTCTCCCAGCAGCATGGGAATGGGATAATCATCATAGATTGCAAAAGTCCATATTCCTGACCGGCCCTTGTACTGGACCCGCAACGTGGCTGTAGGCAAGTTAAAAGAGTTGGCCTTAAAGGGTTGCACTGTAACTTGGGCCTGTGGGTTTATGAATTTGGGGTCCACCAGGGATTGGTGGATAGCTGACACCTGTGCTCCAGTGTCTCTCCATGTGGTAATCTTCCTCCCACCCACACTGTTTCCCTTCGCTCTGGGGATATTTGCGAGGCATCTGGGCCTGAAGGCTCTCGGTGGGATCCCGGGATGAGGAGTTGCAATTGTCTGGTGCTCTTGGGGCAGTTGGCCTTCACATGCCCCAGCTCATTACATTTAAAGCATCACCCAGCTGACTGTGGGATGGGGCGAGGTGGGTGGTTGGAGAGTAGGGTGGTGGAATGAGAGGGCATCTGAGGTCTCCCTGGATGAGTGGAGGGGTCCTCCTTGTGAGGTGGGGCCTTGGGCTGACTGCGATGGTGGGGTGTCATCTCGGGTTGCCCCTTCTGGTATCCGAACCAACTGCTACTAGCTTTCTTCTTCTCCGCCACCTCCACCCATTTGGCTCCGATCTCCCACACCTCGATTACAGTTTTGGGCTTCCCATCTAGGATGATCCTTTCTATTTCCTCAGAAACACCCTCTAAGAACTGCCCCATTTGCATTAGGAGAGACAGATCTTCCAGAGACTTAACATTTGCTCCTGATATCAAGGCATCCCAATTTTTTACAATGTGGTAGGCGTGTCAGGAAAATGACACATCTGATTTCCACCTTAGGGCTCTGAACTGCCGACAGGCATGCTGGGTGTTAGCCCCATCCTAATTCTGGCCTATTGTTTAAAAAAGTTTGTACTCATTCATGTGTTCTTTAGGCATTTCAGCTGCCTCCTCTGCTAAGGGTCCACTGAGTTGTGGCCTCAGCTCCACCATATACTGGTCTGTAGTGATACATCAGGCCCTTTCAAAATTTTCTAAGAAGGCCTCTGTATCATCACCTACCTTTTATGTGGGGAATTTCTTGGAATGGGGAGCGGTACCTGGAGGAGGACTGTTTGGGCTAACTGGCTGACCCACCTTAGCCCTTTCCAGCTCTAAGCGCTTCAGCTCTGTCTCCGCTTCTAAGCGCTTCACCTCCATTTCCGTCTCCAAGCGCTTCACCCTTCTCCTCTCCTCCACCTCCAAGCGCTTCTTCTTCACCTCCAAGTGCTTCTTCTCCGCTTCCGCCTCGAAGCGCTTCATCTGTAGGAAGAAATTCCTGTCTTCCGCAGTTAGAACTCGGTCTGGGTTAACGGCATCCCTCCACCATGTCACCTGGATCTTGGGTTGGGGAGGGCTGACCATTCCCTCTGGGGAAATCTCCAGTCCCCCATCCCCTGCCTGCATTTCTGTCATGGAGCTGGATGTCTGGGCTTGATCTGGGTCTGTCTTCTCTGTGGCGTGCCACTTTGGGAAGACTGGTTACTCTAGGGCAGGGGTTGGCAACCTCTGGCACGCGGCTCACCAGGGTAAGCACCCCGGTGGTCCGGGCCAGTTTGTTTACCTGCCGCATCAGCAGGTTCGGCCGATCATGGCTCCCACTGGCCGCGGTTCGCCGCTCCAGGCCAATGGGGGCTACGGAAAGCGGCGTGGCCAAGGGATGTGCTGGCTGCGGCTTCCCGCAGCCCCCATTGGCCTGGAGCAGTGAACCACAGCCAGTTGGAGCCGCTATCGGCCGAACTTGCCGATGCAGCAGGTAAACAAACTGGCCCAGCCCGCCAGGGTGCTTACCCTGGCGAGCCGCATGCCAGAGGTTGCCGACCCCTGCTCTAGAGTTTTGGTGCCCAACCGCAACTTCATGCACAGGTCTAGCTATTTAGTTGCCACAAAGCTAGAAAAAAAATAACCGGCTTGTTGGATTCCCTGGCTTTGCAGGCTGAACCCTTTGCATGCCTGTTCCCCCTCAGGCAGAAAAGAAAAGAAAAGAAAAGAAAAGAAAAGAAAAGAAAAGAAAAGAAAAGAAAAGAAAAGAAAAGAAAAGGGAAAAAAACAACCTCCCTGGCTTTGCAGGCTGCCAAAAGGAAAAATGTGTCCTTTTAAAATCCTGAGGTCTGTGCCTCTGTTTCAAAATGATCCCACTACTCTGCCACCATGTCATGGCTAATTCCCCACTCTGGCACTTCAAGTGCAGATGGGGGGGCCAGCAAGGATTCTAAAAATTTATACTGGCCACTCCAAGGTTGTATTAAACTCCCAAGGTAATGGCTTTTCTCTGACCTTGGATTGGTAGATGCTGCCACCACTCAAGTGAGAGCCCAGGAAGGCACACTTGGGAATGCCTTCCTGTGCGGTACCCTCAAGCTCTTTCACCNGGTAAGCACCCTGGCGGGCCAGGCCAGTTTATTTACCTGCCGCGTCGGCAGGTTCGGCCGATCGCGGCTCCCACTGGCCGCGGTTCGCCGCTCCGGGCCAATGGGGGCAGCGGGAAGCGGTGCGGGCGAGGGATGTGCTGGCCCCGGCTTCCCGTTGCCCCCGTTGGCCCGGAGCGGCGAACCGCGGCCAGTGGGAGCCGCGATCGGCCGAACCTGCCGACGCGGCAGGTAAATAAACTGGCCCAGCCCGCCAGGGTGCTTACCCTGGCGAGCCACGTGCCAGAGGTTGCCGACCCCTGTCCTAGACATTTCCTGATCTACTGACATATCTGGGGTTTTAAATGAGTAGTTTCTAGGTATGATACCGATGATTTTTTTCATACCTGGGCCAAGCTTCTTACAGCATAGCTGCTGCCCTGTCCACCTCTCCCCAGGAGAACAACCACAGACAGACAAAAGGGGAGTCTTTTTTTCAATTTTAAAAAGTTCTAGCCTTTCCATTGGCTCTTTTACCCAGGTGCCCGCTCACTTCCTTTGTCCTATGCACAGCAGTGAGACTTTTAACCCTTTACAGGTAGAGCAATTAGAGAATAGCTATTAAGAGGGATTTTATAGTTACTGGCTGGCTGGGTGTCCATAAAAGGGAGCTACTCCCTCCCCTTCATTTATCACAGTAGCTGACTAAATGATGGCAATTTGTGTGAATTTCAGGAAACCTGTGCATTGGGTTGATAACATTATTTTGTTCATATTTTTCTGTTGTGTGTTCATCCATGATTCCAGAGTTGTTTAAAGAGATAGAATTATCTTAAATAGGTACGCTAATACAGACCTGCTAGTCTTAATAAAAAATAAATTATTTTTTCCCCTTGTTGTATAGCAAATGAATAGAATTATTCTTTTGCCTTTCAGTGTTTCCAACATGTTACATTCTAGAGAGATGTATGACCGACCACAACTCTAAGGTCTTTTTTTTATTATTCACTTCTCCATGGTCTCCATTTGCAAAAGTGCATAATACAGTCCCTTTCAAAGAAGTATCTCAAACTCTCTTTAAAATCACAGATCAGGGATCTCAAACTCAAATGACCGCGAGGGCCACATAAGAACTAGTACATTGGCCCAAGGGCAGCATCACTGATACCCCCCCGCTGCCCCGGCCCTGCCTCTGTCCCGCCTCTTCCCACCCCCTCCCCAAAGTCCCCACTCCAACTCCGCCCCCTCCCTGGCCCTATTCCAACCCCTTCCCCAAATTCCCACCCCTGCCCCGTCTCTTCTCCATCTCCTCCCATGAGCGCGCGGCTCCCCACTCCTCCCCCTCCCTCCTGGAAAGTGCTAAGTGCTGCCAAACAGCTGTTTGGTGTCGGGAAGTGCCTGGAGGTAGGCAGAGGAGCAGGGACGCGGCACTCGGGGGGAGAGGGAGGGCGGCAGGTGAGGGGAGCTTGGTGGCTGCAGGAAATAACTCGGGGGAGGGCGGAGAGGGGGGGCATGGGGAGCTTTCCGGGCCGCAGCAAATAACTCTGCGGGCCGCATGCAGCCCACGCCCCACGTGTTTGAGACCCGTCATAGATGTTCTTCCTGACAGTAGCAGTTGGCATTGTCAATACATGACAATCTCCTAGTATATTTATTATAAATTGACTTGATTTACTCCTGATGCCATATATTGTTAATAGACTTACATACTGTTGTGATGGGAACCATCATAAGACCCTAAGAATTATAGCAAACAGTTACCCTGCTGGACTTAAATAGTATTATATGTTTTTAATACTGTTATACTTTCATGCATGCAGTGAGAGATGGAAAATGAGTGTATGACTCTTTTTGGTAAATGGTACGCTAGCTATGATTAAAAAGAAATGAAAGTGCAGGCTTTACAAAAGACTGTATGGCACTTTTTTAGTAAATGGTATAGTAGCATTCATATCCTTTTATTGACTTCAGCTGTCTTTCCATAGTTATAGCTACAATTAACTTTCCATTCTGACATAGTTCCAATTTTGTCACCACTGCAGCAAATACTCTGGGGGGAATCATTCCACCTTCAATGTCTTCTGTCTCTCTCTTTAAATTTAGTGGGTAACTGGGCAATGTCATAGTCAAAGGTAGAGGGTTTTTTTTTTCACATTTATGTTCCACTTCATATCTTGGAAACATCTTGACATATCAGTTCCAAATTTGGTTGTACTGTGTTTTTCTTCATCCGAAGCAGGTAGTATCTCCTGATGTTTAGAAACAGATGTATATGTTAATTTAGGATTTATTTAATACTTTTGATACTATGTGAAATCCACAGCATTTGTAAATTCTACAAATCATATTTCACCATTACTATTAACCATTATAATTTAACACATCACAGCCTTCTTAAGTTTTGTCCCAGATCTGCCTGTATACATTGGGTTTAAGATGTCGATATTTAAAACTGCAAGGAGTTTTTAGAATTACTGCATAAACTGCCTGCAGAATGTAAAGCCCTCAGAAACTTGTAGTGCTTTACATAATATTAATACTTAACAAATGTATACATAAATAAATTCCATTTTACAGAACCAATTAAGTGCATGAAGATGTCAAAAACTAGTAAACAATGTTAAAAACTTCCCCTAACCTTCTAGAGCAATTGGTCATTACAGGCTTTTGGGGCAGGCTCCACCACCAATGCCCCTCTGCCAGCCACTCTATATGCTTTAGGTTAAATCCTGGCCTTACTGTAGGTTATAGGAGTTTTGTTATTGACTTCAATGTTGCCAGGATTCCAACCCCTGCAGTAGTATCTCTAATATAACTTCTCTCCTGCAGTGTGCAGAACCTCCTGCTGTCACTATGGCACTCCTAGTAGAGCTAGAACTTTTCCAGTCCCTGGAATCTCTACTGGCTACTATAGCCATACCTGCCACTAAGGGTTTCTATGTGGGGCTGAAGCTGATGCAGACCACGAAGCATTCCTGCACAATATGGGCTGAAGGCAGCAGAGGGAGAAAAGCAGAACAGGAATTCCAGGCCCCTGCAGGACTAATTCAGATGAGTCCCACAGAAGAAGGGTACAGGGCTTCCTGCACATGGTCCCTTTTTGGGGGCAATTTGAAGAGGTACCCAGTACACCTTAGAAATGGAAAAAACTTATTAAAGCCTAATTGAGGTATGGCGGTCAGGATAGAGGTCTTCATGGGACATGATATTTTATCTATTAGCATCATTTTAACCTCTGGTTTAAAACATGTTTGAAGTTCCATTATTACATTTTAACTTTTTTTAACATCTGCTAAATCCGAGGCTCTTAACAATATCCCTGTCCTTGCAAAGATTATTACTCTGAAGATATGATGTACAAATTATGTGTTGATTATCATTTTTCCATGTATACAAAATGTAAATGAACATGGTATTTAACCAGTTTCAAGTATCCTTTTGTACCTATCTGTCTTGTTTGTATTCTGATAGCTTTTGAATGGAAAAATATCATCACTTTCACAATAGCTCATGTATCATTAGATATCCCATTTTCAGCTACCAGTGTCTTCTATGGCAATTCCTCTATAATATAAATCTTTAAGCAGAGGCACTATTCTTATTTTCAGAAGATTTTAAGCATTATAGAATTGATACACATTTTGCTGTCAGAGTACAATTTCAAGTTGCAGATATGGAGTTTATTGTACATAATACATTTTATCCTATTTTCAAAGGTTTGCTGAGAGATTAAGTTCAGTCCTGGAAGAAACCATAAATGTAACACTGGTTATTAGTCTTCCCAACCTAAAGAAGGCAACAGGGTCTTTTTCTCAGCAGCTCTGATAAAATATAGACAGTACTTTATGTTTTGAAATAATAATCTGCCTATTTGAAACTAATATGCATTAAAGCTGTGCAAATAACGTATTTTTTGTGTCACTGGCCAAACCAGTTCAATTTGGAATATTCAACTTGAATTTGCAAAATGATTTTCTTGCCCTGAGTCTTCACTTTTTGGTGGAAAAAGTTTCATGTGTAAAATTTCATTCAGCTGTAATATGCATACCATATTCTGAGCTGTGTACAAGACACAAAAGGAAACTCTGCAGCTGAAGGAAACTCTGCAGTTGTTATGACAATCAGCCATGAATGAGATATCTTATCATTGTCTTTCATAACTCATTGGTCTTGTTTTCTGATAAATCCCACTCTAGCCTTTTAGAGCTTAAAAGGTCCTCCACAAAATAATCCTCCACTCTAGCTAAATATTTAAGAGCTGACCCAACATGTTGTGCACAACTTCCACATCTTGCACAACCAATGACTTTTTGGCTTACAAAACCCTGAACATGAAACAATATCCTGCTTGCCTCAAATTCCATACCTACTTATATACTAACTGTCTCAGACGTGTGGTTTGTCTCAATTCTGGGCCATCTCAAATTTAGATTGTTTGAAACCCAAGGAATTTGGGTGGCTCCTTATCTATTTTGATTTTATTTTAATCCTGCCTCAGTGTGGGAAATGGATTTGATCAGTGTTTCTCAACTTTTTTTTTTTTTTTTTTTTTAAATCAGGGACTGGCTTGCTGCCTTCCTAAACTGTGTCAGAGAGATCTCAGGGTCTGTCACCGCTCCACAAACCCGTTGTTGAGAAACACTAGACTATATAACTTCTTCAGGTCCTTTCCAGCCTCACGTGTATGTGATTTTATTATTCTATTTTTTAAATAACAGAATTCTGCTGTAATTGAGAAATTTCCCATTTGAAAACCTCAGCGCTTGAAAATTACTAAAGCATTTTAAATTACCCTATTATTACTTAATTCTACAAAATAAACCATGTCTGGTGTTAATATCTTCAGCCATTACCTATAGAGAAAAAGTCTGGCTGAAACACATAGAGAAAAATGTGGTCCTGAATCTCATTATACGAAGACTGTTTTAATCTGCACTGGCAATATTGAAATTAATATAAATGTAATTTTAGCCCACTGTAAGTCCTTTTTACATTCCTGGAGTGGTGTAAAATAGTGATCTTAGTGTAAACGAGAACTGGGACTTGGAGTGGCCACTCAAGACAATCTGCCACCTAGACAAAACTTCAGTGTGCCCCTCCTCCCCATAGGTGAAGCAATGTACACTGGATGGGACTCTTATGTACAATAAGTAGAGCGCTATGCAGTGGGTGGGGCTGTAGGGTTCAGTTGGTGGCAGTTGAGTTAGAGTGGGCAGAGTTGTGTTTTACAGTGGGTGGAGCTCTGAGCAGGGTGGGGCGCTGGTTGTGTGGTGGTTGGTTGAAGGAGCGTGTGTGACGGGAACAAATAGTTCTGTAACGGCAGCACTAGCGGTGGCAGGAGCAGGCCAGCCTATGAGCATTAATTTTTTTTTTAATTGCTTATCCCAGAAATCTGCCACCCTAGGCACCTGCCTAGTTTTCCTATAGCGAGAGGTAGGGTCCAGATATTCCTGGATGTGATAGCTGACAGATTTCTTCACCTAAGAGTCACCTAACCAAAAAGAGGTGATGCCATTTTAGGTTTAGCACTGGTAAGTAGCAAGACAGAGTTGTATAAACTGAAGCCTGCATCTCAAGCAAAATCAAAGGACTGGGTTGCAGATCAAACTGGATGAACAAGCACCTCAAACAGGCTATTAGGAGAAAGCAGAATGCCTACAAGGAATGGAAGGTGATTGGATCAGCAAGGACAACTACCTCTTAAAGGACAGAAAATGTAGGGAAAAAGTAAGAACTGCCAAAAGTCAAGCAGAGTTGGACTGTGCAAAGGAAATTAAATCAATAGTAAAAGATTCTTTAGACATATAGATAATAAGGAAATAATTGGGACCACTAAGCACTGAGGATGGGATGGAGATTAATCTTGCTTTTATAAAAGCTAGATCGTGCCAGACCAACTTGAACTCTTTCTTTGAGAAAATAACTGAATTTTTAAGACAAAGGAAATGCAGTAGATCTAATCTACCTGGATTTCAGTAAAACCTTTGATACAGATCCACATGGGAAATTATTAGTTAAATTGGAGAAGATGGAGATTAATCTGAGAATCAAAATGTGGGGAAGGAACTGATTAAAGGGGAAACTACAATGAGTCATGCTGAAAGGTGAACTGTCAGGCTGGAAGTAGGTTAATAGTGGATTTCCTCAAGGATCAGTCTGAGACCAATCCTATTTAACATTTCCATTAATGACCTTGGCACAAAAAGTAAGAGTGTGTGGATGACGCAAAGTTGGGAGGTATTTCCAAAATGGAGGAGGAGTGAAATATCCCACAAGATTTGGATGACTGTGAAAATTGGAATAATAGAAATGGCATGAAATTTAATAGTGCAAAATTCAAAGTCATGCACTTAGGGCCTGACAATAAGAATTTTTGCTATAAGTTGGAGTCCTATCAGTTGGGAGTGATAGAGGAGGGGAAATAACTGGGTGTATTGGTCGATCACAGAATGACTATGAGCTGCCAACATGATATGACTGTGAAAAAGGCTAATACAATCCTAGAATGCATCAGGTGAGGTATTTCCAGTAGAGATACAGAAGTGTTATTGCCATTATACAATACACTGGTCAGATCTTACCTGGAATACTGTGTGCAATTCTGGTCTTCCACATTTAAAACAGATGAATTCAAAATGGAATAGGTGCAGAGGAGGGGTACTAGGATGATCAGAGGAATGGAGAAGCTACCTTATGAGAGGAGACTTCAGGAGCTTGGCTTGTTTAACCTAACCAAATGAAGGATGAGGGGAGACATGACTGTGTTCTGTAAATATAGGGATAAACATCAGGGAGGAATAGGAGTTACTTAAATTAAGGGCTGCTGTTGACACAAGAACAAATTAATATAAATTGACCAGAAATAAGTTTGGGCTTAAAATTAGACAAAGGTTTCTAACCATCAGAGAAGTGAAGTTCTGGAACAGCCTCCCCAGGGTGTAGTGGGGACAAAAAATGAACTTGTTTTAAGACTGAGCTTGATAAATTTTATGGAGGGGATGATATGATGATATGATGAGATTGCCTACAATGGCATATGGCCCATCAAAAATTAGCAAATATCTCCTGTAGTGGGGGGTGGGACATAATGTGAGTTATTACAGAGGATTAGGAAACCCCTATTCAAATTACTTTTCTGGGGGAGGAAGGGGGGAAGAGACTTGAACTTGGGTCTCCCATGTCCCAGATGAGGTATGTGCCTTAATCACTGGACTATACGGTCATCCTTATGCTCTCTGGCCCAATTGTTATTTAATTATTTAACACAAAGTAGAATGGCTTCTTCTCTCCACATTCCTACTTCAGAGGGAAGATTTTGAGTCCTCTTGGGATTTCTGGGACATTGAACAGTGTCATCTCAGCAGAGAGAACACCACAAGTGAATATCCCATAGTCTAGTAGATAAGGCATTCAGCTGTAATGTGGAAAGCCCATGTTTTGAAGACTGCTCTGGGTTTATGCATAAAACAGGCATCCATAAGTTTGCCTGAGGCAGAAGTGCATATGCCCTGTTGAAACAGATCTTTAATGGCCCACAGCTGGGCAGATTGTTACTGGTACCAGTGAAAATTTAGATTCAATTTGCTCAATGCACAACAATTTATTTGAAAAAGACTCACACAAGCAGTAAAAAGTAATGTAATATGTCTCCCTAAAAAGCCTCAATTCCCCAAGCATAAACCCTCAGTAACTATGTTGGCCTTACACAGTATCCTGATTGGCACACAAAGCAGGTATAGCTACCAGTCCTAGATGGAGACTTCTTTTCTTCTCTTCTTTTCCCCTCTCAAGTACTTAGTCTGTCAAATGTCCACCGAAGCAGGGTCTTGGTTACTCCAAGGCCCTCTGTCTTACAGTGTCACAGACCTCTGCAGATGTTAATTGGGGAACTAACTAACTAACTAACTAACTAACTAACTAACTAACAAACAATGATTTTTAGCACTTAAAAATCTTTTGTTATTAAAGGAGTCACATGTCCCAGAAATATGTCTTGTGAGCATTTCATTACTGTTTATTTCTAATTAATATTTTAGAAGGGGGCTGCAAACAGACACAACCAAAGGCCAGTTAACATTTACCCGCTCATTAATCATTCACTTAATGTCTTAGCGTGGTGTTACCCAAAAGGGTCATTTTGACCTGAGTCAGCCTGTGCCAAGCTCACTGATGGCATGTTTTTGCATTTTTTTTACTTGGTGAGCTGGCCCTTGGCTGATATGACCAAAGTTCCATGTTGAAACACATACACAGAGATAGAGCCTCCTATCACTCTCAGTACATTTCTATACCAACTGTTTGATGCTAAGAGAACCCTGCTCCCAGAATCCTCTAGCAAATTCAGACATACCAAGTCATACCAAACTCATGTTCACCACATTCATTGAAATCAATCACAGTAATTCATAATAATAATTTGGCACCGTCCCAACAGTCCCCCAGTTGATATCCAGTTATCAAAGGTAATTGTGATATTGCACCAATCATGCCAATTTTACCAATATGCCAATTATTGGATCATGTGTTTTCTTTTTAAACTACATTATCATTTTACAATCTTCAAAAGCATAATTCGACAATTTAATTTTAAAAGTTTATTAATATAATTTGGCACCATTCCAACAGTCCCCCAATTGATATCCAATTATCAAAGGTAATTGCTATATCGCACCAATCATGCTAAAAAATGTAGTTGCCGAATGAGTTCAGGTGCCTACAAGCAGTAACCAGGAGGGTATGGGGGGATTGTAGATTGCAGCAGATTGCCTAAATATGGGATTTGTGCACCTAAATATCTTTGTGGATCTGGACCTGCCTGCTTTTTGAACAGAAGGGACTAAATGCAGACTTCTGAACTGAGCCTAAAATGTTCTTCCTCAATTCAGTTCACTTGCTTCGTGATGTTCAAATGAGCATGAATTTTCTTCTAAAATGTTTGTCCAGTTCTAATTGAACAGCTTTCCTGTTCCCCTCAGTAGGCATTCTAATTACTAGCTAGAGACTTCATGTTGGTCACCACATACTTCATCTGGACAGAACTGCTAAGCAGTAACTGATGATGACTGATTGACACTGACTGCTCCAAAATTAGCATTTCCATGGGAGCCAACATCAATTATCATCAAGGAATGTGATACTCATGTAGGCGATTCTGAACGACTTGCCAATAAAGATTAAATCACTTAGTTGTACAGCAAATATGAGAGAAACCTCCACAAATGAAACTAATAGGGCTGTTGCTTCAAGGAGCATGCTTTTTTTGCAGGAAAAACATAGTGGCATTTAGCAGACAAGATCTATAAAGAGCCTACTTCTTATTTTTTTAGACTTTATCTCTTATATGTAAGATTTTAGTTTTTAAAATGGTGCTAGACAGTATGTCTTTTAGGGTAAAGAAAATATGCTTTTATTGATGATAGGGTAATACATTTTCAAAAGAGCTATGCTGAAGTGCCATGAAACTAACCAAATTCAAAACTACATTCAAAACTTGTTTCTTCAACTTATTTTTTCTTCCATAATTTCTGCATCCATGCATATAAACACAAACACACGCAATACACCTATTCAATTCCCAACACAAAACCAATCAGGCAAATACTTTGTAAACCCACCAAGACATTTCTCCTACAAACTAAGAGCGGGTGGGGGGAGACAGAGACTGGTGATATACTTGGGAGACACTCAGATACTAAGCGATGGAAAAGGGAAATGTAAGTACCTGGACACTTAGGAGTTTGTAATTTGGTTATGGCATTGCTGAGAATATGAAAAGCATTTGAGACAGTAAATTTTAAAAAAACGTTGGGTGGATTTACACTGCTGTTGTGCATTTTAATGCTTATACTCTAAGATGATAATAACTAGTTTTACTCAAGGTCATTAATTTATGACCCCGTTCTATTAGGTTAGATGATCTGATTATATTTCATGACATGGAGGACATTTACAAGTTATAAATTAGGGATAAAATTCACCACCGTGCTTGAGGGGGATGTGCAGGAGATGTAAGCAGCATAAATCTGAGTGTAGCTCCACTACTTCATTATCTGTGGAGAAAACAGCTGCTCAGGTGTTCTGCAGTTTGCAGAAAAGAGACATTGACGTGATACACTCAACTTATGCAAGTGAGTGTGCCCATTGCTTAGGAAAGTAAGCCCAAAGGAAAAGTGAATAGAGTGGATAAGAAAACAAAAATCTTGAGACCCAAGGGACTAGTCTAATAGACAAAAGAACAGAAAGTAGCTGGAGAATGGTTATTTTTAAAATACATGTGCACAGATGTAACTAATGAGTTTTTATGCACACAAGGTCAGCCACAAATCCTCTTGAGCTGCCAGTACAATATAGAGTCAGTATCAACAAACAGAGTATCTGTTCTCTTTTTTCTATCTGTCTGTTTATAAAGCACCAGTCACTGTCATGTTTAGGTGAGCAAGTATCTAGACTTTACCTGAACTGTTTCTGTGATGATTCTGTTGTGCAATGTCACAATGTCTCAGAGTGGTATTCCTCTATCTAGTCGGGGACATAGGCTGTGCCAAATACACTCAGCCACCATGTCAGTCTTTGCTTCCAATGGTTTATGTCTCATCTTGTTCTGAGGCAGGAAGACGGAACCAATGGTAGTTTTACATTTGGGGAGCCATGTACACAGCCACAGTATAATTTTTTGGGGCATGTACCGTATTTCTCGGAAGTAGCAGTTAGCTTTCATGGTGCCCAGCATTGGGCTTTCATTTTCTTTTTTTGTAATTCACAAGAATAGATTTTTGTTTTGGTTAACTGTATGAAGGGACAAACCCTCACTCTGGTGTGGAGGAGAAGACTAACAAGCTCTTCTGGGCCTGTCCAGCACTAACGAGGCACACCTGTAAGGCTTGTTCAGTCTGGGGGGCAGGAGCTTAAAAAGGGAAGTCTACCACAAGAAGGAGTGTTGAACAGGAAGAGAACTACTCCACCTCAGAGACGGCTGACAACAGAGAGAGGCCAGCCAAGGAGACTGTCATAGGTCATGCTGCTCCTGAAGCTGCCCTGACTGGTGGTAAAACAGTATGTCCCAAGAGGAGGGGAAGAAGGTAGACCCCCACCCCGGGGCAATAGACTCTGATAGATCAAACTTACAGAGCTGAATGCAGAAAGACTGCCTGAGGAAACAGGCTACTTTTGCCTTTATTCATTTTCACCCAGATTCTTCTCTCTCATAAGGGAAAGAGAGGGGAGTGGACCTTTCTTTTGCCTGTTTGTTGGACTCAGAGAAGCTCTCATGCACTACAAACTGTGGAGAATGAGTATAAATGATGGACCGAGGGGCTTTGGGGGAGTCCAGGATGCTCCGTGTCTCCCACATACTGATAGAAGAACAACAGAATGAACTGCTTAGTGCCAGCATTGCCCCCATGGCCAAGTTCTGTGGCATTGCCACGTACCTCTGATGCACACAAAATCATTCCCTAGTAGTTAGTCTGACAGTGAGAAGTGCAGGCTAGGTTTAAGCGAGCACAAGACACAGGTCTCTGTGGGTACATCTATGCTGCAATAAAAGCCCCACGCCACAACTGTGGCTGGCCCAGGTCAGTTGACTCAAGCTTGTGGGGCTCAGACTCCAGTTTATAAAATTACAGTGTAAACATTCAGACTCTGGCTGGAGCCAGGATTCTGCTCCACTCTTGCAGGGTTTCATAGCCCGGGTTCCAGCCTCATCCTGAATGTCTACACTACAATTGTATAGCCCTATGAGCTCAATTCAGCTGACATAGGCTCTGAGACTTGGTGCCACAAGGTTTTTATTACCATGTAGATGCACCATTTGAGCTCATTGGCTCAGTACCTGTAGCTTGCCCGTCTGATACCTACAGCCAGGTGTCAACTACATTACTAGCTCAGCAACTTTTGCATGCTAGGCTGATCTCACAGGACAGGTCTTTGAGACTACCAGATCAGTAGCTCTAATTTACCAGTTTTCTGTGAAAGACCATACTCCTGTTTAACACTATCACTGGTTGAAAGCCTTTGTGACTTTTCTGCCTCAGCACCTCTAATATGTTGGGATGATATCAGAGAACAGGTTTTTATGGGTTACTGCCTGATAACCCCTAGTTTGTTGTTCTAATGCCCAGGAGCAGACCTTAGTGCTATCACTTGTTCACAATTTGAGTTTCCTGGGCCAAGGTGTAAACAAAGGACTCTATGAAGTTGCTGGGTTGCTATTGAGCTTGTTGAGTTGATATGAAAGTATGAGCCTCTGAGGTCTGGAGATCATCACCTCTAACTTGCTGGCCTTATGTAAAAGCACAGAATTCTGTGATGCCTCTCTGGGTCACCACCTGTTGCTGGGATGTACTGCGTTATGTTTTAAAGCATACAAACAAAGAAATTGGATTAAAAAAACCATAAAACACTGCTGCTGAAAGGTTGCAATGTAATACTACTTTCTTCATAGAATTCAGAACACACAAGAATCTGAAAAAAAGAGAAACAAAACAGGCTGCTCCCTGAAACCTAGAGGCACAACTCAGCCTACTTTACTGTAGCTGTCTGTCTGCAAAGTGACTGTGCTCTCATCCTTTGCTACAGAGCTGACTATCTATCAAATAGGAGCTGAACCCCTCTGCTTTCCCCTGCTGTTAAAATAAGCTGAAATTCCAGCTCAGTTCTCAGTATATCACAGTATGTTCAAGGTGTAAGCCTTTGTGAGTGTACTCAGTAAGTAGTTTAAAGTGATGACTGTAATGTCATTTAGTGTAGTAACATTGTATCATCATGTGGGATAGGACATGGCATGGAGAAGATAATGCACGCAAAGTGATAAATGTATATGAAATGCATCTATGCCCCAAGGCAGGCCCATACCCCAGTGTGTATAGAAAAGGTTTCAGAGTCTGGGCTCAAGCCAAAGTGGAACATTTACATGGCTATTTTTAGCACCATAGTGCAAGCCTCAGAAGCCTATGTCTGTAGTCTTGGACTCTGAGACTCACTGCTGTGGGGCTTTTTGATGGTGTTGTTTTTTAGTCTGTGTGGTTAGTTTGTGTGTTTTTTATTTTTTTGCAGAGTAGACATATACTAAGTCCCCCAGCAATGTGCAGGGCCCTGGGCTGGTGCCCATTGGAAAACCCAGGTGCCCTAGGCCTGGGCGAGTGACCTTTGGGCCCCCACAGTATCAGAAGAAAGATGATGAGTGACATTCAATCACAAATCCTTATTCCCTCATCTCATCAGTGCAAGATCAAGTGATTGGTTCATGCTGTCCCGTCTGTGGGCCACTTAAGCGACAGGAAGACCCTGGCCAGGATTCAGGGGCTCTTTTACTGGCCTGGGATTCACTGTGAGGTCAAAGATTTCTGTGGTGCCTGTTCCAAATGCCAGCTCATCAGGCCTAAAGGGGTGGCCCCTCTCTCCGTAGTGGGCATTCCATTTGAAAGAATAGGAATGGATCTGGTTGGACACTAGAAAAGAGTGCAGCTGTATATAGATCTGTATTAGTCATTTTCTGATTATGCCGCCCAATATCCAGAGCCAATACCACTCTGCTCCTTTAATACAAAGATCATTGCAAGAGAACTGCTAAAGGTATTCACCAGGGTTGGTGTACCTAAGGAGACCCTAACTGATCAAGATATTAATTTTACATCCCTGTCTGTTGAAGGAGGTGTGTGATCTATTTAAAATATAGCTCATACAAAAATCTGTATATCACCCGCAGACTGATGGTCTGGTTAAACATCTTAACTAGATATCTACTTGCATCCGAAGAAGTGGGTATTCACCCACGAAAGCTCATGCTGCAAAACGTCTGTTAGTCTATAAGGTGCCACAGGATTCTTTGCTGCTTTTACAGATCCAGACTAACACGGCTACCCCTCTGATAGTTAACTAGATATGTTGATGTTAAAAAAAGTATAGTGCAACAGAACCCCAGCAGGGGGGGGGCAACTGATTTCTACCCTTTAATTTGCCATTCAGGAGCTACCCCAGTTGTCTATTGCATTTTCACTGTTCACACAGTTATAGGGAGGACAATCCCTGGAGTATCCTAGATCATGTATGAAGGTTGTGGGATGAGCAGGCTCCTAGAACAGAGAATATTGTGCAGTACATACAAAAGTGCCAGGAGAGGCTAAAACCTCCAGGGGCCTTAGCCAAAGAAAGCCCTGCTTAGTGCTCATCAAGCCCAGGAGCAAGCCTATCACAAAGAGTTCATTTAAACCTGGGGACCACTTCTCCTGTTCCCCAATGTAGAATCAAAGTTAATCGCCATGTGGCAAATACCCTATGAAGTAGAACGTCAAGTGAGGCCAGTTAATTATGAAATCAGACAACCTGACAGAGGAAGACAATACAGTTCTACCATATTTATTGCCTGAAGTCCTGCAAGGCCCAGGAGGGATTGTTTAAACTCCTTATTCAGCTGAGCCAGGATTGGGACCCCAAACATACATCTTCCAGGACTCTTACTCTATACAGATAGGAGAGAACCTCTGTGTGGAGCAAAAGGCCCAAGTCTTCAGTCCTGGAGAGAAGACTGGGTAAGGCTAGAATTCCTCCGACAACTGCTCCCCGTCTTCCTGAAGGAAGGGAGGACCTGACCTTGACTCAACTTTGATGGGGCCATTTATTTATGTAACCCTTCTGCCAGGCCGAGTTGATAGCAGCAAGGGCCGGGTCCAGTGCATAGGGGCCCCCTCCCAAAACATAACGCGAAACCAGCTCGAGCCCCCACCCAGTGACCTGGGAAAATCTTACACACAACCCCTGGGCGCCTCGAAGAGGCAATACTTCCCCTCTCGCAAGCACAGAGCCTCGGTGTAGCAGCAAATGTTTAATAACATGAGGTAAACGACATCAGCATTAAATTGGGAAAACACCACAACTAGAGTTCATAGACCAAACCCACCCCAGCAAATTGAGCTGTGTCCTTTCCCTTTGGTTCTTGAGTCCAGCAACCCAAGAATCACCCAAAGTCCCCAAAGTCCAACGCCCCAAGAGTCTCTTGAGTCCAGCAACCCAAGAATCCCCCAAAGTCCAACACCCCAAAAGTCTCTTTCCCTGGTCAGCGCAGCCCCAGAGTTCAAAGGTTTATCTGCAGGGTGTTACACACACCCCCCAGCCTGGGTGGAAGGGGGGGGGAAAGAAAGGGCACGCAGGGTGTTAAGGGGCACCTTACGTGGTCCAAGGCTGACTGCCTGCCTGTCTGCCTCTCCGTGGGGTTCCACTGCAGCCGCTCCACCTCCACCAGCCGACCCGTGAGCCGCTCCTGCCGTCCCACGAACTGCTCCGCTCTACCAGCCGCTCCGCCCTGCTCTGCTCCTCCAGCCGTCCCCGCAAACGGCTCCGTGAGCTGCTCCAGCTGTGCCCACAAAATGGGTCAGCTCCACTCCACTCGCCGTCCTGTGAGCTGCTCCAGCTGTCCCTGTAAAACGACTCAGCTCGCCACTCCGTGGGCCGCTCCAACCGTCCCACCAACTGCTCCGCTCTGTCAGCCACCTCACCAGCCGTCCTGCAAACTGCTCCGCTCACTGCTTAGCACAATAGCTTCAGGCTCCCCCACTAGTTAACACAGCACTCAGTGATCTTAGTAACTTCAGCTCTTTAGTGATTTCAGCTCTTAGTGATTTCAGCTTGTAGTAGAGGAGCCCCAGTGCTGGTGCATCATCAGCACAAAGTGATTTCAGCTCAGCAACCTGTAATTAGACTCCGAATGGAAGCAAGGTTAGTTCTGACCTTCAACACTGGAGAGAGCAGGCAGTGTAATTGGTGTATCAGGCTCACCAAAGAGCCCACACCACCAGGTACACATACCTGCCTCCAACCTCTCTCACTCTACTGGGTTTTGGAACCCATGTCCCTTGTCTAGTGAGACCCTCTGTCATAAAACAGTTTCATTGTCCTTGATTCACATAATCAGGGTAACTCAGGATAACAACACTTTATTCCTCCTGCCCCAATAACAGAGAAACTGGGGATCCCACAGCCGCCAAAGTGACCATTTTGGGCTGCTGGGGCTCACACTAGGCGGGGTGGGTGTGCCTATGCAAATGAGATCAGCCCCTGAAGTTCTTTTCCACACTCCCCATAATTCACCACCAGATGTCAGGGTAGAGCTCATCCTGACTCTGCTTACATTTATATTACCCTATGAGCCTATTTGGGTTTGTCACAGTTCAGGGCAATTGAACCTGTATTTCCCCTCAGTTGGTCCAGCAAGGNTGACAACTGCTCCCCCTGTGTCCCTGAAGGAAGGGAGGACCTGACCTTGACTCAACTTTGATGGGGCTATTTATTTATATTACCCTATGAGCCTAGTTGGGTTTGTCACAGTTCAGGGCAATTGAACCTGTATTTCCCCTCAGTTGGTCCAGCAAGGACACCCACTCCCCGATTTCCAATTCCGGAGTCATTTCCTTTCTTCGGAGACCCACATCTCACTCCCTTCTGACCAGGGAACTTCCAGGCTGTGCAGTTCCCTGCCTTCGCTGTGTTATTCCCATCAGAGACAGGTTGCCCAAGCACACCTGCTTGTTTTTTTCTTGAGAGACAGTTAAGAGTGCAGTCTTATAGACACCACAGAGATCTTTTTATGTAAGTGTTTGTTATTAAGGTAAAAGCACTTCAGAGAAGACATTAAAAGCTTAGAAGAACCTATATGCACACTAATAAGTTTACCAGAGATCATCCCAACCCTATCATGGGCTATGGCAGGAGCTGTCCTTCAAAACCCCACAAAGGGGGTCTCTTCTATGGTCATAAGTTCATAACAGCCTCAGCTCAGAACTAGCACCTAGACTTTTGGGACTCTATTTGCCAATTCCTTCCAACCCTTCTCTAAGAATTGGGGCCCTCTGTGGACCTAGAGACCTGTCTGCTTGCTGCATCCTGAAAAAGGCCTTGAGCCAGTTCAAAATTAGGCTATTTATACAAAAGTCTTTTCTTTGTCTGCTGGTCCCTGGACAATCCAGTTTGAACTAGTATATGAGCACCTCTTTAGCGGGGTGGCCTCAAATGGCTGATAATTAAGGAATTACATTAGCATCCCCTTCCTAGTAGAGAAGGTGCATACAATTCCACAATAACGCATACACAGTTACATTTTAAAACAATGGACTGCAAAGGATTTACACCTACTTCAGAAAGGTTTAACTTAATTCTGTACGGTTTGTCCAGAATAATACAGTATATTGTCAGGTGTCACAGAGGCTACAGCTTAACTGAAGTCTCTTTGAAGGAAGAGAGCCTTAGCCCATCTGTGGAACAATTTATTCATGTTATTTTCTCTTTGGGTTCATTGTCAACCCCAGAAGGGGCAGACTGTCCAAGGTTCAACCAAAGGTCTGAGCCTCTTACGACTAGATTGGTGTGGTGGAACACACAGACATTGCAAAGGAGAGGCCTGAATGAGTGCAGGGGCCTGTCTCAGGGTGTAGAGACAATCCTGGGAAAGGAATCCCCGATGACACTACCCAAGGGAAAGTTATGTGTGTGGGTGCATGTGGAATGTGGAGTTACATATGGGAACAATGCATTTGTCTCTCTCTCTCTCACACACACACACACACACCCCTACTACTACTACCAGCTAATCTCTGATACTATGTTGATTAACCCGGTATAAACACCTGAATACAAAAGAGACATTGAAGTATAAAGTCTCCCTCTTTCCTTCTTTGTCTCCCTGGAGAGCAGGAAGACAAAGCTTACTATGGGGGGGGGGAGAGACGGATACAGCATTTCCAGCCTTGGCAATTATTCTTCTCCTGGAGGTGCTGTTGCTGCTTCACCTATTGGTGGAGCAGTTTGGAGCCCATAAAATCCCCAAGAAAGGACCCCCTCTCCCTGCTGCTCCCACTTCAAATTCTCCCACCTGATGGCCCATTGCTCCACCAGCCAATGATGAGGTACTGTCAGGGAAAGACAGAGAACTCACACTTTCTCTCTGGTGTTACCAGAGGAAGGGGTGCTGTGCTCCCACAAACTTCCCCTTATTTTAACCCTTGCTTAAATGATTAACTCTCATACTTTTGTATGGGTGTTAGAATTTTTTGTTTGTTTCTTTACTTTGTAAGTTTAACCTTCACTCTGAATTTCCAGGATTTCTTCTTATATTTAAATTCTGGTGTTCTTGAACGCTCATTTATATTCCATCAACTTTATGTGTCTGCAACATTAACAACAGCCTGTTTTTTTGGGGGGGAGGGAGGATATTTACATATGCTATCGGACTGGCTTTAATGGGCTGTTCACCCACACCAGTCCTAAAGGGGCTAAGGTAGGCTAGATGGGCCAATTAACCATGTAGGCTGCACCTGCAGGGAAGCCAGGGCTCAATAACATTTAATTAAGGATGAAGCTCACCTGGGCAGGAACAGGCAGGGCTTCTATAGAGCTGAGAACAAAGGGGCAGCAGGGGGAAACAGTTTGAAGTTGCTCCCTGACAGGAGGGAAGTTTGTTGGAGATTACCGGGTCTGGCAAGAAACCAAAGGGGGAAGTAGCCACAGGAAGTGGAGGAAGATAGGACAGGTGATAAATTCAGAGGTACTAAATGATAAAAGAAGGAAGTAGGATAGAGACCAGGAAAGTAGCAACCAGGTCTGGGAGTAAGAAGACCATAGTTGTGTAGCACAGGGTCCCTGGGTTAGAACCTGGAATAGAGGATGGGCCCAGGTTACCATACCAGTCACTGAGGAAGTGGCACAGCTGTGGATGTAGAATGGAGGACTGCCTGGAATGGCAGAGGGACAGCTTGTTCAGAGAGATGCTGACAGATCCCTGGAAGGGCAGAACTAAAATGACCTGTCTGGAGGGTGAAGTCACAAAGAAGAAGACACCCAGAGTCCTGGATAGTGAGACTGAGACAATGGGCTGAGTGATCACAGGAAAGAACATCTGACCAATGGGAAGCTAATCCACAGATGAGCCATGAGGAGGTGCACCAGTGGTGAGTAGTGAACCTGGTTACACCAGTGAACAGTTTTTAAGGAACTAACTTATAGCAATCCAGGATTCATTCCTTTCCTCACTCAATATGATTGGTTAACACTGCTCTAGAAGACAGTCTACTGACCACTGAAAGGATCTTATGCACGGTCTTGTCACATGACTGCTATCTGAGCCAGGATATTCTCCTTGTATGTTACAATAATAATTAAGATTTTGTCTTATAAGTTAGGGTAGTTTAAACATTTGCCTTTTTTGGGTAAGATAGTACTGAATTTGATATAGTAAAATCCAAAAGTAGTTGGTTTCTGTTGACTGGACTAACAAAAGACAGTTGGTTGCCAATGCAAAAGAGACTGTGGTTAGCTATCCAAAGAATAATTATTTCTTTTAACAACAACAACCCTCCACCACATCCCCAATCAATTTACACTTCTAGAAAGCATATGTGGGTGTGTAAAGGCTGGTTAGAATAGAGTGCAGGGATCCAGTTGGACACTAAAACCTATCAGGATTGCTGTCCAGATGGCTGAGCTTTTGTTTATGCAATGGGAGCTGAGAAACCCAAGTTTGAGAGCAGACATAAACACCATTTCATGAAAGCTCTAAGGTGAGAGTTTAGTCTCTAGGGAATGTCATTCAGTTATCATTTCTTAGGTGTACTTCCAGCTTGCCAAATGAGGTGTGATTTTTTTATTTTATTTTTTTGGCCTACCCTTTATGGCAGGTGTTGGTCAGTCTGTTCAAGCTACGGGAGCAAACATGACAGCAACTTTACAAAGTAGTGTTGAGACAAATTCTTGTTGGCACTAAATCTGAAAAAAAACAGTATGGATTATGATAGGAAGCAAGGTTGGTATTTCCATGTATGAGCTCTATGTAAGTTTTCCACAGACAGTATGCAATCATCGGAGATTGCTGCATTCACTATTATCAAAATCCTTCCTGCATAGTTACAGTTTTTATGTAAAATTGACCAAATAATGAAACACAAACTATAATGAAAAAGTCTCTGCTTTACTCTGAAAGAGCAGCCAATTGCTTCTGGATATATTAGGGTTTATTGGTATTATACAGATGTGTATAATCATTGCTTTGCCCTGCTTGAATAGCAGCCATCTGTTTATCTTTGGATGATTACAATGTTTAATGAATACACGTCTGCCTATAGCTGTGAAATCAGTCTCTCTTTCTCTTCCAAAGTGAGCTTCAGGGAGCGCATGTTATATAACGAGCACCCAGACAATATAACTTTCATCATCCTGGACTTCTGGAAGAACTTGAAGCACCACAGACCAATGCAGTCTTTCATAAAACAATATCTGTAGCTCACTTAGGTCAGCTTTGTTAAATAGCCATGCTAACTATGGAATGTATATCAACAACAGTTAGGATTTATTGTCATCAATACCTGGAAATTGCATAGACATTTTTTTTAATCCTACTGGGACCCTGATGTTCACATTATTTACGAAAATAAAAGGACCCTTCTGAGTCATTTCACTGATGAATCAGTATTTACCTTAGAAACTGGAAAACTGCATTGGTCAGATATAAAATGTTGTTACTAGTCGAACACCATATGCAATATTTGTTGTCATTCATGGGTGATTTTATTTTTAATGTTAAGTAATACTTCAGAAACATGAATACATTTTTATCCACAATGAATAGAGGATTATAAATAACTTAGTCTATAACATAGTTCTACATTCTTTAACCAGTTTTTTTGAAAGCTGAATATATGAGAAAAGACTCACCAGGCTGCCTCTCGCTTTCCCTGCAATGCATAAATGCAGCAATTGACGAGCCTAATTGGTGTGAGACACTAAACAATTACTTTTAAAGTTTGCAGGGTCAACAAGGGAGCAATGTGAGAGGATTAATTTTGAAAAGCAGAGGAGGAAGGGAAGGTAAATGTTGTAATAAACAGATCTTTAATGTGCTTTCCACTTCATGAATAGTTACAGTTCAGTACAGAGACTATCTAGCATTTGATGGTGTCTACACAATTTGTTATGGAAATGGAATGCATGCCATGAGATATTCTGGAAAGTGATTACTTTTAGGTACTCATTTTTTATTTCAGTGGGATTACTTGATATCAGACCTATATTGAGTACCGTCATTGTGCTTGGTGTTGTGCAGATCATAAAGGAAGCCATGGTTCCTGCTACAATGAACTTGCAGCCTTGGCCTGATTCTGTTCACATTGAATTCACTGGTAAAAGACTGGAAGCACAATCCAGTTCCATGTTAGACAACACAACACACACTGGGCACCTGTCTAGCCATGTTGATATGCAAATTAGGAAAATTTTAAAACAAATCTATTGGCTAGTTTCAGTTAAAATTTAACTAAAAGAAATGTCTGGTTATGAAATTTTGCATCTTTCAATTTTTTCTTTGTCTTGAATTATTTTAATACTGGAATCACACACTCCAAGTTTTCCTTAAATTCATTAGGCTCTTGTGTGTAGAGTGACTCTTGTAAGAAATGTAGGTTGTAATTATGCTAAGTTATTAAAAATGAGATCTAATAGTCATAATTATATTCTCAGCCCCCCGAAAAGAAACGCAACCCCCTAAAACCGCACATTAAAATGGAGTTAAGATTGAGAATAAGCATAAGGATAAACAATAATTACAGGAATGTTGTAATTGTGACAGCGTACCCCATAAAGGGGCTCACAAATGTATGTATGATATAACTGGAATAGGGTTTTGCTACATAGGCCATGTAACATATCTATGTAAAGGTTATGATCTACTGGTTATGTTCACCCTAGTTGTATGCAGGCACCATTTGTGTGTTCAAAGTTATGAACATTGGCTGTATGATTGCTTGATTTCTAAGGGGCCTCAGTTAGAACATTTGATGACTTCTTGGGAAAGGAATGTGCAAATTAGGTGTTCAGTCAGGGGGCACTTAACAGACAAAAGAGCTTGGAAGACTCCAATCCACATTAGAAGTCTACCTGAGGACGTTCAAGGCAGCATGTGGGTAATGGCTGCTACCTGCAGTCCTGAGTCATGCATGGGCATGTGACCTGCCCATGTGATTCCGAATCTCCATTCTGTGACTGGATTCTACAGAGGGTGAGGAGGGGGTCTCCACCCACAAGAGACAGTCTATTTAAACCCGTGGGAGACCCCTCCATTTTGTCTTCAGCTGGCTAAAGAAGGAGCCTCTCCACCCCCCCAAGGTACTTGAAGGAAATTGGAACAAAGGACAGTAACTACAGGGGGTGTGAGTGATTGCTGGACCCAGGCTAAAAGAAGATTAGCCTGTAAAAGGGAACATTTTGGAACTGGTGAGGATCTTATCTATATTTAGTGTAATTAGACATAGATTTGCGTATTTTATTTTATTTTGCTGGGTAACTTACTTTGTTCTGTCTGTTACTACTTGAAATCACTTAAATCCTACTATCTGTATTTAATAAAATCACTTTCTACTTATTAATTAACTCAGAGTATGTATTAATACCTGGGGGAGCAAACAGCTGTGCATATCTCTCTATCAGTGTTATAGAGGGCGAACAATTTATGAGTTTACCCTGTATAAAGCTTATACAGGGTAAAACGGATTTATTTGGGTTTAGACCCCATTGGGAATTGGGCATCTGAGTGCTAAGGGCAAGCAGACTTCTGTGAGTCGTTCTCAGGTAAACCTGCAGCTTTGAGACAAGTTATTCAGACTCTGGGTCTGTGCTGGAGCAGATGGGTGTGTCTGGCTTCAGCAAGACAGAGTGCTGAAACCACTGAGCTGGCAGGGAGAATAGAAACAGAAGTAGTCTTTGCACATCAGCTGGCAGCTCTCAAGAGGGTTTCTGTGATCCAACCCGTCACAGTAATTATCCCCCAACCAAGCATCAGAAACTCAGAACAAGTGTTAAGGTTACACTAAAAGGAAATTCAAATGTACCATAGTATGAAAATGCATATTTAAGGTACTTTGTTATGTTAGCTGCTACCAGATGGTTTTTGGACACATAGTCTTAGTTCTTTTACTAAATGTGAGAGCAAGTTTTAAGCATTGGAAGAAATGTATTGTTAGTTTTTATAGGTAAGGTTCTTTGTAGAATGAAATTGTGCGATCAATTGGTAAACTTTCTCAATAGCTAGAGTCAACTCTTGTATTCGAATAATTTCCCACTGGCATGTGGACTGATATTTCTAGAAGAGGATGTCACTAGGCAGCCAATCACTCAGCACAGGGGCATCACTGATGTGAGAAACAGTACACTGGTGCTGGAGGAAGCGAGAACATGCCAAACAGAACTAATTCTGCTCTGTATTGGCAATATGCAACAACAATATGATTGTGATTAAAGCACTTGACTGCAGTCACAGATTATAGTGTTTTTTAAACTCATTTTTCCCATTTATGATGTAACTACAGAGAAAAATTAAGGTTGTTTGGGTCACTAGCGGCAGGTTTGGATAATTTTTGGTGGTGCCCAGAATGGGTCCAAGTCCTGCGTGCCCCCCCCACCTGCCTAAGGGTTAGGGTGCAGGAGGGGATGTGGGCTCTGGGAGGGAGTTTGGGTGAGGGAAGGGTGAGGGGTCAGGCTCTGTGAAGGAGTTTTTCCGCGGGCTCTGGGATGGGGCAGGGGCTTGGGGTGCAGGAGGGGGCGTGGGTTCTGGGAGGGAGTTTGGGTGTGGGAGAGATGAGGGGTTGGGCTCTGGGAGGGAGGTTGGGTGCAGGGTGTGGGCTCTGGGTTGGGGCAGGGAGTTGGGATACAGGAGGGGATCAGGGGGTTGGCACTTACCTAGTGTGGAGCCGGTTCCCGAAACACCCCTCTGGCACCCCTCTGGCGGTGGCTTGGCGCCTGCAATGGGGACAGTGCGGGAAGACACCCCCCCCCCCATGGGCCACAGAGACGTGCCGGCTGCTTCTGGGAATGACGCGGAGTGGCTGGGCAGGAAGCTGCCTTAGTCCTGCTGCACTGCTGGTGGTGGTGACAGGGGCCTCCGGCCTGGGCCCTTTTAAATCTCCCGGGGGTGGCAGGCAGGACCGGGAGATATTCCAGGGGAGGCACACGGGGCTGGGGGAGAGGCCTGGCCCTGAACATTGGTGGAGCCTGGTCTCCAGGCCCAGAATATTCCTGGAGCCCAGGCACCATGGGCCCATACAACTCGCCGCCCCTGGTTTGGGTGCCTTATCTGCATTTCCATCTATGATGGGGTGTGCCTAACTTTTATGGCTCCCTAGAGGCTCCATGGTCCAATTACACCCTGCCCCAGGGAGAAGCAACATAGGAAGAAGGGAGCAGTAATGGTGGGCTATTCTATAGAGGCCGCTCTGGAGCAGCCATCCTAGAAACTTCTGGTCCTCCAAGGACTAGAGGAGTTAGCAACAGCCATTTAAAGCCCATCAGGCTCAAGTAAAAAAGAAGCTTCAGGGCCTTAGCAGAGCAGGTCCTGGCTGGGAGCAGAGGAGTAAAGAGGCAGTTCCACTCTGGCCAAAGGAGTCAGAGTTTATGGTTGGCTGAACTTGTATAGCTGTGAGAGAACTTGAGGATGTTGGCCCTGAGATAGGGCTGGGGTAGAATAGGCCCAGGAAAATAGCAGAGAAGGACTGAAGGAAGAAATACAAGGTTGCTATCTATAGAATCCCTTGGTTAAATCCTGGAGTAATAGGTGGGCTGGCTGCAGGCAAAGTGATATAGACCCTAAAAAGGGGACAGGCGTTATTTGGGAGCCCAAAAAGGACTGAATGTAAAGGGCCCAGAATCGGGACTAAAGACACTAGTGAGCACAGAGAGATGGTTTATTTATTGGACTCTTTATTTAATACACTGAAGGGCTTCATTGACTTTGTGACATGGTCCATGGGCCAAGCCACTGAAGACTCACCAAGGTTGGCTAGCAGACTGCAGGGGGCAGCTGGGGCTAGAGAAGGACAGCAATTCCCCACTCAGGCACAATAAGGTGTTTAAGAGGTGAGTATCTCCTCTATACCAATGATACTCAGTTAGATCTACCCATGGGCCGATTTAAGAATTTTATTACAAGAGGAAGACCATTTGCTCAGAAGGCTGACAAAATAATAATCAAAACCTCAGCTGCCAATAAATAAAGACCTTGATTGCAATATAAGTATTAGTGTTTTTCTATCTTTTAACAGAGTTTATAAATCAACATTATTACCTGTGTTTGTAGCAATCTGTAATGTGAGAGGTGACACTGACGATCTTGGCAAACTTTGTGAAGAGTAGTTTGTAGGAAGTTAGGGTAAGGCACATGCACTGGAGAAGATGCTCATCTCTCAGGTGATCGCAGTGTTAGTTTTTTATAATGTTCATGGGAGAAAACCCAGATTCTTAGAGGTATGTTGATCATTCATCATTAAAAGATAGCTGGATTCTTGCTATTCTGAAACTGGTCAGCATATCAAGTCCAGAAATCAAAGTCCCACTTCTCTGAATTTTGCCCTCAAGACATCTGAGCTCTGAAGCCTTACAATTTCTAATTGAAAGTCACCCTCATCAGTTGAATCAAGAATGTTCTTTGCTTCAGAAGGGTGAGGTCCATCAGAAGATACTTAAAAGTATTACAAACAAATACAAGTAAATCCTTTAGAATTTTAAAATTCTCAAATTGCATTTTAAAATTTTCAATCCGATTGATGAAAACAGTGCAAGAATTATTAAACAAAGTTTCATCTGTAGCAACAACATACAATGTGGGAAAGTGCAATGTCTTTCCTATTAAGTCTGTATGAAAGATTGCAAGATTTCTCTAAAAGGCACAGGCTTTTGCAGACAGATCCCTGACACTTCTTGCAAGTTGAGGGAATTCAAGTGATCAGTAATATTTGTTACCAGATTTGCCCATTACTTTGGGGTATGCTCATTTATTAGGGTTACTCTTCTGGGGAGGGGGGTTAATTCTATCAATGTACTGCTTGTGTCATGTGTGGTTTCAAATGGAGCTCTCCTTCTCCCTTCTGCAAGTCCCCTCCCAATGGAGCTATCCTGCAGGACCTAGGTTCCGGATGAACGAACACACACACACACACACAAGTCTGAGTGGACTGGGTCAATCAGCACTTTCAAGCTGACCCTTTATATGCCCCTGGGCTCAATAGGCTGGGCCAAGCAGCACTTTCAAGCTGCCACCCTTATGTGACAAAGGTATCGCACCAGAATAGACTAAGCCTGAGCAGGCTGGGTCGAACAGCACTTCCAGGCTGCCACCCTTATATGTCCCTGTACTCAAGCAGCACTTTCAAGCTGTCACCCTCGTATGTCACAGGTTTAGCATGTCCCTATCCCCACTTTCACGTCACAATTGTACTGGTAGTAACCCACTTGATGAGCAAACCCCATAGTATTTTTGGGTGCCACAGGGATCTTTAGCTTAGGTAAAAGAAGCGTTGCTGCAGAGTAAATGGGGAAGCTAAAAAACCCACCAAAGAGTAAAGTTCAGAGAGAGAGAGAGAGAGAAGCAACCAGCTTAACCATAAAAGTTATTTATTGAATAATAATGCATACACAAGGAGAGCCTAAACCAACATGACAGTTACCTTATTAAAGGTTAATACCTGAGGTAGAAAGGAAAACAGAGAGAGAAGCATCTCACCGCTCCACGAAGCTTGAACTGGTCGGGGTTTCCAGGTGATGGTGGTAGTTCAGGGTCCTGAGTGCTGGAGACAGGGAGAGCTCCCAGCACGATCAGTCAGGAGAAAATGAAATCCCAGTGGAACTGATGCAGAGTTTGGGTCCATGCATTAGAACACTTACTGGAGTGTGAGTAGAGGTTTTTCATAGCAAAAATATAATGGTTCAAGGGAGAACACTAGATTTGTTTATGGGTAAACTGATGACTCAAGGGTTTTCTTTAGGCTAGACAACAGGAGCTGATCACTCCTAACTATGGGTGATGTTTCTTGCAGGGAGCTCACAATGCAATTAGGCTGCTTCTGTATTTTGGATATCAGTCAAGGGTTCATTACTAAAATTGGTCTGATAACTGCTGAGCTGGGTGTGTGCAGGCATGGGTTCATTAACATCTGGAGCAGAGATCCCCCAGGATGCAGTGCTTCCCTGCTTCTCTGGTCCCAGAGTTCAGTGCGGTTCTCTGTTCTCCATTCTGTATGCTAATGGAGATGCCTCCCTGTCCCATCTTTGATGCAGATGAGGCTAGGAGAGTTGCCTTTGTTCTTGTCACCCTTGTCAGGAGGGGTCTAGGTGTATCTCCAATCCGCCCTTCATTGCTCTCTGCAAGTCTTTTCTCTGATCGGTTTTGGCTCAAGCAGAGGCTGGGTGTGGGGGGTGTCTTTCATGAGTCAGACAGGCTGGATACTGGGCCCTGATTCCCCAAGAACACAGAACTGACTGGTATCATATTGCACAGAAAAGCTACCTGTAACATAGAGGGGACCATTCATAAATACCAGGAACTCACAAGCTTTGTTGGTCTTGTGATTTGAAAGAAATTCTATTTCTTTTTGAAGCACACAAACCTCTCTAACACACGTCCCCTGCTGAACCATGCATGTCATTGTGCTGCAACAGGTCACTGTATTCAGCTGAAACATCTTGTAAAAGAGCTTTAAAAAGATGTTGCAAGCTAGAAGTTCACTATGTAGTTCACTCATCTCATCACAATACCCATTGCTGTTGGTTTTGAGTTTTTTCCAAGTTCCTGGACAACTTATCACAAAGGACAGTGCGGTGAATGATGCAGTGAAGTTTATTGAATGAAGGGTATAGCGCTGCCAAATGTGAAGCAAAGCCCTTCTCTTTCCCTGTCATGGAGGGACCTCCATCTGTAACAAGCTAGTTTACTCTCTGCAGATCTAAGATTTTTCTTTTTCTTTAAAAAAAAATAATTACCTTTTCAAAAATGATCTCTCCTGTGGTGTAGGTTTGTAATGGTATTAAGCACAAAAATTCTTCCTTGAAAATGTCACCATCTTAACATCTAACAAACAGCAATAGCTGGGCAGTGTCATTTAAATCACTCGATTTGTCTACTGCAAGAGGCATGTATTTGGTGGGGTTTTTTTAAATAGGAGAGCAGCGCTGACAAACAATCTTTGTAAATTACCTCCAATCTTCACACTGCCATGGACTCAGACAGGGAAACTTGCTTCACAGGTTTCACAATGTCACCTTTTGTTTTTATCTCCATCAAAAAGCTCTCCAGCATATTCAATGTGCACTCCTTCACAAGCTTGGCATCCAGGCACAGCTCTTTCTTTTAGCTAGTACCAATGTTATCCGAAGAGAAGCAGCTGTTGCTTTTTCCTGTGCAGTCGCTGATGTTGTGAGAATGACATTTGAAGTGTGATACGAAGACTTCAGATTTTCAATTTTGTCATGTCTTGCAGTGCTGCTAAGAGGATAGGTCACGTTTGAGTTACTGTGCTTTGATTTAAAGTGGTGCCTCACGTTGACAATCTTGCAGATGGATACAGTGGTTTGGGATATTAAACACAAAGGTTTTGCGTTTAAATTTAACCAAGGTAGCATAATAAAAAGAAAATCCACTCTCCAGTTTGGATTAAAAGTTTGTTTTTTGCTGTCAACTTTCACCTCCACTCGCATTCATTTTTGGCTCCATTTATATCACTAATGGAAAAATGGGCAGTGTCCTAGCTAAATCGTAGCTGATGCTATTGCGAGAACTTAAGATCCAGTAAGCCGGTGCTTAATTTGTGCCAAGGTTTGCTGCGGCTGAGCGCCAGCAACTCTAGGCTTCATAGCTCTGGCACCTCTGGGCTACCAGCCAGAAGCTGCTGCTCTCTGGCCGCTGAGCTCTGAAGGCAGCGCTGACGCCAACAGCCACGCAGATGTAAGGGTGGCAATACCATACCATTCCACACTTACTTCTGTGCTGCTGCTGGTGGCAGCTCTGCCTTCAGAGCTGGGTGCTGGGACAAGAGCTGCCACTCTCTGGCTGCCCATCTAGAGCTTAATTTGTGCCAGGACTTGCCAGGGCTCAGCCCTGACATCTTTTTCATTACAAATTTAGCACTGCCAGTAAGTTACTTACTAAGGCAGTCCTAGGCAAATGATAGGCAGTGCATCATTGTTTGTGAATTTAATTAAACATATTTAAGGGGTGCTTGTGGGCCATACAGGAAGCCTTGGTGGGTCATATTTGGCCTGTAAACTGCCTATTGAGTATTACTGCTCTACACCATCCCTCAACATATTTTAATTTCTTTTAAATATAACTAACTCTGAATTTCCTGTGTCTGCAATAATTGTTTTTGGCATAATTACAACATCCCTGTTTTTTACTGTTAAGTCACTGATATTCTCAGCGTTAACTCTGTCTTAAAATAGTTTTTGTTTCAGAATTTATATAGGCCTAGAATGTGGCATTTAAAAACAGCCATGAATTGTGTCTAGTGTGAATGCTTCATGAGTACCTTAACTGTTCTGTGAAGAAACCAGTATGTGATGTCTATTTAAGGGGTGTCGTATACTTCCCGCTGCCTGGCTAGCCAGCTGTGCCTACTCCCTACCCCTTTCCATCCTTATGGCTGTCCCTTTTGTGGGCTATGCAAGAAGGACAGCTCCTTATCCCTCCCAATCTACTGCACAGTCACCTGTTGTATGTTTGAACTTAATGCAAGATGTCAAAAAAGGCTCAAATGGAATCATTTAATAAAACATTATTTATCAAAGATGATACAGCACTATATAGAAAGAAAACATACTTTACCACCCTCTGTGAATGGTGAAAGGAGAGCACCCTATTCTCTCCCTCTGTAAGTGGTGGAATGCTGGAAGTGTTCATTCCCAGTCTAACTCCTAAAACCTCTTTCCTTTTATAGGTCAGACAAAGATGCTCCTTTCTAGGGAGGCAAAAATTACTTTCCCACAATGTGTATTGTTTTCAGTGTTGCAATTTACCTCTTTGCTTATGGAATTTCTTTTATCTCAGTTTATCAATCAGAAAACTAGAGGGATTTCTAATCTAGTCATCATTACTGACCAATGTGGAAAGTAGCCCTTCTTAATGAGTTAGAAACATCTTTCAATGGGTCATTTCATCCATTACAGAGAATATCTGCAATAGCATGTACCACTTATGAATCACAGAATATAATTGGATTAGAAGTCCCTTTCTCAATTACCCCGTCTTGTTTATTATAACATACTTCTATAGGACATCTGGACTCTCACTGGGTATGTCTGCACAGCAAAGGAAAACCCATGGCTGGCCTGTGCCAGCCGACTTGGGCTTGTGGAGTTCTGGTTGTGGGGCTGTTTCATTGCTGTGTAGACTTCCGGGCTTGAGCTGGAGCCCAGGCTATAGGACTCTCCGGGGTGGAGGGTCCCAGAGCCTGGGGTCTATCCCGAGCTTGGACATCGACACAGCAATGAAACAGACCCGCAGCCCAAGCCCCATGAGCCCAAGTTGGCTAACATGGGACAGTCACGGATGTCTAGTGGCTGTGTAGACATACCCACAGACTGAAAGTTGCTGAAGATAATTGGGTACAGCCCACTACTTCATTATATGTTATTGAATACCAAGCACACACTAGGTTCAGGTTAAGAACCAACACTGAGGCCTTAGAATTCAGACATATTTTTTGCTAATATTGCAAGGATTTGGGGAAAATCATTAACATGCAAAAATTGAGTGTTAGTAAATAACCTTTATGATTTTTTGTATGTTTAACATACCAAAGAGTTGGTCATGATCTTGAACTAATTCCTTATTAATTTAGGTTATTTTAACTAAGACTTATAAAGTATGATGTAATGGTGCATGTTTGTATAGAAGAAAACAGTAATATCACTTTATAGAAACTACTGGCAATTTTTTATAGCAAAGATTGTACAGCATTAATTTATTTGTTTTGGGACTCAGTAAGAAAAGATAGCACTAACTCTTCAATACAAAATTTTGTTCATACTCCCACATCCCTCGTGTGTGAAAAGAATGCAGGATCAGTCACTCTGTCATTGACTGTCATTCAAGATATCGAAACAATTTTTTGAGCTGGGATATTTCCATACCATACTTAAATGCAATCAGTAAGGTATAATCCTCCAAATTGAACAACTGAATATAGCATCTGCAGTTCTGATATTAGTACAATAGATTATGCCTTTTCTTTTGTCTGTATTGACATGTCAGTTATTGTAGCTGAATATTCAGGGAACTGAAGTTCAAATGTTCACATCTAACACATAGGATTCTGAGAGATAAAAATCCATCTTATAATAAGCATCTACTCTTCACCAGACTCTTGATCTGTGAAGCTGCACCAATGTAGTGTGGTAGTGTAGACATGCCCTTAGTTAATTGCTTCCAAATCTTGTATCAGAGCTAGAAATGTGTGTATATACATATTTTTTCCCAAAACAGCTGAAGTTGTAAATTATGGAGAGTCTAATTTTGAGGTTCTAGATGCAATATAAACGGAAACCTCTGGACATCAAATTTTTTTCTCTAAATGACCTGATCTCATCTGTTAAGTTGCAGTTTTTGATTGCTGAATACATCTTTAGCAAAAACACATCGGCAGATGTTCAGCTGGTGCAAGCTATCATAACTCCATTGAAGTAAAAGGAGCTATAACAATTTGCAACAGCTGAGCATTTACCCATCAATATCTAGTGATAACAGGCCCTGGTTCTGCATGTTCTTTTAGGACAAGAAACAGTGTGCAAGTTTGTTGCATCCCAGCACAATTGAGACTGGATTATAAGCGTGCCAAGTAAGGTTAAGTGCTAGGCATAGTCCTTTACAGAGTCCAATAGCCTGAGCAGCTATTCCCTTCTTTCATTACAATTATGCGGGGTTGTTTTGTTTTTGTTTTTTAAAGCGGGGGGGGGGAGGAGACAGGGCAGAGAATGGACATGTCTGAAGAGACATGTGCTTTGTCATGTTAATAAAATAATTAGGTTCTCATTCCCCTCTTAGACCTTACCCTTGCTTCTAGGAAGCATTAGCGTGGTGGCAGCAAAGCAGTGATCTCATTAATACAAGTTCCCCGTGCTCCTTCTGAATACTTTTTTTACATGTTTATGTACATAGTGATCCACATTTGAACACTGAAGTATCAAGCCCAAAGACACTCGTGTGTGTGTGTGTGTAAATGGATTCCATATACAAATAAGCTTTTAAAATATAGGGAAGCATTACATTTGTGATAAGAGGCATGGAAATACTTTCCTATTTTTAAGAATTGTAACGTTTCCTTTTACAATTGTTTGGCTCCTTTATCAGTATTCAGCAAAGTTTGCTACGGGGGGAATATTGTACTTCTATAGCTTTATAGTCTTTGGGGTATATTTTGTCTGTCCGTTTGTGGCAGCCCTGGAGAAAAAGCCAGGTGTTTCATGATCAGTGGAACTGGAGTCAGAGGGCCAATGTTCCATAGAGTGAGTGTTATTGAGGGGATACCAGAAAAATAGGGAGTTCATGGAGATAAGCTAGAAGCAATTCAGCCACAAGGACAGAGCAGTGCACAGTTTTAATAAAGTTCCATTTGTTTAACTTCACCTGCATTCAGCTTTGCTCTTTGCTAATGAAACACCAGGAGCCTCTTTGTCCCTCCAGTGCCACCATACAGGAGGTAACCATCCACTATCTACTTGCATTAATAGGGCCAAACCCTGCCAGGTATTTAAGCACTTTAAAACTCCAGTTGATGATTTAATTGGGAGTTGAGGGCACTGAGTAACTCACATGAAATGTTCAGCATCTGGCAGGACTAAGGGGATTAAGCATGAGGGGAAGAAGACAACTAGAGCTGTCTCAACGCACAGTGCTCTATATGGATATGACTGGGCCTTTTAGTCCATGGCCATTGTTCTGTCCTCTCATGCACCTGAAAGTACTTGCAAGGCAGTGCTGAGGGAGTGTTAGCTATAGTTCTTTAAAGATGTAACAACTGCCCCAATTAGTGTGTTTCAGAAGACATTTATTACATAGACATAAACGTAGGTAACTCACCTCCCAAATCCTGGCATCCCTTTCACTCTTTTTCTTTTTCTCTCAACAGCCATGATATTGCCTTATATGTTGGACTGGGAAATTGACAACCTTAACTGATAGTTGGATAGATCTAGGTCAGCTATACCATCTCTCTATTTCCCCACCCCCCAAAAAAATTACTTAGAGCCTGATACTTCACACCCCACTTAACCAAAACTCCCATTGACGTCATTGGGAGCTTTACCTATGAAAGGTCTGGTGTATTTTGGGGCTCTGTTTTACTGAACATTTAAAGATCTAGACAGTTCAGTTAAGGAAGTAGTTTGTTGAAACAGCTGAAAGAACATTTAAATTGTATTACGCTAAAATGCCTATGTCCAAAAGCTTTCAAAATTATTTTTTACTTTGCCCAATAAAATTCAACAATAAACTGATTTTTAAAAAAAAAAGAATCTTCAGACACTCAATCACCTTCAGTAGATTAGTTTTCTGAGTTGTTTTGAAGTTTTCATAAAAAAAAAATCTAGTGAATGATGAGCTAAAATTGTATTCACTGCCAGCAATACATAGAGGGATAATTAATTCAAAGAGGGGGAAATTATGTTACCTGAAAACTTATGGCTGGTTAACTCAGTTTTAGCCCTCTGGTATCCCCTGTGCATTTCTTGGCTTCAAATCTGCACAGATCCTTTTAGTAATGATTCATGTTGGTATCATTGTATTGTCATCATTCTGAAGAGAAACACACAGTACCATTTCGTCGCTGATGCACCTCTGAAATTGTTGCTCAATTAAAAAGAAGAGAGACAATAATGCTATCTTAAATTTTAAGAGAGAGAGCCCTATAGTTTCTTACTGTGTACTTGATTGCATGACCTCAAATCTTTACTAACATTAATAAGGATGTTTTCTGTTAGAAGTGGGAGTTCAGATATTGTTGTAGCTTGATACCAAAGAACTGAGGGCAATGCCCAAGGAGCAGAATGGGAAGTAGATTGTGACTCCCTGTTCCAGGGAGAGTATCCTGGGCCAGTCCAATGCCTTCCAGTGCTTTCCTTATAACTTGTAAAACTGTGCTAGCTAGCTTGCTGGGGCTAGAGAGCGGGGGACATAGTCAAGGCTCTGCCCTTCCTGACCAAATGAGGACAGGGGAGGTCTGTAGCTGACTGGAGACTGCTTTCCCCTCCAGGCTGCTGTCCATGTTAGGAGTAGCAGGCACAGGGGAAGTGAAAGAGGGAAGGGGAGTGATAGCTCAGTGGTGTGAGCCTTGGCCTCCTAAACTGAGGGTTGTGAGTTCAATCCTTGAGGGGGCCATTTAGGGAAGTGGGGTAAAAATCTGTCAGGGATGGTATTTGTTCCTCCTGTGAAGGCAGGGGACTGAACTCAATGATCTTTCAAGGTCCCTTCCAGCTCTATGAGATAACTATATCTCTATAATAATGCCGTATACCACCCCCGTCCCTTACACAGGCATGCTGTGTAAGGCCCCATTCAGGGTATAGTTTCCAAGTCCTGTTTATTTTCATCGTCCACCCACAGTATATAATGCCAGAAAACTCTACAAAATTGAAGACTAAAAGTTAAAATATTTTAAAATCCCATAGGAAATTTCTGAATCCATTGTGCATTTACTAGAATTCTCACCTGACAAATGCGCAGCAGTGCTAGGTAAGAGAAGAATAAGTAAAGGGGACAGACTGAAGAGGAGAGATAAGGAAATTCTTAATTTTGGCTTGATTTTTGCACCACTAAGGGGTTCTGGCTCTGATTTAATGTGAATGCCACTGCTTGGCTGCCAAGGGTATGTCTACAGTACAGCTAGAAGTGTGCTTCCCAACCTGGGTAGACAGACATGCCCTAACTTTTCTTGAACTAGTGTGCTAAAAATAGCAGTATAGATGTTGTGGCATGGGCTAGCCACCTAAGTATGGACTCAAGAGATCAAGCAGACTTGTGCTCAGGCAGCTGGCCTGTGCTGCCAACTGTGCCATAACTTGAGCTAAGCTAGGGCATGTCCGTCTACCCAGGCTGTGAAAGATACTTCCAGCTGAAGTATAGACATACACTAAGTTACTCCCCCTAAGAGGGGGGAGCATACTGAGCTGCAGAATACCAATTTAAAACAAATAGAACTCTTGTGGGATCGGGGAAGAAAGATGCAGTTTTTCAAAAGATGAGTAAGCATGAACTAGGTGCTAAGTAGTGATGTGTGAACGTACTAACTTTTAGTCATCCCCTTACTACCAAAAGCAGAGGAGAAGATGGCAGCCAGCCTTCCAATAAAGGGTTTCTCTGGTCAGGAGGGGATTTCTGCAATACTGCTCCAAAAAGGTAACTTTGAAAGCTGGTTTATAGCTGCAGATTTCACAAAGCTTTATTTGTGGGAAACCTACTTCTGTATGTGTGTTTCATTAGGATTGTATCAGGAGTTACATGCTAATTGTAATTCATTTAAAGACATGAATTAACCTCAGAATATCAAGATACACATTTACCTTAGGTATATCAGGTTTTTTTCATTACTTGAGAATTTGCCTATATGAGGGAGCAATGTTGTGTCTTTCTTTAATGTTATTGCTGTAAGTGATGTTTTCAGAAGACAGTAATTCTGCAAATGACATTTTTAGACTTAGAACACTGATTTGTTAGCCCCATAAAGTAATTCTGAAAAATTCTGCTGCCTTCAAAAGACACTAATTCTGGGAATGGTTTCTAATTGCCAGACTTTGAAGGGACAGCATTAAACAGAACTTGCAGCACAAAATGGTCCCTTCTGTTAGGAAGACTTGAACTCACCTTGACAATGAGAACATTTCTCCACCACATGTCCCACCTAATCATTTATTGTACCATAAATTAGAGTACTGAACAGAATTATCAGTCATATAAATGAAGACAATATGTTGGGGAAGAATCAAGATAGCTTTTGTAAAGGAAAATTATGCCTCACTAATCTATTAGACTTTTAGAGGGTGTTGTCAATCATGTGGACAAGGGTGATCCAGTGAATATAATTTACCCAGACTTTCAGAAAGCCTTTGACAAGGCCCTTCACCAAAGGCCAGTGCTTAATTTGTAATGAAAGAGGTGCCGGGGCTCAAGCAATTCTTTTTAGCTTAACTGACATGGCAAGCCCAGAGTTGTCAGGGCTATGAACTGTCAAGCCTAGAGGTGCTGGGACTCAGCCCAGGCAAGTCCTGGCATAAATTAAGCACTAACAAAGGCTCTTAAACACACTAAGCAGTCATGGGATAAGAGGCAATATCCTATCGGATCAGAAATTCCTTAACATAGGAAAGGTTGCAATAAATGGTCAGCTTCCACAGTGGAAAAAAGTAAATAGCTGGGTCTATCAAGGATCTGTACTGAGACCTGTGCCTAATGAGGTGGAAAAGTTGGAAGTTGATACAAAACTACTCAACATAATTAAGTCCCAAGCTGACTATGAAGAGCTACAAAAGGATTTCACAAACCTGGGTGACTGGGCAACAAAATAGCAGATGGAAATTCAATGTTGATAAGTGCAAAGCAATGCACACTTGAAAACATAAAGCCAAGTATGTATACAAATTAGCTGTTACCAGTCAGGGAAGAGATCTTAGTCATTATGGATAGTTCTTTGGAAGCATCTGCTCAATGTGGAGTGGCAGTCAAAAAAGCTAACAAAGTTAGGAACCATTAGGAAAGTAATAAGACAGAAAACATCATAATGTCACTGTATAAATCCATGGTATGCCATCACTTTGAATACTGTGTGCAGTTCTGGTTGCCACACCTCAAAATAATATTATAATTGGAAAAGGTACAGAGAATGGCAACAAAAAAGAGAGATTAAAGACTGGGACTGGACAGCTTAGAAAAGATACATCAAAGGGGGGAATATGAAAGTGGTCTATAAAATTATAAATGTTGTGGAGAAAGTGAAGAATATGGACGTGTTATTTACGCCTTCATACAACACAAGAACCAGAGGTTGCCCAATGTAATCATTAGGCAGCAGGTTTAAAACAAACATAAGGAAATACTACTTCACACAATGCACAGTTAACCTGTAGAACTCATCACTAGGGGATATTGTGAAGGACAAAAGTATAACTGAGATGAAAAAAGAATTAGGCCAATGGGGGTGGCGGGAAGTGGCGGCCAGCACATCCCGCAGCCCGCACCACTTCCTGCAGCCCCATTTGCCTGGGACGGCGAACCGCAGCCAGTGGGAGCCATGATCAGCCAAACCTGCAGATGCGGCAGGTAAACAAACCGGCCCAGCCTGCCAGGGTGCTTACCCTGGCAGGCCGCGTGCCAAAGGTTGCCGATCCCTGGGTTAGAACATGACCCATGTTCTGGGTATCCCTAAACCTCTGACTGCCATAAGCTAGGACTGGATGACAGGGGATGGATCATTTGATGATTACCCTATTCTGTTAATTCCCTCTGAAGCCTCTGTCACTGGTCACTGTCAGAAGACAGGATACTGGGCTAGATGGACCATTGGTCTGACCCAATATAGCCATTCTTATGTACTGTCATTTCTGATTGTGCAAAAACTTTTACAACATATTATTCAACAAGGTTAAAACCAAAGTTAACTCTAATTAACGGATAAGAATTTCTCAGTCTTTGTTTGGAGTATTCTGTTGATATCAAATTCAAAAGGAAAAAGTCAGACCAGCACGTTACATGCTGAATATCAAAGACAGGGTCTCATATCAAAGACAAGTGATCAGAAGCGTTCTTTGACATCCAGATTTCTGAAGTTGATAGGACCAGTATTGACATTAAAAATCACGTTAATAAAAACACGAGAATGGCCATACTGGGTCAGACCACTGGTCCATCTAACCCAGTATCCTGTCTTCTGACAGTGACCAGTGACAGAGGCTTCAGAGGGAATGAACAGAACAGGTGATCATCAAGTGATCCATACCCTGTCACCCATTCCCAGAATATGGCAAATAGGGTAGGGACACCATCCCTGCCCATCCTGGGTAATAGTCATTGATGGATCCATCCTCCATGAACTTATCTAGTCCTTTTTTGAACCCTGTTATAATCTTGGCATTCACAGTATCCTCTGGCAAAGAATTCAACAGGTTGAATGTGCGTTGTGTGAAGAAATATTTCCTCTTGTTTGTTTTAAACCTACTGCCTATTAATTTCATTTGGTGACCCCCTTGGTCTTATGTTACTTTCTTCAAACCAGTCATAATTTTATAGACCTCTATCATATCCTCCTTAGTTGTCTTTTCCAAGCTGAAAAATCCCAGTCTTATTAATGCTCCTCATATGGAATCTGTTCCATACCCTTACTCATTTTTGTTGCCCTTTTCTGTGCCTTTTCCACTTCCAATATACCTTTTTTGAGATGGGGCAACCACATCTGCACGCGGTATTAAAGATGTGGGTGTACCATGGATTTATATAGAAACAATATATTTTCTGTCTTATTATCTATCCCTTTCCTAATGATTCCCAACATTCTCTTAGCTTTTCTGACTGCCACTGCATATTGAGAGGATGTTTTCGGAGAACTATCCACAATGCCTCCAAGATCTCATTCTTGAGTGGTAACAGCTAATTTAGATCCCATCATTTTATATGTATAGGTGGGATGATGTTTTCCAATGTGCATTACTTTGCATTTATCAACATTGAATTTCATCTGCCATTTTATTGCCCAGTCACCAAGTTTTGTGAAATCCCTTTGTAGTTCTTCACTGTCTGCTTTTGCCTTAACTATCTTGAGTAATTTTGTGTCATCTGCACATTTTGCCAACTCACTGTTTACCCCTTTTGCCAGATCATTTATGAATATGTTGAATAGGACTGGGCCTAGTACAGACCCCTGGGCGATACCACTGTTTACCTCTCTCCATTCTGAAAACTGATCATTTATTCCTACCCTTTGCTTCCTATATTTTAACTAGTTACTGCTCCATGAGAGGACCTTCCCTCTTATGCCATGACAACTTACTTTGGTTAAGAGCCTTTGGTGAGGGAATTTGTCAAAGGCTTTCTGAAAATCTAAACACACACACAAACACACATACACTGGATCATCTTTGTCCATATGCTTGTTGACCTCCTCAAAGTATTATAGTAGGTTGGTGGTAGTAACATTTATTCTAGGGCTGTCGATTAATTGTAGTTAACTCACGTGATTAACTCAAAAGAATTAATCGCGATAAAAAAATTAATTGTGATTAATTGCAGCTTTAATCACACTGTTAAACGATAGATTACAAATTGAAATTTATTGAATATTTTGAATGTTCTACATTTTCATATATATTGTATTCTGTGTTTGTAATTTAAATCAAAGTGTATATTATTTTATTATAAATATTTGCACTGTAAAAATGACAAACAAAATATTTAGTATTTTTCAATTCACCTCATACAAGTACTATAGTGCAATCTCTTTTTTTTTGTTACATAACTGCACTGAAAAACAAAACAATCTACATTTGTAAGTTGCATTTTCATGACAATGTAAAACTTCAGAGCCTACAAGTCCACTCAGTCCCACTTTTTGTTCAGCCAATCACTAAGACAAACAAGTTTGTTTACATTTACAGTAGGTAATACTGCCCTATTCTTATTTACAATGTCACCAGAAAGTGAGAACAGGCATTTGCATGGCACTTTTGTAGCCAGCATTATAAAGTATTTACGTGCCAGATACGCTAAACATTTGTATGCCCCTTCATGCTTCAGCCACCATTCCAGAGGACATGCTTCCATGCTGATGACACTTGTTAAAAAGAAAATGTGTTAATTACATTTGTGACTGAACTCCTTGGGGGAGAATTGTATGTCCCCTGCTCTGTTTTAACCACATTCTGCCATGTATATCATATTATAGCAGTCTTGGATGATGACCCAGCATGTTCATTTTAAGAACACTTTCACTGCAGATTTGACAAAACACAAAAAAGGTACCAATGTGAGATTTCTAAAGCACTCATCCCAAGGTTTAAGAATCTGAAGTGCCTTCCAAAATCTGAGAGGGACGAGGTGTGGAGCATGCTTTCAGAAGTCTTAAAAGAGCAACATTCCAATGTGGAAACTACAGAACCACCAAAAAAGAAAATCAACCTTCTGCTGGTGGCATCTGACTCAGATAATGAAAATGAACATGCGTTGGGTCCGCACTGCTTTGGATTGTTATTGAGCAGAACCTGTCATCAGCATGGATGCATGTCCCCTGGAATGGTGATTGAAGCATGAAGGGTCATATGAATCTTTAGCACATCTGGCACATAAATATCTTGCGAGGCTGGCTACAACAGTGCCATGACAATGCCTGTTCTCACTTTCATTGTAAACAACAAGTGGGTAGCATTATCTCCTGCAAATGTAAACAAACGTGTTTGTCTGAGATTGGCTGAACAATAAATAGGACTGAGTGGACTTGCAGGCTCTAAAATTTTACAGTGTTTTATATTTGAATGAAGTTTTTTGTACCTAATTCTACATTTCTAAGTTCAACTTTCATGATAAAGAGATTGCACTACAGTACTTGATTTAGGTGAAATGAAAAATACTATTTCTTTAGAGTATTTTTGCAGTGCAAATACTTGTAATAAAAAATAAATATAAAGTTAGCATTATACACTTTGCATTCTGTGTTGTAATTGAAATCAATATATTTGAAAAATGTAGAAAACATACAGAAATATTTAAGTAAATGGTATTCTATTATTTAACAGTGTGATTAATCACGATTAATTTTTTTAAGCGCTTGACAGCCCTAATTTATTCTAATTCTGTGGTTATAAAAAGTTGAATATAAACTAATATAGGGTTGTCAGTTGCAATTCACTACTGTACATGTAACAGGCTGCTTGGTCTTCAAAATTTTAAGTGGAGGGTCAATAATATGCAGACTAAAATATTACCTGGTTTAATCAGGTGGTGTTTTGATCAGTGTTCTATGGTTCAATAACAGCACTTTAAGGATCATTTGAAAGTAATTGCAGTACAGCGGGGGTTTAAGTGACCGTCCTCTAAACAACCAGAAGAGACATTCATAGAGCCTCTAGTCATTCAATCACCTTCAAAAGCACAATAGGAACATTATTATATTATATAAGGAGGAAAAATAATAAATTACAGTTCTTAAGGCCATCTTCTCACAAGTGCTTCAGAAATGTATATAAATGATGAGTTGAAGCCTACACATAAAGGAATCTGTGCTGCCCCATTAAAGTCAATGAGTTTTTTTCCCATTATCTTGAATGGGAGCAGGATCAAGCTCAAAGCCGGGCAGAAGATAATTCCTGGATTCTGGCCTGATAATTCTAGAACAAGACACTGTGTAGGCCCCTCTTGATGAAGGTCCTGCATGGTTTCACTTCTGCTACAACAGTATGTTGTATCCAAAAGGTATGGTCCAAGGCTCAGTCGTGAGATCAATCGGTACTCCCCAGAGGGTCACAGTTGCCAACTTTCATGTGGTAAATAAGCACCCGACTTTCACAATAAGCCAAAAGTCAAGCTAATCCCATTTCAAAACAAGCCGATCCCTAAGAACCCCAACACTCTATGTGAGCAGATCCCTCCCCCTCCAGCATGCAGTCTGAGACTGTGGTGGGCCCGCTGTGCACCCCTGACTCTCTCCCCCCCACACTTGCCCCTGCTTGCCACCCTCTTCCCCCCTCCCCCGCCCCTGCTTGCTGGGAGCCAATAAAAAAAAAAAAAGCAACAAGCTACAAGACAAACAAGCTACAAGCCAAAACTAGCCAACAAGCAACTCTCAAGCCAATTAAGCCAAAAACAAGCCCAATTTCTGAATTTTTTTCGCAGGTTAGGCATGTCTGCAGAGGGTCACACACACACAGAAGGTCTAATTGTGTCTATCCGGATTCAGGAGTAGACCCTTTCTAAGCCCAAGACACATCAATCTGACCCATAAATATTTGCACAACAGGACCTATTTAATAAACCATATACACCAGGGTCATGCATTTGGGTGGTGCAGGAAGGTGACTAAGCAGAATATTTAGGTATTCGTAATTTTGATTCTTTTTTTCCCCCCCACCGACTTTTTCTGAGAAGGGATCAATGTGTTGACTGAAATAATGTGAGATCTGGGGTGAAATCCTGGCCCTCTGAAGTCAATGGGAGTTTTGCCATTGATTTTAATGGGGGCAGGATATCACCCCAGATTTCTGCTTGATATGTCCATCACTTAATAATTTAAGAAAGTGCCCATTAGAAGCAGATACAACATCTGTGTGTGTGTTGCCGGGGGTGAAGGGTGGGGTCAAAATAAATACCAACACCAAAATATTTGAGTTTATTCAGCTTCCTACAGAAAACGAGTACAGAATACCTAGTGTGTACAGTGTATCAAAGCATAATCAAACATCTTAATCAACACATACAGAAGATATCTATAATGGCTATTTAGTAAAAATTTTCATCAAAACTGTTTTATGTCCAAAAATATACTGTTTTGATTAAACCATTTTGTTCAAAATTGTATCTATTTTTACTAAATTTTGTCTATATATACATAAACATGGGGGAAACATTTTGAAAATGTCTAAAATCAGACACTTTTGGAACAAAATTTTGACTTGTTTTCAAAATGTATTTATTATATTAAAAATGAATAGGATAACATTTTGATTGACCTGAACTATTTTTTATTCTTTTGGAATCTCATTTTGTTTAATTGAAACATCACTCTGAAACATGGACCTTTTGTCCCAGTTTGGGACAATATTTATTTCCTCAATCTTGATTTTTTTCATAGGACAGAAAATCCATTTTCCAATTAATTGTAGTGTTTAGACAACTAACTTAATAGCAAACACATTTGAAAATTTACATGCACAATTACTTACTTTCCTATAGACAGCCCTTTGTGGTAAGTGCTAATAAATTCTGTCTTTAAAAGTGACTACCATGAGAAGACCAGATTTTAATTATTTTGGCTCCTTGTGGGCAGAAAAATAAAGTATGAACATAACTTTAAATACTGGAAGCTATGCATACTTCTATAATATACATAACCTAAAATACTATGCTAACTCCCATGAAAAAGATAACTTCTCTTTATTCAAGGTGCTAAGCATAGTGGATTCTAATTTTGAAAAATGATTCTGGGAAAATAATAAACATTTTAATAAATGTTTAAACATTATTTATTAATCCATTTGCTCAGTGGCCACAGTAACTAGCACACCTCAGTCCTAATTGAACAGTGTTTGCACTTCTGTATGGTTAATCAATTTTTATAGGGTCTTAGAGTATGCCTACACAGAAATTAAACACCAATGGCTGGCCTGTGTCAGCTGACTCGAGCTTGTGGGGCTTGGGTTACAGGGTTGTTTAATTGCAGTTTAGATGTTCAGGATTGGGCTCCAGCTCAATGCCAAATGTCTACAACACAGTTAAACAGACCTGTAGCTCGAGCCCCATGAGCCTAAGTCAGATGACACAGGCTATCTACAAGTGTTTAATCTGTATCCCATAGAGCCTTTATTCAACAGTAATGCAAGGAACATACAGACCTGTATCCTGTAAGACATTGGCTTCAGCAGTTAGCATACGGTTTGAGGCCTATGAACTTTGACACAGATAAATGGACTAGTGATCACTCCTAACTTTTGGGGAACTGGAATTAGTGTGTGTAAGGGGGAATTTTGTCCATAACAACACCAGCCAACCACAGGAATATGAGCTAACACCAGCTTTTGGATAGAGCATTGGCTGATATCTGACCACAAGAGTGCCATGAGAATGAACTGACTTATATGATAAGTTAAGATAATTAATGTATTAACCTATAGGAGAAGGGCACCCCAACATTAGTAGGATGAGGGAATACAAATAAGGAAGAGGGGAAAAAACCCCTACTAAATATACATTAGACATAGTGGGGTCATCATAACATATTATAAAAGTTGTATCCCAACCTGTGTGCAGGAGGAAAGAGAGATGTAGCCCTTGGAAGGTGCCGGGATGATAGCCACTGGTGATGATAAGAGAGGTGACGGTGATGAGGAAGATAATGGCTAGCTTTTCAGGTTGTTCTGAAAGGGATGGTGTGAGTATATGGATGTTCAGATGTACATTTGGTAGTATCTCTATTTCTAGGTAAAAGTGTTTGTGACTTTGCTATTAATAAACTATTGTAAATATAGAAGGGTCCTTCCAGTCTGAGTATTGCAACTGTGCACATCGGGGTTCCCAACTATATAGTAATTTTAATAATACTGGGCCAGATCTTGGGACAAGAACCTGTCAAACCTCAAAGTAATAACTGAGAATTCTTAAGTAATCAAAATAATTAATATATAATCTGTAGACCAGTCCAGTGGGGGTGGCAGGAAGTGGCAGCCAGCAGCCTGCCGTGCCACTTCCCGCAGCCCCCATTGGCCTGAAATGGCGAACTGCGGCCAGTGGGAGCCGCGATCGGCTGAACCTGCAGATGCGGCAGGTAAACAAACCGGCCTGGCCTGCCAGGGGACTTACCCTGGCGATCTGCGTGCCAAAGGTTGTTGATCCCTGCCTTAGAATCTAATGGGTCAATAGATTACTTACAATGTGGTTTATGGACCATCTATAAAACCCTTTACTGATGTGCTTATATCATCTCTAACATGTACTGCTCATGTCTATACTATGCTTATAACATTAATTATTTTTCTGTACACCATTCATAAATTGAACCTTAATACAAAGGGAGAGCTGGAAATGGCAGCATGTTACACATGTCTGATCTGTCTGTGTATTCAGACAGATCAGACATCTAGAACACCTCTTGTGATGGCATATAAGGTATGTGTAGTGACAGGCCACAGTAAAATGCAGGCTGCATCCACACATAACGTGTAGCTACATGTGTCAGTGAAAGGCTCTGATAGTGGAGCCAGTAGGGAAATGCTGAGCAGCGAGTAGTTGCCAGAGAGTCTTTTCCTGCTGCTGAAGCCTTTTCTTGCAACAGGGAAAGACTCTAGCAGCAGGGAAGCATTGGGACACTACATTGCTAAAAATAGCAGTATAGACGGGGAGACACTGTGTGGGTGAGGGTATTCACAGGATTCAGGAGTGTTCTTACTCTACTTCACTAAACAGTGCTTCATCATCTATGCTGCTATTTATATCCATTCTAGGAGGGCATGCAGTGTATGTACTCTTCATGACACTAAAAGGAGTATGCACTGTAGATGTACCATTTAGTGTGATAATCAGTCTGAGTTTTTTGGCTCATGCATCACCAAGAACAAATATTTCATGATCAGAATTTAATTAACCATTTTGTTCATAATGTGCAAGCCACACTTGCATCCAGCTCATTCAACTAGAACTGTATTGGCTTGGCAGTACAAACAGGAGTAAAAAGTAGTGTTTTTCTCCACTAAGGTAAGCAGGTGTGACTAAATATCTATTAAGTACGTATGCTAAACTATATGTTCAACTTTGTATTTAGCTATAACACTGAGTACCTTTCCCAGACCTGAGAAAGAACTCTGTGCAGCTTGAAAGCTTGTCTGGTCACCCGCAGAAGTAGGTCCAGTAAGTGCTATTACCTTACCCAGCTTGTATCTCCGTTAATGATTTGTCTTCACTACTGGAACTTCTTAGGTGGCAGAATCCCTCATTCAATTGTCACTGACACAATGAACACCCTGTCCCATTGCCCTAACCATGTCAACCCCTCTTTGAATCACATCATTTTTCAAAATTCTACTGCTCACTTCTAAAATTCTCCATAACTGTGGATGCACCTATATCTCATTTGCATTTAATTCCTGCCCACTCCTTGTGGCATACTCATCCAATCATTCTAACCATTCTCTTCATTTCCTTTACCTTTTATCCATTTGATAAAGGGTACCTCTAGGATGCTCTGTATGCCTAGAATAACTTCCTATTTAATATATGCTCAACTTTGCTGCAAAGTTTTTTAACCTGCACTCCAGTCTTCGGTCCATCCTTCTCGTCTTCTATTTTTGTTTTATGTCATGTTTACTGTACCTTCTGCACCTGTACTGTATAAGATCTTTAAGGCAGATATATTCTTTTACATTTTGAGCACTTCCTTGGTTGTCAAATCCCATATTTAGTGATAAGAACATATTAATCATTGTTTTGCTCTAAGTATTTTATTACAGCCTAATGGACCATAATAAACTATACACTACTGTATGGCACTCATGGAAGGAAAAGTTTAATATAGCAAGGTGGAAAGGTATAACATGTAAAGAGGGGGAAAGCATGATTCAAGGCATGGAATTTTCAAAAGCACCAAATGCACATAACTCCCCTTAAGTGCTTAAGGGCTTTTGAAAATAATATTGTTAAATCTTTTCACAATAAAGAAAACCAAACAGGAAAAAGTGGAGATAGCTAAGAGTTGTGTGTCCTCTTCCAACATAATTGAAATTTTGTCTCTTGGTCTTTAATTTGACTGTGATGAGGCGTTATAAATAAGGGGGGAAATCCTGGCCCCACTGAGATCAATAAGAGTTTTTCCATTGACTTCAATGGGACCATGATTTCACTCAGTGTGCCTGACACACAAGTTGACTCTAGCTTGAAGGTATGTGACTTCCAAGAACCATCTCACATAGTTCAAAAAGTTTACACAGAATGTTTCTCAGAGTCTGTGAAGTGGAGGGAATTACATCACTTCTCTGCATAACCATGCAAAGCTTTCTACTATTTCAGAGGCTGCTTAAGCACATCAATATCACAATCTCAACAAGCAGGAACTTCACACTATTCACTATGGCAAACTAAATTTCATCTGCAGGTTGAAGAGCCTATATCCTGCCAAAAAAACTACAATCCTCAGATCTTGCATTCATGGTAGGGTACATTAGGGTCTCATATAATATTCAAAGCAGAATGTTTTCTAATACAATGAGTTTAATAAACAGTAAAGACATTAGGTCGTGGCAGCTAGATAGCAGACTGATTTAGATTCTTACAAAGAATAACGACACATGACTATTCAAAAATTCCACTTTCTCACTTTTTTGATCTTTTCCCTTTCCTTTCAGTGGAAAAAGGAAGGGATGGGTGGGTTTGGAGTAAAAAAAAAAAAAGTAAGTAATATTTCCTTTAGTTTTATTTCAAAATACATAGAGGGGGTGAGGGAGAGACAAAGGGGAAAACAAAAATGGAAACCTTACCTTGAAACCTGGTGGATTTTTTTTTTAAACTGAGACACTCAATATGTGACCACATTGTTTGCAGACAGGACTGTACACGTACACATAAACAGTTATTTTGTGTGACTGACAACTTAAAATTGAATGTAAAGTCTGCTAAACAGGCAATTCTGGCTTATATCTTTCTTTCAGAAAGCAACCCAGGTATTAATAAATCTGGGTCAGACAGATGTCTTGTAGAAAAGTGAAAAGGTTTTATCGGTACTAATTAATTAGTACCAATACATTTAATTCCTTAGGTTGCTTATCTCCTTCAACCATTCTTTCCCTAAAATGTTTCACCCATGTAACTGGGATAATTAAACCCAAATGAGCTGTTTTTAACTTTTCTCATTTCTTTTCTTATAAAGGCAAGGCAATCCAATCAGGCAACAGCCAATTATTAATGTATTATTGGGTGCTCCAGCAGCAATAATAACAAAAACCCAAATAAAAAAATAACTGTACATTGGGTTTGGAGTTGCATGAAGACCTAAGAAGATATGGTTGTGCTCTAGAATACTTACAAACTAAAATGACAACAAAACATTCAGGATGGTAGAATGGGATACAACATAGAGTACAAGAACAGAGCTGGGCTGTGTAGCCTTTATGATCATTGATAGCACTTACTCACTACTAGTGATGGAACTATTTGTATAAGGGTTGCACTATCTAGTCCAAAGAGATCAGAGTGATGGTTATTGTTGGTTGTATATTGATGGAATATATATATTGTTAGTTCTGTTTCTTCTTATTTTAAGTGTATTCCGTTATGGGGAGGCAAGTGTGGGATAAGGGAAGATGTCAAGTTAGGAACAAGAGAGTGGGGAAAGAGGAAGAAAAGTCTTTGAAGAGGAGGAAGGGAAAGGGAGATGAGAAGGCCAGGATGTTTCAAAGGAATTTGGAGAGGTAGGAGAGTGAGACTGACAGTGGTGTGACTGAAGGAGATATTCAGAATTTTCTATTCTATCAAATATTTGAATGTGACAGCAGCAAACAATCTGTAGGCTGAAATATATTCACACACTGTATCACTGAACAATTTTTAAAAGTCATGTTCTGTTCATAGACAAGTCACACAGGGGAGAGAAATGGGAGGGGGACGCTAAACTTGCTGTGCTCTCCCCCACCCCCCTTCTGCTGCCAGCCAGCATAGCTCATTTTGTTTAGGTGAGTGGATCAGGAACAGCAGGTCTTCTCTGAGGCCACCATCAATTATTGTTTTTTCCTTTGGCTATTAAGCCACCAAATTTAACTTCTGAGAAGTGAACTAAAAATCTCTGATTATCCATCTACCCCATCCTACCTAATGCCCAGCAGGCAGCACTGATTAAATTCATAGCATTATTTTGGAATTATCAGGCTCTCTTAAAAATAAAAATAAACACTAACACAGCTCTTGATGTTGGTTCTACTTTAGTAATCCTAATAAGTCTCCTGCCCTCTGCCCCCTCCAAGCTTCTGGTAACATGAATATTTTCTAAGATCCCTGTTAAAGAATACAGTGTTCTAGCCATCCCCACATTACAAAAAAAGTCATACTGAATTTTCTTCAACAAAGATGCTGTTCCAAGTAAATGTTTCTTGTCAAGCACTTTAACTTATTCCACTGCCATTAATCTTGGCTTTAGCCATTTTTAATTACATCTGGAAGCATGGCTAAAAATATAGAACATGCTGATTTTTTTTTTTAAGTCTGATTAAACCAAACAGGGCTTTTTTTCCTCCCCTGCTGTTATAATCCTGTATTCTCTAGGTGATTTTTTGGGAATGAAACATGCAGAAGCATGGTCAGCTTTAAATTGTTACGAGGTACCTGTCAATCTCAGAACAATATAGTTAAGCACTAGCAAAGGAACGCGCTAGATAAGATAATTACCTCTCAGCTCGTAAAGGGCTAAAAATTGAATAAATTACCATTTCAGCAAACTCAGTTGGTGTATGATGATTCAACTTCTTGCTTTCATCTAATGCCTTGTCAGTCATTGTTGTAAACAGTAAGCATTTTCAAAAAGTCCAGTTTAACAGACATGACACGTCAGAAATTGGAGTTCTGAAGATGTCAGTGATTACTCACATCTATGAACCCTCTATTGCTGTTTCAAAACACCCATGTGATGGACAAGATGCCTTCATGGAGTCTGTTTCAGTACTATTTGTGCATTCTGAACACCCACTAAGAGGTTTGAGAGTGCCAGGAATGTTGGATTGGGCTATGCAGCTTGATATACACACCTTAGCTCTACTTGTATTGAAGTCAAGGGGAGTTTTAATTCTAGCTTCACTGAGAATAGGATCAGGGCTTTGGAGAGTAAATAGCAGCACTGGAGCCTAAATAATACAATGAGGTCCAAATCGGTGGACCAATGTACCCACAGAAAGCTCCAGGTGTTCATCTGCAAAAAACTCATTGGTGGATCTAGGTCTTCACGTGCACAATGATTAAAGCAAAATTATAATACCAAATATTTGCTGCTGGTTCCCTACAGAATGAACTACTGTAAAAAATCTCCACTACATTGCATATATTAAAAGTGTCTGGTTCTTGTTGTTAGTGTCCTAGATGCTTCACAGAAACACAAAATGCCGCATTCCCTGCCCTGGGGAACTTAGACCCTGATACTGGAATGATGGAGGTATGTGCTTAGCTTTACACATCATAAATAGTCCCATTTATCTCAGTGGGACTACTCACAGGGTGCAATTTAAATATGTGCCTACGGCTTTGTGGGATGAGGGTCTTGCAAATGTTGCAAATAGATCTCTGTGAGTGGACCCATTAAAGAGAAACTATTTTCAGGATCTAGCCCTAAATTCAGATGCAAATCAGAGTCATAAAGGATTGAAAGTGAGTGGAAGGACAAAGTTATGCAGTTATTCAATTAAGATACACACATCCTGAAGGTTCCTTTAAACAATAACCTAATTTAAAAACTCACTTCTCAGAGGCATGTGCATTACTGCACATATACTATATTATTTTACAGAGTAAGTGTCTCAAAGCTCTCCCTCATATTATAAGGCATGATTTATTTTTAAGCTCTTTTTTGTGTGTGTGTAAATCAAATACTACTTTCTAAAGCTAAGAGCCACAAAATTCCATTTGAATGAACAGAGACATTTTTCTCACTGGTAATATTCATGTAAAACTTTTGAAAGGGTACTATTTCATTTTTATAGTTCTCTGGAAACTCTCCTCTCCTGTGTACTGAGTGATGGAATTTCTCATCCTTCTCAAGCCACCTTACAGCCTTTTGCTATTTTTTTTCTCTCCTTTTTTTTTTTCTTTTAGGTACAGTGCAGAGTATGAACTGTGGAACTTTAGACACCTGTAAAATATTAATGAACATAAATCTAACAGATTTTCACAAACTGCAGCTCAGTATGAACATAACACAGACTCCTCGCAATTACAACCAGCATTTTCTTTTCAGTTGGAGTCTGTGGGTGGGATTTTCAAGAGCACCTAAGTGACTTAGGAGCACAAGTCACATAAGTGCTTTTGTATATCCCATCCCCATACATATGAACTATTGACTACATCCTGATATGTAATAGCAATGAAATAGGCTAATGACAAAATACTTTCTATCTTAATTACTTATATGGCCCCCTTTACCATGGTAAATGTCTCATAACATCCCTGAAAACTACTGCTGTCCCTACTTTACAGGTGATGAGGCACAGAGAGACTAAGAGCTAAGGTCACACAGGAAGCCTGTGCAGAAGAGTAGGGAATTGAAGCCAGATCTCCCAAGTGTCAGGCTAGGGTCCTAACCACTGTACTAGAGCTGGTTGAAAGCATTCACGTGGAAGAGTTTTCTACCAAAACCTTTTGTGGGAATACATTGATTCCATCAAAACATTCAATGGCAACCAGACATGTGGTCTTCCTGTTTCTCGTGTTGCCCAGCCAGCCAACTAGGGAGATGGCTGAGTAGTCAAAGACTCAGTTTGCCAGCCCAGGAATCTTAAAAAAAATCCCATTTTGATTCTTCCAAAACAGATATTTTTAATCAGAATTTTGAATTCTCCTGCAGACAATTTTGCATTTCCAACTTTTTGTTCAGATTCAGACATTCAGAAAATTCAGAAATGCAAAATTTTCCACGGGACAGAAATTCTGCTTCCCACAAAACTGCACTGGCCCATGCTTCCTCATAATATCTCAAAATTATCTTTGCTTCCTCACACTCTGTTTTTCTATGACTTTTATGGATGATATCAATTACCAGGAGCAGATTTTAAGTGTACTTCATGAACACAGATAAATTAAACAGTCTTACTGTAGATACAGACAGATATGAATAGCTATGACAGCACTGTGTTCTCCTTTCAGGTTAAAAATAAGTGCATCCCAACTCCCTTTGAATCATTTCTCTGTGATATCCAGACCCTGTAACTGGCTACTCACAGAAATCCCAGAACCTCTGCCCCCGAAGGAGCAGTGTGCCAGAGTTTACTAGGTTTACCTTAAACCATCGCTCCTCTAAACCCCACAGCACTTGCACAGCACATATTATAAAACAAAAGTACATTAATTTAAGAGAGGGTAAATATTTAACTAGAAAAAAGTGTGTTTTATTCTCACCCTTTGTTTCCACCAGTCATTAAATGTGACCCTGGATCTAAATGTATCAATAGTTACTTTTCTTATCTAATAAAGTAGGTCTGCCACCCCACCAAATCTGGTCTGTTGCAGAGCTAGCTGGCTTCACAAGAACCAGGATCCAATTGTTCCTGAATACACCTCTCTCCTCAAGATGTCTCCTCAGTGGAAGGATCCAAAGAACCTCTCCCTCCTCAGTATAACACAAAAAGTCTTTTTGTTCCTATTCATAGACAGGGAAAACCTCTGTTGTAATATTCCTTTTTGATCTTTAAGTGGTTTTAATTTTTGTTTTTGTTTTTTTGTTTTTGTTTGTTTTTTGCAATTGCCTCTGACGATTTTTCCATTGAAAGACTTAATATTGTGCAAGGCTAAACAACTGAGACTTGTATTTCATCTCTGGTTAAAGAGGGCAGGATGACAACTTCCTCCTGCTTCAATGGGCCATCACTCACCACAGGTTGTGTATCACTACTTTTTGCTCCAAGTCCATAAAGTATACTTTCAATGTAAATACATTTTTTCCTTTATTAATCACGCGTACATTTCACAGTACCTATTGTTACCGAAATCTCGGGTCCGCCTAGCTGAGAGCCAAAAACAGCCAGACAGGGATAAGGAAAGGTTGCTTTATTCTGCAGAAGAAAGGCGAGTTTTGCACCTTGGTACAAAGACTCTGACTTACACAAGTTTCACAGATCCTTTATACACATTCAGACAGAGACCCTTGCCGTGTTAACACTTGATTGGTGGTTCCAGACCCTGTGCTTCTGCTATCTGGTCAGTGAAAACTGGTTTGGAGTTAGTTTCCTGTGCTTCAAGGCAAGAGAGAAAAGACAGTTCAAAAGTTCAGGGTGCTGTGTATGTGAGGCTTCTGCTTCCCCCAATGGCCACTGATACGGATTGCCATAGGGGTTTCTCAGGTGACTTTCACACTATGATTCTTGACAATCCATGAGCTTTCTGTAAATACCTTGCATGTTATCCTTTATGGATAACTATTCCATAAAACCATGTTTGGTGTAGAAAGTTTGCCAGGTCTGAGGTTCCAGTTGTTTGCAAAGAACAGGGGACCCTTTGCTAAGTAGCCTCTATCACACCTTTCTATACTGATTTCCTTTGAATTTGTGCTGTGATACCAGTCTAATTTATTTGCAATAATAAAAATCCTGGCTTCACCTTCATGTTTCTACAGCATGTCAGCAGTAGATTTGATAACAAAGCACACGCTCAAATACTACTACATTATTGCTTAGTTATATTGTCTACTGCAATAGCTGATATCACTAAACAATATTAACAAAGTAATAGCCTGTATAATAGATAGCTATCATCATAATATATGAGCACCTGACATAAAACCTTACCAGGAAGGAATTGCATTAATACATATCCTACTAAAGCTATGTAGGTGATCCTAATAGGTTTCCTATGATAAGTTCAGACTATTTGCATGTTCAGGCCAAATGCTTACCTGGTGTAAACTGATGTTGCTCCATTGAGGTTAGTGTAACTATGCCAATTTACAGAGACTATGGATCTGGCACTCAGTTTTCAGTTGTCTCCACTCTTTAATTTTGAAATAAAACTTGGCCCTGGATGTTGAAATAAAGTGATCTAAGCACTGAAAATGTTTTGTTCTAAGATAGTATTGAGTACTTTTACTTTCAAAATTACATGTCATTCACAGAGTGATTGGACCCTTTAGGGGAGCAGGGTCCAGCTGCACTTGTGCCAAAATTAATTAGCTGCTTCCCAGCCTGAGGGAGAGGGATTAAGGGGATCAGATGGCAGCTTGACGGACACTTGAGCCTCATAAAAGGGCTAAGAGGGATCAATGTAGGTGTAGAACAGCTAGTGGAATGACTCCAGGGGAACTAGTCTGGTGTATACCAGAGCATGAGAGATTCCAAGGTAGCTCAGAATGAGGCTGTGAACAGGCCGCAGAGGAGGTCAGGGGGCTGAAGAGAAACCAACGAAAGCCTGAAGAATCTTTTTGCTTTCTAGGACTTTTGAGTTGGACCTTTGTTACATTGGAGGACCAAGCCGCATCTTCAGCACTGACCTGTTCTTGGAAAGCTGAGAAGACCCATGATGGGGAAGGAAACAGAGGCAAGAAGGGTTGGCAGTGTCAGGCCTACCCAGCAAGGGGTAATATGGAGGTAACCATACCCTACACAAGTGTACAGATCTATGCCTAATTTGCATGTCCATATAATGTGGTTTCACATTTACATTTTGCATGCAATTGCACATTGATTTTAAAACATCTTCTAAGGTATAAATGTCCTCTTTTATGTTCATAAAATTCTAGTTCACAGGAGTGATGTAAAAAGCTTTCGGAACAGCACTTTTTGAGTAAGTTTATTTAAGCAATCACTTACTGTAAGTGAACAGGCTGCATTCAATCCAGTGAACCACATTAGATTTGTACAGTGCGTAAGTACAGTATATTGAAGATAATTTGTCAGCAGAAACACAACTTGCAATTATTTTGCCACAGTACGCTGACCTCATCAGTATTATCTGACAAGTACTATATTATAGTGACACCATTCACATAGCTAAAGTTAAGAATATATCAGTGTTTCCATTAAAACCCATATTTTCAGGGGTTTACAACTAAACTGTTTAGAAAGAATCATAGGCTGAAACTTAACAGACAAGGTTTTAGCATGCAGCATTTTTTTTAACAAAATTGTTAAGAAAAGCCAAAGAGGAGTTTGAAGAACGGCTAGCCAAAAACTCCAAAGGTAATAACAACATGTTTTTTAAGTACATCAGAAGCAGGAAGCCTGCTAAACAACCAGTGGGGCCCCTTGATGATCAAAATACAAAAGGAGCGCTTAAAGATGATAAAGTCATTGCGGAGAAACTAAATGGATTCTTTGCTTCAGTCTTCACAGCTGAGGATGTTAGGGAGATTCCCCAACCTGAGCTGGCTTTTGTAGGTGACAAATGTGAGGAACTGTCACAGATTGAAGTGTCACTAGAGGAGGTTTTGGAATTAATTGATAAACTAAACAGTAACAAGTCACCGGGACCAGATGGCATTCACCCAAGGGTTCTGAAAGAACTCAAATGTGAAGTTGCGGAACTATTAACTAAGGTTTGTAACCTGTCCTTTAAATCGGCTTCGGTACCCAATGTCTGGAAGTTAGCTAATGTAACGCCAATATTTAAAAAGGGCTCTAGGGGTGATCCCGGCAATTACAGACCGGAAAGTCTAACGACAGAACCGGGCAAATTAGTTCAAACAATAGTAAAGAATAAAATTGTCAGACACATAGAAGAACATAAATTGTTGGGCAAAAGTCAACATGGTTTCTGTAAAGGGAAATCGTGTCTTACTAATCTATTAGAGTTCTTTGAAGGGGTCAACAAACATGTGGACAAGGGGGATCCGGTGGACATAGTGTACTTAGATTTCCAGAAAGCCTTTGACAAGGTCCCTCACCAAAGGCTCCTACGTAAATTAAGCTGTCATGGGATAAAAGGGAAGGTCCTTTCATGGATTGAGAACTGGTTAAAGGACAGGGAACAAAGGGTAGGAATTAATGGTAAATTCTCAGAATGGAGAGAGGTAACTAGTGGTGTTCCCCAAGGGTCAGTCCTAGGACCAATCCTATTCAATTTATTCATAAATGATCTGGAGAAAGGGGTAAACAGTGAGGTGGCAAAGTTTGCAGATGATACTAAACTACTCAAGATAGTTAAGACCAAAGCAGATTGTGAAGAACTTCAAAAAGATCTCACAAAACTAAGTGATTGGGCAACAAAATGGCAAATGAAATTTAATGTGGATAAATGTAAAGTAATGCACATTGGAAAAAATAACCCCAACTATACATACAACATGATGGGGGCTAATTTAGCTACAACGAGTCAGGAAAAAGATCTTGGCGTCATTGTGGATAGTTCTCTAAAGATGTCCACGCAGTGTGCAGAGGCGGTCAAAAAAGCAAACAGGATGTTAGGAATCATTAAAAAGGGGATAGAGAATAAGACAGAGAATATATTATTGCCCTTATATAAATCCATGGTACGCCCACATCTCGAATACTGTGTACAGATGTGGTCTCCTCACCTCAAAAAGGATATTCTAGCACTAGAAAAGGTTCAGAAAAGGGCAACTAAAATGATTAGGGGTTTAGAGAGGGTCCCATACGAGGAGAGATTAGAGAGGCTGGGACTCTTCGGCTTGGAAAAGAGAAGACTAAGGGGGGACATGATAGAGGTATATAAAATCATGAGTGATGTTGAGAAAGTGGATAAGGAAAAGTTATTTACTTATTCCCATAATACAAGAACTAGGGGTCACCAAATGAAATTAATAGGCAGCAGGTTTAAAACAAATAAAAGGAAGTTCTTCTTCACGCAGCGCACAGTCAACTTGTGGAACTCCTTACCTGAGGAGGTTGTGAAGGCTAGGACTATAACAATGTTTAAAAGGGGACTGGATAAATTCATGGTGGCTAAGTCCATAAATGGCTATTAGCCAGGATGGGTAAGAATGGTGTCCCTAGCCTCTGTTCGTCAGAGGATGGAGATGGATGGCAGGAGAGAGATCACTTGATCATTGCCTGTTAGGTTCACTCCCTCTGGGGCACCTGGCATTGGCCACTGTCGGTAGACAGATACTGGGCTAGATGGACCTTTGGTCTGACCCGGTACGGCCTTCCTTATGTTCTTATGTTAAAACATTATTTTGTATGCCTTTGAATTCTGACAGTACAATTCCATTGCATAAATTTTAGGATGCCTTGTTATGCTCTTACACAGAATATATATATATATATATATAATTTTAAAAGTTGATTGTTACTGTTCATAGCACCTCCATTATTTTTATAGTCTTCGGTGAACTGCCTTGTGTAACTCTTTGAGATGTCTATTAACTGAACATTATGTTCAAGAGGAATCCCAGAAAAAGATCATTTTAGTTGTTTTCTGAGTTTTGTCCAAATTGTATCCCAGTAGGGTTGCCACCTTTCTAATCACACAAAACTGAATGCCCCCTGACCCTTCCTCGAGGCCTCGCCCCATCCTGCCTCTTCTCTGAGTCCCTGCCCCCGCTCGCTCCATCCTCCCTCAATCTTTCGCTTGCTCTCCCCCACCCTCACTCACTTTCAATGGGCTGGGGCAGGGGGTTAGGGTGAGGGAGGGGGGTGAGGACTCTGGTTGGGTGTGCAGGCTCTGGGGTGGTGCTGGAAAAGAGGGGTTTAGGGTTCAGCAGGGGGCTCAGAGCTGGGCAGGGGGTTGGGGTGCAGGAGGGTATGCAGGGTGTGGGGTCCCGGCGGTGCTTATCGTGGCTCCCAGGAAGCAGCTGCCCGGTCCCTGCAGCTTCTAGGCTCATGGGTGGCCAGGGAGGTGCCACCCCTGCATCTCCCATTGGTCACAGATCCTGACCAATGGGAGCTGCAGAGCCAGCACTAGGGGCAGGGGCAGCGCGTGGCACCTCCTTGGACACCCATGTCCTAGAGGCCCCAATGACCTGGTGGCTGCTTCCGGGAGCCACACAGTGTTAGGGCATTCAGGGACCCTGCCTTAACCCCCGGCCCCCACTGCACCACCAACTGAACTTTTAATAACCTGGTCAGCGGTGCCGACCAGAGCTGCCAGGGTTCCTTTTCAACTGGGCATTCAAGTCGAACACCAGACGCCTGGCAACCCTTTATCCGAGTAATCGTCTCCTTCAGCATTTTGAAGCTCTTTGCCCTCCTCCTGCCATTTGATCTTCAAATGGGAAGGAGAAAATATGACAAGGTGTTCAGTCAGCCTTCTCTGTGCTCGACTGCCGAGTGATTTGGACAATCCAGGTGCATTAGAAATTTCTCTAGTGGTGGAAGATTTGTCATCTGCCAGTTATGACACAAATGTTTTATTTAAATTAGAGTGTGAGTGAGTGATTGTAAAAGGGAAGATGGGATGAAAACTGTTGAAAATTGTTGCATTGAAAGTTGGACACTGAAATTTGGTTGTTCGTCAGTAGGAACTAAACTTCGAAACATATTTTTTCCAGGATGCACACTTAAAACTTGTCACTTACACACCTAACTGGGAATACAGTGTGACGGGTTCAGTCACGGAGATCCCCTTGGGACTGTCACCTGCTGTGCTGACATTACCTCTGAGCCCATTTTCCCTGATGACTTGGGACTCCAGAACCCTGTCTTGTTGAGCCAGACACGCTAGCCTCCTGCAACACAGACCCAGGTCTGAACCATGCCCCCAAAGCTGCAGGCTTTATCTGAAAACAGCTCAGCAAGTACTCCTGTCTCCAGCACCCAGTTCCCAATGGGATCCAAATCCCAAATAAATCTGTTTTACTCTGTATAAAGCTTATACAGGGTAAACTCATAAATTGTCCACCCTCTATAACACTGATAGAGAGATATGTGCAGCTGTTTCCTCCCCCAGGTATTAATCACTCTAGGTTTGATAATAAATAAAAGTGATTTTATTATGTATAAAAAGTAGTATTTAAGTGGTTTCAAGTAATAACAGACAGAACAAAGTAAGTCACCAAGCAAAATAAAGCAAAAACACACAAGTCCAAGCCTAATACATTAAGAAACTGATACAGGTAATATATCACCCTCAGAGATGTTCCAATAAGCTTCTTTCATAGACTAGACTCCTTCCTAGTCTGGGCCCAGTGCTTTCCCCGGTATAGCCCTTGTTAGTTCCAGCAGACATCTTAGGTGGAAAGCAGGGGTGTTCTCATGACTGCAGCCCCTTTTGTTATTTTCTACCTCCTTTTATATCTTTGGCCCAAGGCAGGAATTGTTTGTCTCTCTCTGGTTCTCAGCCCCTCCCCCCCCCTTCTAAATGGGAAAGCACCAGGTTTAAGATGGATTCCGGTATGTGACAGGAAGGCTTGCAGATAAATAAACCCATTCACAACCAATTGTACTAGTCAATGGGAGCCATCAAGATCCTAAGCCACCTTAATGGCCCACACTTTGCATAATTACAATAGGACCTCAGAGTAATATTTCCTATTTCTAGTTTTAGATACAAGAATGATACATTCATACAAATAGGATGAACACACTCAGTGGATTATAAGCTTTGTAATGATACTTTACAAGATACCTTTTGCATGGCTAGGCAGCAGTTCTGCAGAAAAGGACCTAGGGGTTACGGTGGACGAGAAGCTGGATATGAGTCGACAGTGTGCCCTTGTTGCCAAGGCTAACGGCACTTTGGGCTGTATAAGTAGGAGCATTGCCAGCAGATCGAGGGACGTGATCGTTCCCCTCTATTCGACATTGGTGAGGCCTCACCTGGAGTACTGTTTCCAATTTTTCCACATCCTTCTTGTAGTGTGGGGCCAAAATTGGACAGAGTCCAGCGGAGGGCAACAAAAATGATTAGGGGGCTGGAGCACATGAGTTATGAGGAGAGGCTGAGGGACCTGGGATTGTTTAGTCTGCAGAAGAGAAGAATGAGGGGGGATTTGATAGCTGCTTTCAACTACCTGAAAGGGGGTTCCAAAGAGGATGGATCTAGACTGTTCACAGTGGTACCAGATGACAGAACAAGGAGTAATGGTCTCAAGTTGCAGTGGGGGAGGTTTAGATTGGATATTAGGAAAAACTTTTTCACTAGGAGGGTGGTGAAGCACTGGAATGGGTTACCTAGGGAGGTGGTGGAATCTCCTTCCTTAGAGGTTTTTAAGGTCAGGCTTGACAAAGCCCTGGCTGTGATGATTTAGTTGGGATTAGGTCCTGCTTTGAGCAGGGGGTTGGACTAGATGACCTCCTGAGGTCCCTTCCAACCCTGATATTCTATGATTCTATGAAAGCATATTCCAGTTACATTATCAGAGGGGTAGCCGTGTTAGTCTGGATCTGTAAAAGCAGCAAAGAATCCTGTGGCACCTTATAGACTAACCTATAGACTAACTAGGTTAGTCTATAAGGTGCCACAGGATTCTTTGCTGCTTTTACAGTTACATTATATTCACACTCATTAGCATATTTCCATAAAACATATAGAGTGCAACATCACATACAGTTTGTACTTGAACATCATTTTAACTTTTTTAACAGGTGACGTTGTTACCCAAGGGTTTTCAGTGATAACTTAACTTAACTATTTCTCTTCAGGCAGTGTATCAGGAATAAATCAGTGGGAACACAGCACTTCCATCTGACAAATGATTGGTGCAAGCAAGTGTGCTCTTATATAAAACTCTTTATTAGATATGAATCACACAAACACATACAATATGTTTAGGACATCCCAGATATAGTTACCCTCAGTCTGAGATGGCTTCCAGGGGCGCTCTTTCTGTCCAGCTGATGGGGAGTTCTAGGGTGACCAGACAGCAAGTGTGAAAAATCGGGATGGGGGTGGGGGGTAATAGGAGCCTATATAAGAAAAAGACCCAAAAATCGGGACTGTCCCTATAAAATCAGGACATCTGGTCACCCTAGGGAGTTCAGATGTCAGCTCCTTGCCTAAAGAAAAGCTCCCTCGGACTGCTCTGAGGTATTTACTTTTACCTAATCTTTTATAGCTAACTCTAACAAAGCAGATAGCCTATAGTGACTCCTAGTGGGTCAGCATAAGAACTTCTACTGGGTCACCAATTCTCCTAATTTCAAAAATTCATTTGTTCAACAATTAATTCCTAAATTCAACAATTTCAACTACTCATTATCTCAAAATATCTCTGGTATTTCCATCCATAACAACGATATGTCAGGGGCACCTAAAACCAAGGTCCCTATACTTTCTTCCATAATTTTCTTTCCCATCTCCCCATTCTAATTAACAAACTGCAAGTATGCAGTTGTCTGACCTTGTCTCATAAAGGCCCAAGATTATTCCTAGCTATGTGATGTTTGGTTTTCAGCTGGCAGTGGCTGAACATACTGTCAAGTACTGGGGAACATTCAGGAATGTCAAATTTCAGGGCAAAACTCCCCTCCTTGCAGAGCATATATCTTTAATATTAAGATGTGTGCACGCTCATGCACATGTAGATACACACACACACAATGAGTTCAGTGAGGCCCAGCATAGGCTCAAGGCTCTCGACTGAGACCAAGCAATAATCTTCTCACTGGCACACTCTGTTTTCACCCCTGATTCTGCCTTGTTATAGACCAGACCTCTGAAGTACCCAGGGTTTGCAAAAGTATGGGCTTTGCAACCAAACAATCTTCCTTCGAATCCAGCAGGTCAGCACCAGGAACAAAACAACCACCACTATCTGAAACACCAAAATCACTACAATTGGATATAAAGACAGATTAAAGATCCCCATTGCCATTGGAGATCATCCCAACAATATTTTCCACAATTTGTATTCCAATCTTTGCTAACCCTCTTAATTACTTGCTTAATCTCATTGGTAGATTGATGGACAGTGACCATTATCTTACATGTTTCCTATTTTGCAATTTATAAATAATTCCTCAAAAAGGGAATATCTATAAAACAATTAAATTCCTTCCAATGTGTATATATATTACATTTGAATGCAATGTGTATTTCACTTTTAATTGCTATATTTCAGTTCAGGCACTTGAAATTTAAAATCACATCCTTCAATAGCTACAAAACAGCAAAAACATCTATCTTCATGGGGATTATGAAGTACATGATGCACATAATGAATTATGAGCACTGGGCACCAACTTCTAAAACATACATAATTATCATCCACATCCACAGTCACAAATTCACTTACAAATGAATCAATAACATAATACAATTTTCCCTCTATTATTTCTAAGCACACATTTTGTGATTGCAAGGTATTTGTGGTGCATTCATAATCAATCGCAAATTCTTCTAAATTGGCACCCAATTCTACTGTCTTCCCCCCCTGGGCCTCTTTCAATACCCATACTCCGTGGTCCATGGGCTCCATCACTATTTGATTAACATTAAGTCCCAAGGCTACAATGAGGAAAACCCACCTTATTTCCACTTCTCACATTAGTAAAACAGATACACTGATTCCTCCAAATCCTTTATCAAAGGTAAAATTTACCATTTTCAACCAGGATTTTAAATCTCTCTCAATCTGGGTGGAATTCTTCCAAATAATGCTTCTAATTTCCAGTGAATATCCTGCTCATAACCACTCAAATCATGTTCTTTACCACATGAATAATACACATCTGCATTTGTATGCATGCCAGGTTCAAGGAACATTATTCTCGAAGGCAGCAACTGCCTGCAAGAGGCAGAGATGGTCCTTTTTGTGGGATTGCTCCCATTCCTTTAAAACATGTGGCACTCCATCCTTAACTGATTTAAGGATACCCTCGGGGTGTTGCTAAATCCTTTATACATTGCCTCATAGCATTCATTTTATTCGCAACCACCTCCTTACTTATACTATTGAGAACTCCTACCCCAGTACCAATTGCTCCCAAAATATCCATTTTCTTTCAGTCCTTACAGGATCTGGGAATATCATGAAGATTTATCCAATTTCTCCAGCCTTCATATAATAGTTGGACAAACTTTCCACAGTGGGGTTCTATTGTTGAGATGTTTGCTAAAATGAGGTCCACAATAACCTCCTTCTTTTATGCACATTTCTTGTGTTTACTGTACATCCACAGACTAACCATAATTTGATTTACTCTTTAACTCATCTCTACATGCTTCTTTACATTGGTTTGCTCTGGTTTGCACATATGCTCCAATAGTATTAACTACAGGTGGTTCCAGAATTCACACTTCTATAACTTTTACTCTATGGGGTCCTGAAGGAGCCATTTTCCTGTCTTGTTGGGCTGCAGATAAATAACCATTTTACCACAGCATCATTTAAACACCCTATTGTCCAAACATCCTGTAACCCTGTTACAAGTTTCCTAAGGAAACAGAGCCTCTCAAGTACAACGTAAAACAACCTCCCATTCCCCTCCTGGTATCACTGTATGTAGTCTTGCCTCCCCCAGCCTTTCCTGCCAGTGTTTTGGTATAAAAGGGAGTGTTTCAGCCTAAACTGCATTGTCTTTTCCCCTGGTGCAGTCATCTTGGGGATGTCAGTTCATAAATGAACACAAAGGGGATTTACACGTGGAAAAAAGATTAAAATTTCAACTAACATTTATCACCAATTTGAAGTCTGAAAGTCCCACATCAGTGTTGCTTTTTTCCTTCCACCAGCAGATGGCCCTTCATTTTGTCATTTGGAGGTGGGTCGTGGGTATGGTCACTTTTCTCCCATTGACATTTAACCACTTCCAGGAAGCATTGTCAGCCCTGCTTGAGGCTTTTATAGTCACTGCATCATTCACTTTAGATGCCACTACCATCCACAGGAAGATTTCCCATGCTCCTGGCACAACAGGTTCCGAATTCATACCATCAGAGGAGTAGGCCTGCAATTCAAATGCCAGCCAAAACAGCCCACAGAAGTGCATCAATTCCAAGGTCTTCCAGCATCCACACAATTAATAATCTGAAACACAAAGCAGAACCAAACTTCTCCCCCTATGTATCGGGAGGTACACATTTAAACATAATTTAAAAATTTAACTAAACATATTAACTTGTACTTAGACCCATCTGGGCCGATGTCCCTCTTTCCCCTCCCCCCTTTTCCCTTCTTTAAATTTTAGCTGTGCTTTGAGCACCCACTGGGGGTTCAGCAAATTCATCAGCTCTTATTTGCTTAGTCTTAGGGCTTGTTGGGGCTGGACACATGACAATTATTAATCTTGCCAGTGAGAACATATTTCACTGGGTAGTAGGCAATTTTCAGTAACATGGAGGGAAATCCCACTAGAAATTTCCAATGCTGCAAAGCACAACCTAGTGCCAAAACCTCCTTTGCACAGGGGAAGAATCCCCTTTCTACTTCACTTAAAAGGTTTGGAGGTATAAGCCAAAGGGCAGAGCCCTGCTCAATGGGCCTGACTCAGCACAGCTTCCATCCTCCTTTCTGTTATTGCCACTGCAGCACAAATGTTTGTCTCAACCTGGGGCTATGTTAAGGATGGGGCTTAGGCTAAGGCTTGTTTTAAATGGAACATGGCTTTTTGTTTCAAAGGGCTACAATTCTAGCTCATCCCCTTCTTTAACAATTCATGTAGAGGCATTGCTTTCTCTAAGAATCCCTCAATAAAATTTCGGGAGAAATTAACCATTCCCAGAAAGAATCTAAGAAATGGGACATCTGTGGCAGCTGGTAATTGAAGAATCAGCTCCTCTCTCTATTAGTCAGGAGAATACCCCTTCTGTCCCAAAATCACTCTAAGTACATGTTGGGAGCACAACTGGGCTTTCTTTGGGCTTATTTTAAATCCAGTTTCCTGAATCTTTTGTAACACCCTATCAGATACTTCCAAATTCTCCTCCCTGGTCTGAGTGCAAACCAGGATATCATCAATATAAAAAATCACACTGTCCCTCTCAAGCATCCCATCCCACATCTTGACACATACAAATAATAGGGGCAAAATTCCAGCCCTTGGGGACTCTGACAAAACATAACTGCTTCCCTTGAAATGTGAAAGCAAATTTGCAATTGCTGTCCCGATGTAAAGGAATAAGAAAAAAAGCATTGGCCAAATCCAAAACTGAAAACCACTGGGCCCCTCCTATAATGGATGCCATCACCTCCTGATATTTAGCCACAATGGTAGTCTTTCTCATTGATTCGTCACAGAGCTTCTGCATAGATATTTCCTCATCTCCATCCTGCCTGGGTTCTGACTACAGATTGAGACAGTACATGTATGTTCTCAACTTATCCTGCACCCCCTTTTTCTGCGTTAACAAGAGTAAATATTTAAAAACAAGTAATAGATCCAGACAAGTTATCAGCTTGACCAATTGTCCAATTTTAATCATCTTCTAGTTATGAGGAATGTAGCATAGCAACCTCCTCCTGAGCACTTCCCCATGGCCAAAGGTGATACCATAGTACCCAGCCTGTTTCTCTTCTTCAGGACCCTTTACGATACCCACACACTTCTGTGGCTACCACCCCCACTTGAGCCAGTTAAAAATAGTTCTCAAAGTCCCACAAATAAAGTCCATCACCATAACACAAAGATTCATACTCAGCTCTGGCTTTTCCACCAGTCACAGAGTTCTTCTCCTGTCTCAGTCTGCCACTCCCAGCTCTTTCTACCTGGAACTAAGCCTCATCTGTGTCTGCTGGGGGTCAGCTCCCCAACTCCTCTGCCCGTGGGCAACATAAGCATTCCCCCCCTACACTCGTCCCACTGTCGCTCTGCAGGTTAGTGATAGGAACATGCCAACCTCCAAGCATCTCCCTGGGGTGTCTAGGTCCTGTGCCAGTGGACTCGAAGAGTATTCACAGATTTGCTACTTCCAAAGAAGCAGAAACCCCCAACTCACCAGTTATTCCTCAGATCACCACTCTGCTTAACACACAGCACTTAGATATGTTTATAGTAAAAATGAATAAAAATATTATTTAACCGAGTATAGTTTCAAGTAACAGTAATTAGAAGTATTGAAAACCAATGGTTACATATAAAATAAAAAACATAACACACATTGTAGAATCTAGGCTTAATTAACAGGATACACTCGTGTTTTACAGAGCAACGCGCACCCAAAGTCCTTCCAGTATTTTACAGCTGTGACCCTCCATTCATAAGACAAACATGCTGTTAGCTGGCTGCTTCAGTGAAGGACACAGGGTGTATCTCTGCAGCCCTAGATATCATCCAGCAATCCATTAGCTCTACTCATAAAGAGGATCTCCTTCTGCTGTTTATTTCTTCCTACAATTTTCCCTTCCTGAAGATTTTTGCAATCTCTTGTTTAGCATTTGCCTCGGTGTTCAAACAGGCATCCATTGTGAGGCATACAATGCCCAACATCTCTGACTGGTCATGTGTGTAAGTGTCTGTTACCTCCCATTTGGGAGGTAACAATCTGAGACATGTCACCTCCAAGTTACCTGCCTTAAGAACATAATTTTAAGTACAGTCACAACTCCTTAAATAGATTACAAGCTCTCAGTACAGACCTCACATGCCATCCTTTAGTGAATTATTATGCATATATTTGACCCAGGGGATCCCTGTAAGCTATGCACCGCTTGTGCTCTCTGTCAGTTGGTACCAGGAGGTTCCGGGATCACAGAAGTGTTATAGTGGGAGTCATCATATGTTGATATTACACAGCTTTACAAGTTTTTTCTTAGCATGTGAGCATTGTTCATTCCTTGGAGAAATGTTGCATTGTTAGTTTTGGTTTTGGGGGAACTGTTGCAAACAGCAAGAGAATTTTCTCTCTGTCTTCATCTCTCTAACTGGAGTTAATTCTTGGGGCTGAGCTTCCTTAAAGTGGGGATTGCATGCTGTTTGACCACCTTTGTTTAAGAATGGGTGTATACAGTGTAAAATGGCAATAACAGAACGCACAGACTCTGCATTGCTTATTTCTCCTTCAATGGAAAACTGACTGCAAAGATCCTACATCTGCTATTACTCAGCAGAGAGGCATACTTTAGGATTTCATGTATGGTACAACTCATTACCCAAATTTTCCCCATTATGTTCTATCTCTTATTTAATTCACTAATCATTAAATGGGCTTGACTGACCTCTATAGGTTGTCAATGCCCTTTATTCAGAGGACAAGAGAAATGCAGCTAGATCTTCTAAATTACTCCTCACTGTGGTGACCACCTCACAGGGTCATTCTGGAAATGAGAGATTCATACCACAACAGTGCTCTGGCTATGTCATTTCACTCCTCTCCAAAATCCCTCTGTCACCTAAAGATTCCTTTGGACCAGGAGAATTCCCAACTGTCTGGTTAAACTGGATTTTCATCTAATTTGTACTGCTGGGGGAGGGGTAGCAGGAAGGTAGGGGTATATGTGTAAGACATATGCAAACAAAGTAGGCAGAGTCTGCAGTATGGACCAGTGGCCATGATACTGGATTAGCAATCAGGAGACCTAGGTGCTAGTTTAACCTGTGACCTTGGGTAAATTGCTTCCCTGTTTGTGCCTCTTTTTACCCACTTACCCTTTGTTTACTTGGACTGTAAATTTTTTGGGGCAGGAACTCCTAAAGCACAGTAGTCTCAGTTGAGGCCATCTGATCCTACCATATTATAAATAGATGACGATGAAGGATCTAACCGAAAAAATATTTTTCCTCCCATCATCAGTCTCCTGAGCCAAGCAGTGTCTTGCTGCTTAATTTTTTGAATACTCTGAGCATTCCCTAGTCCCATTTCTTGAAGCAGTAGGGTAGATTGTCTTTTATCCTAACCATTCATCCTGTTTATTTTGCCTCCATCTGAGAGAAAATCAGTTGCTTTGCTATCATTGTTGTGTTTTCTCGTCACACAATCTGTTATATTTCTGAAGAAGACTGAATTGTTTACACTTGAACTGTAAACATGTATCATTATTATTGAGTCAAGGTAGGTGAGGTTATATCTTTTTATTGGACAAATGTGTCTTGGTGTAAAGGACAAGCTTTCAAGCTTCACGGAGCTCTTCTTCAGGTCTTGAGGAAAAAAACAGAATGCCCAAGCTAAATACAGGTGGGACAGATTGTTAAGCATAAGGATTTAACACAGGAATCGGCAACCTTTGGCACGCAGCACGCCAGGGTAAGCACCCTAGTGGGCCGGGCCGGTTTGTTTACCTGCTGCATCCACAGGTTCGGCCGATCGCAGCTCCCACTGGCCGCGGCGCCCAGCACATCCCTCAGCCCGTGCCGCTTCCCACAGCCCCCATTGGCCTAGAACGGCGAACCGCGGCCAGTGGGAGCCGTGATCGGCCGAACCTGTGGACGCGGCAGGTAAACACATCCTGTAAACAATTGTGATGATATAATCTCATTTTCATCATCTTCAATTTAGGATTGAGTCAGACAGAATGACAATAATCAGAATGAGTTGATTATAAAGCAGGGATCGGCAACCTTTGGCCCGCGGCCCGCCAGGGTAAGCACGCTGGTGGGCCGGGCTGGTTTGTTTACCTGCCGTATCTGCAGGTTCGGTCGATCGCGGCTCCCACTGGCCGTGGCGGCCAGCACATCCCTCAGCCCGTGCCGCTTCCCACAGCTCCCATTGGCCTGGGACAGCGAACCATGGCCAGTGGGAGCTGCGATCAGCCAAACCTGCGGACGCGGCAGATAAACAAACCGGCCCAGCCTGCCAGGGTGCTTACCCTGGTGGACCGCGTGCCAAACGTTGCCGATCCCTGCTTTATAATCAACTCATTCTGATTATTGTCATTCTCTCTGACTCAATCCTAAATTGAAGATGATGAAAATGAGATTATAACATCACAATTGTTCTGCAGCTTTGGTTCTGGCTCTAGCAGTTCTTGAGATAGACGCTATTAAGATCAGGTAGTAAACAAAATTAGTGAAAATTAGCAAAATGGTAATCTGCATTATGAGAATTTACCACAAACTTTGTTATACATCTTTGGAAAGCTCTGATGCTCAGCTGTCCAGTGGCTATACATTAGTTTCCATCCCTTGTAGTCCGTACAATATGGTTCTCAGCAAAAGAAAATATATTGGCCTTTAGCAGCCAGGACGGGGTACTTTCAACATCCCAAATATTATTATCCAGGCTATCCATAGCGAAATACCCAGCAACTAATGGAACTCCTTTCTGAGCTTGGTGGGTCCACGGTGGTAATCCATGTTTATAGCGGATGTCTGTTGCAAATGGGATACATTTACTGAAATTACTTACAAGCTATATATTTTATAGCGGGGGGGGGGGGGGGGGGGGACCTTGGCTGTAAGGAAAAAAAACAAATAATTATGATATAATTTTTTTTCTCTCTCAAGTACTCCAAATTTGTCTCTATTTTAATTTATCATTTTGATGTTAATTTATTAAAATTCCCTCAGGCTATTTAACCATTCTGCAAATTCCAACTAATGTGATATCTATAAATAGCTACTTATACACTTTAGTGCACTATGGCTTCAGATTTCAAATATTCTTTATTGTTATGCTAAAACAGTATTTGTATTCCAGATGCATGTATTCCCTGTGTTGGAAAAAGTAGATCTGTCATGGGGTGGACTGGCTTTTTAACAGGAGTTGGACTAAGCCCCACCGGTGCCTAATTATCCTCTTCCCAGGTGATGAGTTTAGGCTTCAGATTGGGCTGGTGGGTTGGGTCAGGTGAGTAGGTATCACATGATTATAACCTGGAATCAGTTTTTCCATAAAAGAGGGATTGCTTACTCATAGAGGGGAAATCAGGAGCTAGGAAAGACCTAGGGGATGACTCTGGAGAGACTCAGGGTGGGATTCACAAAGGTATTTAGGAGCCAAAGGGCTAGATTCACAAAAGGCCTTAGTTGCCTAGATACCACTTTAGTTGCTAAATCCCAGAATCAGGCCCAATTGGGATTCAAAAAATTCCTGCTCAGCTGCCCCCAAGCCCTGTAGGCACCTAAAATCACTCAGCACCTGTCTTTTTGCAGTAAAAGTTGCTTAGGTGCCCATGTTTGTGCTCCATGTATTTTGCCATGGCATTATTGATCAGCAAATCATGAGTTTTTAAATGACATCTCACAAGGCATACCTTGTACAAACATTATTACAATTTAAATAATAATTAAAACAAATCATTTACAGAAACTGGGCCCCATTCTGCACACTGGGCCCCATTCTACACTCCCTGGCCCCACTGAGTTCAGTGCAAACTGCTCTTCTGTGTTCAGTATGTTAACTGAAATTCTGTCCACACAAGACTAGATTTTGATACTTAGGGTGACTAGCCCATTACTCCACAAAGGATCCCATTGGCTTCAATGGGGCCACTTGTGGAGTGGGATTCTACTGGACATGAGTAAAGGTATTGAAATCTGGCTAGAGGGGATAATGCTCTCTCTCCCTCTCTCCCTCTCTCTCTCTATATATGCCAATAAACAGGTGCATGTGAAATCATAGTGTTCCTCATTCATGAATATTCAGGTGATCACCAAAGGTTCGTGAAAAGTTTGCGAATCCTGAAAAACTCATGAACTTGTACCATTTTCATATTTGTATTTTGCATAAGCCGTTTGCTGTTCATTACTCATTTTCTGCCACAGAGGAGAAATTTCAGAGTGTGTGACCAGTTACACACTACGAAATCAGAGAGCATGCGGTCAAGTGAACAATTTGCAAGCAACACTGAACAGTATTTGTCCAAAATATCTGGTGACTACTTACAAATGCTGTAGATACAAATACAGTCATTGACACTGGGTCACAAATCACTGGTGAACAAAAAGAGCTAAAATGAATGTAATTATTTGTTGACAAATATTACTTGACCTGCTTTAGTCAGGAATGCAGGAAGCTGCCTTTCTACATAATATGATGCAACATCCCTTGGATCTGAAGCTTAACAAGGTAACATATTCCCCATATTTCCTACACATTTCAATTAAAATCTAAACTCGTAGTGAGCCAATAATTGTTGGTTTTCTTGTTTTGTTTTGGCCAGCAAATCAAAAAATCAGGGGAAATGATCTAATGATTTGTAAAAGTTCATTTCAGCATGTTCATGCACATGTTTGTTGCCGCTTTATAATCTTTAGTCTAGTGGTTAGGGCATTTGCATGGGATGAGGAAGACTCAGGTTTGAAACCTCACTCGGGAGCAGAGACTCAGACTCAGATCTTCCCGCTGCTTAAATGAGTGGTCTTATAATCAATCAATTGACTGTTCTGGGGTGGGTTGCTCTCAATCTTTCCTGTTGATGCTGTTCGACTGTGTAACAATACTTAGGGTCAACCAAAAATGCATTTTTTGGTGAATAAACTATTCACCAGAAAAATAACACCCAACTCTAGTACACACACACAATGGAAGATGGTCCTTGCCTCAAAGAGCTCGTCAACTAATAGCCGAACACTGACAAGTAGATTGTAGTAGCTATGCAACAGCCCTGCGGAGAGGGCAGTGTGAAGCCACATCTCCCTAGGAGGAGCACGGGTGAGATTGTTCTTTAGTCTCTCCGAAGGCTTCTCTGTAAGCATGAGGAGGGGTGCACAAGGTGCATCGCACATCGAATGACACATGTTGCTCTCCATGGATGCTCACCAGTTTAGCTCTAGATCAGTGCAATGACAGGGTGGGCCCATGGCCATACCTCCTTGTTCCTCTTCAGTCAGTATGGTCCTTGGGAGAAGCAGTGAGCATTCTGTGAAGATCCTTGCTCAGCAGTGAATGAAGAGAGGGAGGCATCTTCATGGATTCATAGATTTCAAGGCAAGAAGGGACCAATGTGGTCATCTAATCTGACCTTCTGTACAACCCAGGTCATAGAATTTCCCCAAAATAATTCCCAGAGCATAGCTTTTAGAAAAACATACAACCTTGATTTAAAATTGCCAGTGATGAAGTCACACCAATCATTGGTAAATTGCTCCAATGGTTGATTAACCTCCATGTTTAAAGTTTATGCCTTATTTTTGCCATTACAGTCTGGCACTGACATGCTTCAGAAGCCTGGGAAGGGATCCTTTTGCAGATAAGCCAAAGAAAGCAGGAACTACATTAAAGTGATTCTCTCCACCTCCTTCACATAACACACTGATTGATTAAATCTAGTGCCTCCCCTCCCCAAACAATTGCATAATTTGAAAACATTCCAGAAACAAAGAAAGGTGTAAACAGAAGTTTCATCAAGCACTTGGCCCTTAAAAAAGACAGTTTGCATTAAAGTGAGAGCATCTGAAAACCATAAAGACTGTCTGGGGAGGAAAATGTCAAGATGTGACATGAGAGTACTGTTCTTGGAAAGCCAAGTCACATCACAATGGCACAAGGGGATAAACTAAATAACAAAAAAAGTGACTCCAATGGAGCTCAAAACATAAGTGTTATGATTTCCTGGGAAGTGAGTAGCTATAAATATAGCCATAACCTTGAGTGGTGAACTACAGGGTGTGCAATGCCTTTCATATGAGACTAAAGAAAACATGAGACTCTGCTAATGTTACTTGTGGCTGAGAAAGCCCCTGGTTGCATGGGGTCTTAAGTGAAGGTAAAAAGCCAGATAATGGATTGTTTGACACTTAGCCACTCTCACCCCATGGATAGCAGTAAATTAATGTGGCAGACATCATCAAGAACCTTCAGATGCCTGTGTTAGCAGATCATAGGCAGACATAAATGAACACCACTGTCTGTACTACTCAACATGTGTTCTACATGATTTTGTCTTTATTTACTGAAATGTAAAAAAAAAATCAGTAAAAAATAGTTTACAGCAATTATTTATAGTAATAAGCAATTCAGCTTATTTAACATGATTATGTGGGCCGTTTTCTCACACTCAAATACAGACACAAGAGTTATTGAGCTGCACTCATTACATAAATTGAGGATTTGGCCTGTACACATATGGTCGTAACTCCAAAGGATGCAATAAGATTCTTGACTGCCCTTTTAACTGTTTTTTGCCAGGCCTCTGGTGATTGGTTTGGGGAGCACTTTACCCCAGCTATGTTAAGTAGCATCCAATTCCATGTATAATATCCACAAGTATTATATGCTTGGAGTTGACCTTCTATGAACCTCTGTGCGGTTAAAACTCTCTGACTGGAAGGTTCTCAGAAAGGGGCTGATCCAAAACCCACTGAAGTCACTAGAAATATTCCCTTTGATCTCAACGGGCTTATCAGGCCCAAAGGCTCCCAAAAGATCATAAGCCCATTTAAATTCAAGATACATTTTGCTATCTATGCCCTGAGCACTAATTTTTCAACTGCCACAAAGTCTGTTTATTTTGCTTTCTTCTCCCTCCGGAAAGTGGCAATAGCAAAATAAGCTGCTATTATTTATTGCAAGAGTTCAATAAAATATTAAAATAAATAATTTGAAATATAAACCATCATAATGGGATTTGTTATGTATGTTCTATCTGTAGCTGAAAATCTGGTGAAGGCATTTAAAAACATGGTACCTCTTAAACTGATTATGGTCTTTCCATTATATACAGAGCTTTTCTAAACAAGCAAGAAATAATAAGTATATATCATTTTTGTAGTTGTACAGGATATTATTCCAGGCTCATGCACAAATACAGCTACACAATGAATATTCAGCATACTCATTGGCGCTATTGGTCTCAATCCTGCAAACGCTTATGCACATGTTTGGATCTACACCCAGAAGTAAAGTTAAGTGTTAGCAGGATCGGGATTTTAGTTCTATTCTTCCGAAGGCTAGCCAGACCATTTGATTAATTTGAATATAAAGGCTTAACTTAGACAATATTTATCTATAACATATATAGATAGAAACACAAAAACTATATTTGAATAATGCTATCAAAGCTGCAAAGACAAACCCTCAAAAGTTAGAAAATACCAGAATTAAAGTTCTCTGTACAACTTTAATTCAGCCTTCTTGTGTATATGCATTATACTATTCTTTAAGTTCACAATCCTATACTATACTATACTATACTATACTCTCTCTTGAAATATTTTTAGTTTGTGTAATTTCCTAGGCTTCTAGAAAAGCAAACTGAAAAGAAACCAAAACCAATTCCATCATTTTGCATCATCTTGACACCCACATGGGTCAACAGCAAGGTTATAACTTTAAGATCACCACACAGACCACTGTCACTTATTTTAAGGGAGTAAATCAAAGCCATATCGGTTGTCATTCTCTATGTTGACCAGGACTAGAGGGGGATGAGACACTTTTCCAGGGCGTTTCACAGATATATGCTGACAGCAGAGGAATGGTTGGCCTCAGGAATCCCGAGTGCCATTCCAGGCACTCCAGAGGGGAGTGTGCGCTTGTCCATTATGCCCTACACATAACCCCTTCAACCTATCCCTGTCCCAGTTCTGTCTCTTCCCCACCTCTGGCTCCTTGTCTTTGTCCTAATTTCCTCACCTAACCAATCCAAGTCTCCATTTCTCGGGCTTCTCACCCCAATCCCAGTCTCCTTGCCTAGCTAGTCCCAGTAACACTTTTTCTGTCTCTTCATCTGATCTTTCTCCCTTATCCTGACCTTGAGTTGTCCCTGCCAACTTTCCCCATCCCCACTGTCTCCCAACCTGGTCTCCATCCCCAGGCTTATTGTCCAATCTCAGTGTCTCCCTGCCCCAGTCTCTTTTCCCAGCCATTCCTATTTCTCCTCTGCCATATGTCAGATCCTCATCAGATTGGTCTCTCCTCCTGTCCCACTGGTTCCTCTGCTCCAGTCCCAGTCTCCATGCCTAGTCTGTCCTAGTTTCTCTCCCCTCCTCTCAGCCTCCAGTTCTAGTTTCTCCCTATCATGCTTCTTGTCAGAATCTATTCCCTTCACCCCCCAGGTCCAGCTTTTGCCCCATCCATATTTGTTACTTCTCACGCCACATTGTCCGGTACCAGCAAGGAGTCACTTAGACAACAGAAGAGAGAGTCTCCCTAGGAGCTTTCAGTTCCAGTGCCCAAATCTTTATAGATAGGAGTAGCAATTGCAGGGAAAGTCCTTTTTGGTTTCTGAAGCCCTGAGCTTGAGCATGCTCAGTTGCTTGTTGAGGCTGGTGCATGTGCAGTCCAGATAGCATAAACGAGCTCTGAGGGGCTGGAGCATACCCAGTGCAGAAGGAATCTTTCAGAGAACTTACCTGTCAAACTCTGAGAAGTCTCTACTAGAGAGACATAGTGGGTGAGGTAATATCTTTTATTGGACTAACTTGGTGAAAGAGAGAAGCTTTAAAGTTCCACAGTGCTCTTCTTCAGGTCTCTACTGAGCATGTGTGAACAAGACTTATCTTGGACAAATTTGGGTGTATCTTCAGTGGAAGAGCAAAAGGCATGACCCTGCACTAGGGTGATCCTTTTGTCAAATTTCAAGTCCCTGATCCAAAGCACTTGGGGCTTCAACAAAACTGTCCTGAGCTTATTAGAAATATTCTTACAACTATCTATTTTTCCTTAGCTTCATTCTTGGAAATGGCTGAACCATGTTTGCTGAACATTTCTAGAAATATTCAGCCTGAGGTAGACACCTGGCGCAGAAAATTTCAGCCTGAGTGACTGACCATGTTGGACCAGATCTTTCAGGAATAAAGTGGGATTCTGTGTCTCTGGGATATTAGTCTAAGACACTGTGCTAGAGGTCAATGTTAATCATCAAGGCCCAGAAGCATCTGATCTCAGTTATCCTCACAAAAAGGCAGACCGGAGATATAAAATGGGTAGGAGGAAGAGGAAGAGAGTGACTGCTTGCTGAACAGGCCAGGAGAGTTGAATAATAACTTAGGCAACAAGACTATGTGTATTGGAAATCCTTTTGAAGCAGCTCTGAGGATTTTGGTTTTTGTTGTTCCCCTCCATCTCCTCCTCCCTCCCCCGCCTGGAAGAAAAGGAGTTTGGGACTCCCATACATTTATTTCCCATAAATACAGAGGAAAACAGGCCTCTTAATGCTGAAGTATTAGCATTTGAGACTTTTGTTTGATGGGACCCTGAAAAGAGTTAACTTTGGGGTTGAGTTTAGATATTTATTTTGTCTCTGTTTTCTTGTCTAATCTTGTTTAGGCTCAATCACTACTTTATACCATACCATTGGGTACTCTGTGTGCTGAGGGGGGAGAAAAAATCACAAATGTTTCAAAGTTTTCTAAAACATAATTAGATCTATTTTTTACTTGTAAAGTTACTATGAGTCCAAGAGGGAGCCACAGAAGCTTCTTAAAGTGACCTAAAATAGCATTTATAAACATAACAATATCAAAGCTTTACAGTCCAATATCTCTTAGTCCTGAAGGGCTAGAAGTCAGTGCTGGTCCCGCAGGGCTCTCCCCTTCAGAATGGTATAAAGTGCCTTTGTCTATCCTTGCAGGGCCAGGAGACATTGGACTTTAATGCTGTAAGATTGCAAGGTATAGAAAATGACTTAATTTTGCCTGTCCCTAAGCCTTGAACAGCTGCAACTTTGGTGGTGGTGGGGGTGCTACATGTTTTGAGTGTGAATGAGGGAATGCCAAGCAATCTTTTAAGAGTGGATATCTAAAACTTTTAAAGGGTTTGGCTATTAGAAAAATCCTATGGAGAGAGATTAGAGGTACAGGTGAATCACTCAAAAATGCATGACATTAAGTTATATCATGGCCCTACAACATACTGATTACTATGATTACACAACCACCTGATTGCTATGGCATTAGTCAATGCTCTCCTTACTCTTGCCCTGCATTCCTATTTATTCCCTTCTGTAAATCCAAAATGCAGTTACTAAAATGACCACTCTTTTCCTGTTTCACTAACCATATTACCTTCCCTCTTTCCCACTTTGAATTTTGACTTCGACTCCTACTACATTATTTCACATTCAACTCAAGCTTATTCTCTTGCTTATTTCAAACTTTTCTATTCCTTTGCAATAGGTAGATATTTTCCGTCATCTCCTTGTGAACCCACCCTTGAAGTTGTGCCCCACCTCCCCATGCTTCACTCAAATAAAAGCCTATCACTGCTCTCTTTCATCTCCCCACCTCTGGAGGGGTGGGGGGAATCAATGGGGGGGGACCAACAAGAGACTCCGTACTTAGAATTCTTTTGTTCCATTACATGTTGCTGCTCCACCTATTGGTGGGAGGTCTGGAGCATCATAAAACTCTCAATCAACCTCCAGCTGCCCGCATTGTAGATTCTCCAGCTTGATGTGTGTTCAAGTCACCAGCCAGTGAATGGGAGTGGTGAGGGAGCTCATGGGGTACTAAACGAGAGAGAGAGAGAGAGAGAGAGAGAGAGAGAATGAACACAGTGAACTCTCCTGACATAGGCGCCGACTTCCCCTTTTTCCCATGGGTGCTTGACCCCCGCCTCTGCCTCCGGCCCCGCCCCCACTCTACTCCTTCAATGAGGCCCTGCCCCAACTCTTCCCACCCCTTCCCCCCCATTCCAACCCCTTCCCCAAATCCCCACCCCGGCCCCACCTCCTCCCCTGAGCGTGCCACATTCCCGCTCCTCCTCCCCGTCTTGGAGTGTGCTAACACTGCCAAACAGCTGTTTGGCAGCGGCCAGGTGGGAAACGCTGGCAGGTAGGCAGAGGAGCGGGGACGCGGTACGCTTGGGGGAGGAGGAGGTGGGGCAAGAGGGGAGGGGATCTTGGCTGCTGGTGGGTGCAGAGCACCCACTAATTTTTCCCCGTGGGTGCTCCAGCCCTGGAGCACCCACAGAGTTGGCGCCTATGTCTCCTGAACCTCTGCTCTCACCTCACAGGCTGCAGTGTATGTGACTGTTGAAAGAGGCATATGAATTACCCCTGATGGTCAAAGATATAGCGAGCTCCTAGCTTCATAGCAAGTGCATCAATAATCCTCTTTGGCTATTTTAAATCAGTTTGTGACAGACCAGGCTTCTAACACTAGAAGAGGAGCTATGGTTGATGCCTTAGGCTAGAGCTGGCCAAAATATGTTTTGAGGCTCACCAGATGTTGGGAGTGTGGCCTACAGGGTGCTAGCAGAACAGCAGTGCTTGTAGTAGCATGTTTATTTTTCCTTCTATCTTGCCTCTTTGACATGCAAGTGATTCATGCAGAAATGTCTCAGTAGTATTCAGTGTCTCCAGTCAGTTGAAGAAGGTGCTATATTGAGTCCAGATGCCACACATCCTCCTCCTCCAGTTCAGGCAACTCTGCCTCAGCTGACTCTGTTAGTATGGTTCAGTAGTGAATCACATAGCTGGGACAGAGGGAGAAAACGAAATAAATAATTGGCGCAAGGAGTGTGTGTGTGTGTGTGTGTGTGTGTGTGTGTGTGTGTGTGTGTGTGTGTGTGTGTGTGTGTGTGTGTGTGTGTGTAAAAGAAAGAAACAGGACAGAGACAATCTGATAGGGCAGAAATTATGTATCCTGTTAGCCACAAAGAAGAATTGTTGCCTACTGAACACCTTTCTCATACACCTCCCTCCACAGTGAGAAATTGCAAAAATAATAGTGGCAATCTAAATAAACTTTCCCATTTTATGCCAGGGACCACCCCACGGCAGCTCCATGCTTGAGAGCTGCACTTACTCACCCCATCCTGAACTTTCCTTACGGCTCCTCAGCAATTGCTCAGGATCTGGGCCCAGAATTTCAATACACTCCTATTTAGAGATCTTGGCTCTGCTGCCTCTTTAATAAAGCCTGCTTTAACATTTCATCTTGAAATCCTATTCCTGTTGCATTTATAATACTTTATCTATGTGTGCAAGAAATATTTTTCTTCTGTTAATCAATTTAACTATAAATTCTAAACATTACTTTAAAAATAACAACAACATAAACATTTCTCAACGCGGGCTTCTACCCACACAATGGACATTTTTTATTCATTTACCCAAGAATATCCAAAATTATTCTGATCTCTTGGTGTGGTTATTTCTATTTAAAAAAAAAACCCTCTATTACTTGTTCTTTTGAGGTAACATTATTATAAAGTGCCTTAATAAACATATTATAAAACTTAACATATAATGCAAATAGCATGAGGAATGTAATAGGGATTTTTTTCCTGCACTTCATTTGAGGAATCAGAATTGATAATATGTTTAGGTGACAGGCGTAATGTTGGCTATCCTCAATCCTCTATTATACGGGGTTATTTTAATTTTAAAGTGATTTCAGCATAGAATGAAGGGCAGTTAATCAATGCAAGCCCTCACCAGTGTCCCTCTGCTTTGGCCGCAGTGGGTTTCAATGACCTACGTTCTTAGCTGCTTACGTGGTGTTTCTGCCTGACTCTTTAAGGTAGGTGGGAACCTACCTTACCTCCCTATGTGTTTTCAACTATCCCTGACCCAGTACTTATCCATATGACTAGCCTGATACTCGTATATATACTCTTCTGTCACCTCTGTAATGAATGGAAGCAACAGTCAAGGTCCTCTTTATTTACAATGGGGAAATACAAAGAAAGCGTATAAAGGGTAGAGGAAGATTGATTTGGAATGGGTACATCAGTAACACCATACAACCTGCCAATAACACTACCCTCAGGGTGGATTTCTTTGCATTCACAAGTGAAGTTTATTCCATACTAGTGGGCTCCATAATACAGAGGAACTAACATACCTTGATAAGTCCTTGCAGACCTGAAGGCACTTGAGTGCAGTGAGGTGCTAGCGGGCTAACCTTTCTACAGCAGCATTAGGAATTACATATGGGGGAAAGTCCCCATGTTGTATGGGGGCCTCTTCTGTGTGTCTAAATCCAGTTGCTCTCTCCCAGAATAGTTCAGCAAATATCTTTCAGGGCAAAATAGGCAACCCCTCAGACGGAGAGAGGCGGATGGGGGGGATCGCCCATATGCCACTCAGGCAGAGATGCCCTCATTCCATTCCCCCTCCGATTGGCTTAGTCATTCTTCCATCTCCCAGGGTTTTCCCAATCATGAGGGACACCACCACCCCACTTTATTGGCTTGGTGAGCACACTGGAGTCTTTCCCATCTCTCATCCACTCAGAAAAAAGATGGGCTCCCTTTTTTGTCAGACTCGTTACCCTGGGTTACATAATTATAAGATTATTTTCAATAGATTCATAGATTCCAAGGCCAGGAGGGACCATTGTGATCATCTAGTTTGACCGCCTGTGTAACACAGACCATAGAGCATCCACAAAATAATACCTAGAACATTTTTTTAATAAACATCCAACTTGATCTACCACAACTCTTGGTAAGTTGTCCCAATGGTTAATTGCTCTCACAGTTAACAATTTGCACCTTATAAGTAATATATATTTTGTTAGGAAGTCAGCAACTTCACTCTTCAGCTCCCTCTACACTCTCAGATGAATACTGTGCAATTCTGGTTATTGCAGTTTAAGGCCCTGTTCTTGTAGATACTTAATATATCGAACTTCCTTTTGCTGTGCTGGTCTAAGATTTCGTCTAAGGGTGGTCTAAGTGCGGCTTGGGTGTTTAAAGATAAGCATGCATCTAAGTGGTCACAGCATCTGGGCCCATATTTTCAGTTTGTTTCAATGACTCCTTGTTTGACAACGTAATTTGCCAGTGTATTAATTTGCAGTGGGGTAAACATCACTCTAGTCTTCCCAGTCATGACGACTAATGTAAAAAACCCATTTAAGATTCTATACAGTGTCCTTATCCCCTTAAGGTTCCCCTTATCCACCAGTAATCTATCAGTCTTTCTACTTCCATATACCTAAATTAATTTAATATATTCTGTTCAAATAACTCCTTTATACTCATTTATTTTTACCTCTTAGCTACCATAGTTTTTCTTTTTCTTTTTACCTTCCTCAATAGGTCCCATTTTAGCCAGCACTTTTCAAAAGCTGCAAAAACTTATTCACTGAATAAATTATTTAGAAAATCAGAAAAAAATACTGAATAATGGACCTGCTTTTTTATTGTTCTGAACCTCATACAGTCACTTACATGTGTACACTATGGTAGCATTCACTTTGCATGAGTGTAAAGGCTTTATCCAAAGCCCACTGAAGTCAATGGGAAGCTTCAAATCAGGCCCTAAATGTCAAGAGGTTCTAAGACATAGAGAATTGGGCTCAATGTATTAAACAAATAATATATAGGCAGCTTGGTTTCTTTCTTGTTTCCTTTTTTAGTGTGATTAATGATTTGTAGGCTTTGTCATATTGTTCATCCCTAATTCAGCCAAAGGTTGTCATAATTTAATGTTATTATCATAACTTGTGCTAACTGTGCTTCTGCACATAATCAGTGTCATGGAATTGGGGCAATTTAAGAATGTTCAAAACATGTGGCTAATATGGCATTTTGACAAACACTACTATTGATCTAATTTATGAATTTAAACATTTTTCCAGATAAGCCTGATGTTGATATATTCCTGAGTAATCCTCTAAATGGAAATATACTGAATACTAAATAACATATGTCTGCTACATATCAAACCATGACTTGCTTCAATTTTCTTCACTCTTTGGTTGAACAGAGTTGTCCTTAAATCTTCTGATGGCTGTTCTAAGTTATAAGTTCAGTTATAAGTTCCTTTTACTTATCATTTTACAGTTTGAAGCATGCAACATGTTCATGTCCTTAAATATCTGTTGTGAAGGCTAAGGTATTCTAAATAGTATTCTAAACTGTAGACTGATCTTTCCAAGTCTCCCTTTCATACAGGATTGATTTTTTTTAAAAATATAAATGAGATGCCATTTATCTAGCACTATTAACTCTTTCTGGTAACAGTAGCAAGTAAACAACCTACTTTCTCCAGGGGGGTGGGGGAGAGAATGAATTGCGAGTTGCTTTGTGAGCTGTTAGGAGACATGGTACAAGTGCACCTAATCTAGCATTAAGTGCTCAAACTCTCTCTCTCTCTCTGACATGCATAGCAGCCTGAGAATATCAGAACCTTATGCTCCCTCCTGCATAAACAAGTTTAGAGGGCAAGAACTTAAAACCCTTGCTTTTTTGCCAGTTTTCTCTCTTCCTTTTCTGGGCTGAGTCAATGGTGGTGCACAAGTGGAAGTGAGCAGGAGCTAGGAAAAGAGTGGAGATTGAAGATACTTGGAAAACCCAGCCAAACCTTGCATTTCTTCCAGACATATCAACAGATGCCTCTCTTACCAAGTGACTCTTAAACACTAGTATCTCTAAGAGTAGCAACTCTGTTCAGAACCGCATTCACATCCTGATTTTTTTTTATGGATATGTTCCCTGTAATGGAAAGGGAGCGTCATATGTACAGCAACTGAATCAGGACTCCTCCCCATGCTGTCTGGCTCTCACCTAATTCTTGTTTGCCACATACAAACTTCATGAACAGGGGGCTTTCTCCTTCATGGCCCCGTTTCCCTACTTCCATGTGATTGAAATGGTTTTGTCTAGAGCTTGTTGAGAATTATTAACTAAGCATTGTTAGTTATTGGAAAATGTTTGTTCATCAACTGAAGCTTTGCATGGGAATGAACTATTTTAAAGAAAACTTTTGTTGAGAAGGCTTCTTGGGTCCAAAATGGAATACAGAGAGAGAATGAACAGCTACCACTTCTCTCTCTTCATCCCAGAATAACCAATATCCCAGTCATCAGGGCACTCACATGCCCTGGGGAAGAACCAGGTTCAAGTCCTTGTTCTGAAGGGGGAAGAGCGAAGACTCAAGCCCAAGTGTCTCAGTTACTAGATGAGGGCCCTGACCATGAGGCTATTCTGGGTGAATCTCTTTAAAAAATGCAAATGTTCATCCTGATGCACAATGGGAAATTATTTGAAATCTCCAATTTTCATGGGATGGGAAAACTGTCCCTGTCCAGCTCTAGTTTTGTGCCTCTATATGCTGCAGAGAAGACAGAAGCAAACAGGTCTAAATGTAAATTCCAGGAAAAGCCTCCTTTTAATATGGCTCCTGATAACACTGTTCCAATTAGTCCTTTGTTTGCAAAGGGGAACCAAATAAGGAATACATTAAATAGTTAGGGACTTGAGTAAATGTAACCATTCCGGCAAGTTGGTATGTCTCATCATTTTTCATGATAGCATATATTGACACACTATTATGTTGCCAGCTCTTATTAGTGCATGCTAGCAGAATGGTGATGCTGTCATTTTCTTAAGCTGCCCTGTTTTTGCTATGGCATGACATTACATGCTTGTTTTAAAACAGACATCTGCTCTTTGTGCTTATAACCACATTAGAGAATGCCAACATTGTACTGTAGTGAGGAAAAGCCAAAATTTGCTATTTACCCCAAATATAGAGCTAGATTGTATGAAAATATATCTCAAATTCTTATTTTTTCAGAAATAGCTTTTTATACATAAATTATAAAAATAAGCAAAAAAATTACATAAATGTATAAAAGCAACTGTAACTTGCTATGTTTCTTCAAAACAGGCTGATTTTTTATTAATGCACGTTATAACAAAAATAATATTCAGATTATATTATACAGCAGTTTTAGTTTATTAAATTGGGTCCATATAACTCCCATGCATAACAACTACTGCCTAGTTCTTAATGTTAAATTCAATATCTTATGGCATTGACTTCCATGTAATGAAGATAAATATGAATCATATTTCTAATTATCCTGAAGCTTAATTTTGGAGCACTTCATAAGAAACATAAATCAGGCATTGCTACAACACTTGTAAAATGTACTGAAATTATCAGTTGACAATATTGTATGAGAATGGGGGTCATTATCTTTCTAACCTGGGACTTCTAGAATATATTCCCTGCTGATTTTGTGGGCAAAAAGATGAGAAGAGGTCCCAAAGTGAACTGTAGTCAAGGTACAGTATTTAATCATTCTGTAGAAAATAAGGAGGGTAGAGATTTTGGTTTTGGTTTTTAAAGAGACAGTCAGTAGAATATTCTCTACATTTGCAACAAAGAAGAGTTTGAATAACTGTTAGAACAGGAAAAAAAAATTCTGACCAGATTTAGTGGCTTGCTCTGATTTGTGCAATTGTATTCAGCAGCCATGAGTACTTGGCTGAAACTTCACACGAAAAGTGCACTATCCATCATAATTCTCCAGTGAGAGAGCAGAAACAATCATGTGATTTGGTGACTAGCCAAACAAGATGAACAGCAAATAGTCTTGCAAGATATAAATGAAATTATACAGAACTTTGCCTTTGGAGTTTTTACTGATAAGATGCAGGGCTTTGGTGTAGCCCATTATTAGAGCTGATCAGAAATTTTTCAACTCAATTATTTTTGTTGGAAAATATTGACGTGTCAAAATGGAAACTTTTTTGCAGAAATCTATCTGTTTTGACTAAAGCTTTGTTAGGACTGTTTCTCAAGATGGAACTTTAATAAGACCCCAGCACAGCCAATAGCCCACTGGTCAGGGTACTCAACAAGGATGTCTGAATCCCAGGTTCAAGATTCTGCTCTGAATTGGGCAGAGCAGGGACTTGAACTTAGGGCTGTCAGAATCCTAAGTGAGGGCCCTAAACACCAAGAGAGTCTGGGGTGGGCGACTTTCATGTTTGCCATGAAAAAAAATCCAAAAGGTTTTGTTTGGCTGTGGAGAAAAAAAACAAACAAACAGGGACCTCAACATTTTTCAAAAACTGAATTCTTGTTTTCCAGTCAGTCCTACCCATTATAGAGATTGGGGGGCAGAAATTAAATTGAAGTAAAGAGCCAGATCCAAACATTACCTAAGAGCAGGGATGTTCAGATCTGGAGATCTGGTTTAGGTCCATCCACTGGGCTTGTTCGGAAAGCAGCATTCCTTCCCCTCAGGTGGACCAGCAGCAGTACTGCAACTGGCTGCTCTATATTCTTCAGAGGGAAGAATATCTTAGGGCATGGTCCTCATTTCCACTCTGGGGACAGAACAGCAGCACTCAAATCAGCTGTTACTGTAGGAAATAGCAATGCTTCTGTCACCCAAATATGTGCAGGAGCATTTGTTACCTTTTGCTGGAATGGGAGATCATTCTCCAATGAAAATGAGATACGTTGTCAAATATAGGTAGAGTAGTGGGTATTTTAAATCCTTCAGCTGGACTGAGATGTCTGTTCTTAATCCACCTTCTGGCAAGGTCAGTGTTATTAATTTGTGTTGATGCAGTCCAGCAATAGCTTCTGTGTAGTAGTGCCTGTTCATAATGCTGAGTTGACTAAATTAAAGTGCAGAATTTATTTCTCAATAATGTTGAGACTGAGTTACTGTCAAGTGGGACAAGGTAGAGAGTAGGAGGCTGGCAACATGCCAACATTAAAGTAAGATGGTGTTAAAGTGAATTGTTCGCTTTCCGTTTTTGTTGCACGTGCTCACTGACAGCAGCAGAGAGGCCAAGCCTGCAAAAGTAGCTGCAGAAACAAGAAAAAAATGGAGCTAAAAACTGTAAACGACTACAGTTTTCAACTAAACAAATCAGGAAAGCTTTGAAATATTAATAACAGGACTTTCAATGGTATCAAAATAAAAACTGAAAATAAGCAATAGCTATAAGAGGACACACAATGGGAAATACAAGTAAAACTCTGTGAAATGGAGAATGTGTTTGATTAAATTTAAACAGGCGCAGCTTTAATGTGAGTGTATTGAATAAAGACCCTAGGTATAGCCCACATAACATATCCCTCTGTTTATTTTTTAGGATTCATCTCTTTCATAGATGTCATGGAGTCCATTATTTTTAAATGTTTGCATTTTTTGAGATACGTGTGTATGATATAATGTGCACTTGGATGGTGGCTTTCAGGAGACCCTAGTTAAAATTCTACCATCAAATTGAAATTAGGAGAGGCACCAGGATGACTTCCCTATGTCTGGTGGATTCAGCCCCTTTCAGGGACTGCTTAAATCATCCCTAGTAGCAGGGGCATGGGCAGGGATTTAAATGTGACTACTTTTTGGGGGGGCACTTTAAACACCACCACCCCCCAGCCAATGCCCCCGGGTCCTGCTGCCTCTCCCACCCTCTTGGCTCCCACTGCCTCCTCGGGCTCCCCATCCATCCTCCCCAGTGACCCACTGCCTCCCCACCGTTGTCCTGGGCTCCAAACATTTACTGGAGGCTGCAGGGGAGGAAGGGACTGGGATCAGCAGGCTTCCCAGGCCTCTTCTCCCAGAATTCTGCTGCCAACCCAGCTTTCCTTCTCTGGGCCCCATGTAGCGGGGCTCAACAAAGCATTAGCTATAGTGCCTTTCCCAGGCATGTCTCTTCAGCTGCTCTCAACCCGACTCTCATCCTGGGACAAAGGGGGGAGGATGGGATGGGGTGTGACGTTATGAGTGTAATATAATATTTCATGAAAGGTGACAGGGCCAGGAAGAGTTAATTAACTCACAGAATAACCTGACCTAGGGATGAACCTTAAGGACTGGTTAGGAAGATAGGTAAATGAATAGAGCTTTGAAATGCAAGTCTGCATTGTTAGAGATCTCAAGGGTAGATGTTTGCTCAGATCTTGTGATGTAAGCAAACAAGTCTTGTCTATTGCTATAACTTTAATTCAAAGATCAAAAAAAAAGAGTATTAACATTTATGATACTTGAGTGAAATAGTATTATTGTCTATATGTCTCTTTGAAGGTTGTAGTAACCTGTAGCTGAACTGTTTAATGGATAAATTACCCTGTGCTAATTGCCATGATGTTTAGAGGAAGGAGAATTAAGCCTATTGTTTTCTCAGGCCAAAAGGCTGCTGAAAATGTATAAGAACCCTGGGACATGATCATACATCATCTCAGATCTGCTTTGGTTTCAAGAGGGGGGAACCTTAAGCCATAAGGATTGAGATCCCCAGTCTTTGACTGGAGCCACCCTGAATATGGACATTGGACTATAACCTATGGACTATTTCTAAAAGGACTTTTGGCAACTACAAGCTCACCTCTGCTATGTATCTAAACCTCAAGAATTGAATTCAAGTCTGTCTGTATATTGATCTTTTAACCAACACTCTCTCTCTTTTCTTTTTTAATAAATTTTAGCTTAGTTAATAAGAATTGGCTATAGCGTGTATTTTGGGTAAGATCTAAGTTATAATTGAACCTGGGTATGTGGCTGATCCTTTGGGATTGGAAGAACCTTTTCTTTTATATGATGAGATAGGATTCTCAATAATCATCATCATATCTGACAGGTGTGTCTGGACGGAGGCCTGAGGCTGGGTACTTTAAGGGAACTGCGTTGTTTGGACTTCTGAGTAACCTGTACGGTAATATAGAAGTTGTTTTGTGCTGGCTTGGAAAATCTAAGTATTGGAATATCCACCAGCGTTTGGGGTTTGTCTGCCCCGTTTTGTTTGCAGTTCACCCTGATTGAGTGACCTCAGCTGGCTCCAACAGGCAGCACCGTCACATGGGGGGAGGGAATCTTTGGGCCAGGGCTGGGCAGAAGCTGTGGATGGTGCCGGAGATGAATATTGGGAGATGGGGGGCATGCCCCTTCTTGCACCCCTTGCGCACTCCCCTGCCTCATAGAAATGTCCTGTCCCCAAGATAATAAAGAAAATACTCTGAGATCAGAGCTCTTATTTGCCTTTAGAATTGCAAGACTGCATCAAATTATCACTGTTTGTCACAAATGTTTATGAGAGAGGATACTCTCCCAGCTTCTCTTCATCTCCCAAAGTCCCTTTCACCTAATCTCATTTACCATCAAACTTACATAAGTCAAATATTGTAATCAGTGTACATAATGTCTTTTCAGGTCTAGGGATATGAATGCTTCCAGCAGAATGTGTTTAATAATCTTGTTTCCTGTTACTTCTTTGCTTAGACGTCTGGTTATGAGAAGGCATACTTTGTTTATACGGGAAAATGAATGAATATATTCCTTAGCCGTCCTAAATCTTCTCTCTGAGACTACATCCACACCTGTTGGATACAAGATTTAACACAGGAAAAGGTCAAAATTGTTGTGGAACCCCCTTTCAGTACCAGCACTCCACAGGATGGGAGTGGTGGTGATTGAAACAATTTAATCAGCACCCTCATTAAGTCATCATTAAGCTCTGGTCTGCTTACTCACACCAGTGAGATCTCAGTGAGAGTTTTCATTCCTCCACAGGTGAGGAGGCCCAATACATTAAAAAAAAACCAAACATGTGGAGGGTGAGATTAGGTTTATAAAGGATGGCTCTGATTTGTGGTTATTAACATGCTGAAATCTGTCTCCTTTTACCTCAGCACAAATGAAGTTCTAGTTGCTTAGAATAAATTGGGAAAATATATTCTGGGGATACACAGCTATCTTCTGCCAATACACTGACTTCTGAATCCAGCCCTTTTAACTACAGTACATGAATCTGGGATTTATTGATCAGGATAGTTAATTGTAGGAAATTTAATTGTGCCTGATGATCATTCTGGCTAATTCAGCAGTTGGTATTGTATGATATCTGTGGGTGTTTAATTTGTAGCCTGGGGGAGTTACTCCTGCCTTGTGCAGCCACAGCAGCAGCTGCTGGATTGGGTTTTGTGGCGTGAATCCAAAAAACTTAAATACTAAACAAAAATGATTTCTGGCCTCCTGCCAAAATAGGCCACTTTTCCATCTTTTGGAGAGATTTCAATTTTTAATCATCTTTCTTTTTTTAATGTTTTTGGATCTCCTGAATCATCTTTCTCTCTAAATGCTGACTTGACTGGCAGCCAAACTTTATTTTGGCACCTCTCTGAGAGGCACCGCGCTTACTGGTCAACAGTTTCATTATTCTTGCAGAAGTTCATGGAATACCAAGTCAAATCGCCACATCTGAGCACCTCCCAACTATTTATGGATTTATCCTCCTAACACCCTTGTGAGGGAGAGAAATACAATTACCCCATTTTACAGATGGATATAAGTGGGGCACAGAAGGATTACATGACTTCTCAAAGCCATACACACAGTTTGTGATAGAGCCAGGATTTAGACCCAGGTCTCCTGTGTCCCATTCTGGCCACTTAACTGCATGACCATCTTTTCTCTCCATTAGTCATTGGAGAGCCCGTGCAGAGAGTCAACCATTGGGGTGTGCAGCAATCTGAGTTACCTGGCAGATGGACTGCTAGGTTTTGTCCCATTGAAACTTTTCCTGGATGTGTTACTTCATTTATAGATATGAGTGGCTATAATGATGTTTGGTGAGGAGAAATAGGAAGGGGGTATTACCACTATATACAGCATTAGTGGCACTATTACTAGGATACTGTAACCCACTTTAAAATTGATGTTGACAAATTTGAAAGGATTCAGAAAAGGGCTACAAGAATGATTCAATGTCTGTTTAAAAAATACCTTAAAATGAGACACTAAAGAAGCTCAATCTATTTAATTTATCCAAGAGAAGGTTAAGAGGTGATTTGATCAGTCTATAAGTACTAGCATAGGGAGAAGATTTCTGATAGTAGAGAGCTCTTTAATTTAGGAGACAAAGAGAAAACAATATCCAGTGTCTGGAAATGGAAGCTAGATAATTTCAGACTAGAAATAAACTGCAAATTATTAACAGTGGGTATAAATAACCACTAAGAAATTTACTAAGGATGTGGTGGGTTCTCTGTCACATGAAGTCTTAGACATCCTGTCTTGATTATAAAGATATGCTCTAGCTCAGCCTGAATTTATGGTCTTGATGCAGAATCAGTTGGTGAAATTCTGTGGCCTGCATTACAGCGGAGGCCAGAGTATATGATCAGAATGTATCCTTCAGGTCTTAATCTATAAATGGGATAATCACCAACCCCAAATCTGTCTGACAGGATGGGGCCCAGTATGCCAGCAGGAATGCAGTACATAATCTGTAACTCATTCCATGGTCACTTAATCTGGACTAGTATTTAAAGAGATCCAATGTGTTGACAGTGTAACACAAGCAGTGGTCACCAGTCTTCAAACTGGAGAGAGATGGGGAGAACTATGGGATTTCCTCTTCCATAATGAATGTTAGTTGTGTGTATTACATTTGTTAGTATTTAGTAAATAGTAACCCTTTTAGTCCTCTTTTCCTTTTTGTATAGTAATTTCATTCACTTATTTATTTTCCAAAAATCTTTATGGTATTATTAGCAAAGAGTGTGTTTGAATTCTAAGGCCAGAGTGCTGGTTTATAGCCTGTGAGTGACCTGTATTCAGAAATTCCATATGATTGAGTATTGGACTATACACCTTTCTGGCTGGCACCTCCAAATCTCTGTGTGTGTGTGTGTGTGGGGGGGGGGGGGAAATAGTCAGGAAAAAGACCTCCTCATACTACTAAAAGTGCATATAGAGATATAAGGAGGACTTGGGAGATTGATAAGAATTGTTATTGCAGATTTTTTTTTTGTAATGATGAAACGGAGATCCATTAAACGAAGTTTTGGGGAATTGCTGATTGTCCCAGCTGTTAGTAATAATCTCCAAATTAGTTTCCTCTTATTTTAACAATCATGTAACCTAAAGATACCATAAAGGAAATTCCATAAGTAATGAGGTAAAACAAAAATGTGAATACATAACACAAGGTGAAATTAATCATGGGAGAGTATTTTTCTCTTCAAAATGATAGAGATTTGTGGAATTAGTTGGGGAATGCAAAACTTCCAGCCTCTCACCTGCTGCAGAGAAGAGAGAAACAGTGGCCAGCTATTTACCTAACACCAAGGGCGATAATGTATCTATTGTTTCTGTATTCTGTATAGCGCTGTACTAATCTTTGATTAAATCATTCCATCTGACACTATGTGGCAATCTAAAGTTGTTATTGAGCTCAAATATACAATACACTAGAGTTCTGTTTAGAATAAAAGGGATAGTAGAGATATCTTTTCAAATTCTTCAGCTGCAGTTGCACAATGTGGTGATGAATGCTTCAAATACCTGCAGATCTTTGACCATTCCAGAGCATCACATTTCTATGTTGATACTTTCAGGGGTTATTTTTCAGAGATCATGTGTATAGCTCCAAGAACAGAAGAACAGCAATGGAGTAACAATGCAATAATATGTACCTGACTGATATCCTCCTGACTTCATTCTCTTTCTTTCTCCATTAATGCTGTATTGGCTGAAGTCTGCTGCACATTGCTAACATGTTTTCTCCATGCTAGTCCACAGTTATTTTTAAAGTGCCTTGGATGATTTTCCCAGGTGGATACCTAGTTTTCCTTTACTACTGACAATCTATCTGCACAGAAAGCAAATTGCTGTGCTGCTGCCACCACATCTATAATGAACAAATGTTGCACCAAGGACATTTTCCCATCCCCAACAATACACTATTTTGTCCTTCAAATGACTCTTTCATATGCTGGGACCAACATGGCTACAACTACACTGCATCTCAGGAATAGTCATGAGCAGTAATTCAACAGTTTTGAGTATCCCCTGAGTATCAATGTAATTGCTAAATTCTCCCCCTGCCAACTGAACTAATTGAAGATGCTCTTGATGGTACAGAAGACTGGGAAAATTTCTCTTTTATACAAACTGCTTTTCTGTCCCTTTATTCCCGCTGGAGTCTGGAGTCCCGACTTTGCTAATGTACAGTCCAGACAGAGGATCCTGGATTCTCTGTCATTTCTACTGGTCCTCTACTTAAATGATCACCTGGATGTTATTCTAAGTTTTAGCTAATCACCTCCACATTCTCTATAAGGAGAGAAACATCAGTACCTCCCTTCGCTGTTAAAATGCTTATGCCCTTCTTAGTTTTTTTTCTTTCTGTCACTTTCTTTAAAGGATAACAGTACTGTTACTAACAGTATGTTTTCAGGAGTAGGGGGTGCTCCTTACATGTCTTAATTTGGATTATATGGTTACCCATTTACTGTGTATTATCTGATGCTAACAATGTCTTGTTTCACAGTCACTGTTACAGATTAACCTAATTGTTTAGCACTGAAATGGACCAATCCATATCACTCATATCATTGTTTGTAGCACTGGCACAGCTGTTTCTTTTCAGCACCAGCCCTCCCTTAGCTGTTTTCTCCTGGCCTGTGATTTTGATGCTGTTATGTAACTAGCCTTGAGTTTTCCTATAGCTTCCTTTACAGTTTGTTTTGAAAATCTCTCAAACCAGGGCATCACAAGTTAGACACCCACATCCATCTGTAAGGATGTAAGTAATATTAATCTGATTTTTCAGATGTGTTGATCACATTAGTGGGTGCTCAATTCCTCTGAAAATTGGTCCATTTTTATTTAGCTGCTGATCAACAAAGCCAAGACAGTGGGTGTGATTCTAAAGATATACTGGAAATTAAGTGGATTTTTGGGGTGGGAGGATTAGATTAAGGTAACGTTTTCAAACAATCTCCCATTCTACTACCTCTAATTCAGCCTTCTCCCACTTTTCTTCTTTCCTGCTTGACCTCCTCATATAAGTGCCTCCTTCATTTATCCCATCCTTCCCTTCTTTCCTCTTTTAACTTACAAATGTTTAATCTTTTGATGGCTATTATTAAAACATAGGTTTCAAATGTGGGGTGGAATGATGATGGCATTATGGGTTCCCTGACATTAGCTCTCATTTGAGTTTGCTTTGCCCATTTTTATTGTGAATGTACATTTGATATTAGGTTCCAAATGATCTATGCCTCTAACCTTCCCATTGCATAATTTCTGTTGCAGCCTGACTTTGATACCTGGGAAGCTACTAGAGCAATGTATAAAACATTACATTTGCAAATACCTGTAGAATTAAGGGATAATCACTAGCAGCTAGCATGGATTTACAAAGAACAAATCATGCCAAACCATCTTGATTTCCTTTTTGACAGGGTAACTGGTTTTGTGGATGGGGGAATGCAGTGGTTATAATATACCTGGACTTAAGCAAGGCTTTTGACACAGTCCCACATGACATTCTGATAAGTAAGCTGGAGAAATGTGGGTGTGGCAGAACTACCATTAGGTGGATACATAATTGATTAAACAACTGCTAACAAAGAGTAACTATTAATGGAAGGATGTCAGATTGGAGGGAGGTCTTAAGTGGGGTTCCACGGGGATCTGTTCTGGGTCTGGTGTTGTTTAACATCTTCATTAATTACCTGAATGTAGGTATAGAGACCATACTGATCAAATTTGCCGATGACACAAAGCTGGGGGGGAGGGGCGGCTGCCAACACTTTGGAGGACAGAGCTAAGATTCAGAGGGATATTGATAAATTGGAGAACTGGGCTATAGACAACAAAATTAAATTCAACAAAGACAAATGGAAGGTACTACACTTCGGGAAGAAAAAATAAATGCACAAATACAGAATGGTGAATAACTGGCTTGGCAGCAGCCAATGATCTGAGAGTTGTGATGGATCACAAACTCAACATTAGTAAGAAATGTGATGCTGTTGCAAAAAAAAAGAGGCATGCAAGTCACAGGAGGTGATAGTACCCTTCTACTTGCTGCTGGTTAGTCTTCAGCTGGAGGATTGAGTCCACTTTTTGTCACCAATGCATAGAAAGGATGTGAAAAACTGGAAAGAATCCAGAGGCAATAAAGATGATCAAAGGGATGGAATGCAAACCATATGAGCAAAGACTGAAGGAACTGGGTATGTTTAGTTGGAAAAGAGATTGAGTTGGGGACATGTTAGTGGTCTTCAAATTCTTGAACAGCTGCCATAAAAAAAAATGGAGAAAAGTTGTTCTCTCTTGCCACAGAGTGCAGGAAAAAAAAGCAACAGGTTCAAACTATGGCATAACAGATTTAGATTAAATCTCAGGAAAAGCTTCCGAACTGTAAGAACAGTAGGACAATGGAACGGACTGCCTAAAGAGGTTGTGGAAGCTCCTTCACTGGAGGTTTTCAAAAGGAGGCTGGATACCCATCTCTCTTGGATGGTTTAGACACAACAAATCCTGCATCTTGGCAGGGGGTTAGACTGGATGACCCTTGCAGTCCCTTCTAACCTTATGATTGTATGATTCTATAATGCTAGATGGTGGTCATTTTGATAAGTTACAGATGCATATGTATAGGATCACACTCTAGTTTAGTTCCTATCCATGAAATCAGTGGGATCACTCATTGTAGAAAATGGGAAGTAGTTACTGCAGGACTGGGACATTGGACTCTTAAAATTCTACCTCTCCTGTACATAAGCTCTTTGCAGTACATTGTCTTTCAATGTTAATCAGTGACAATTCATCTTGAATTCATGCTCTGTTATAAAGCTTCTCCTTTCTGTCAGGTAAATGTATTTTAAGATTGCAGGGTGAAATCCTAGCACCATTGAAGTCAGTGGAAAAACTCCCATTTTTGGCAACCAGGTTTCACCATAGTACTGTAGCCTTGCCACGGTTACATGAGGGATTCTCTCTGTTAAACAATATTATATCTAAATAAGATTTAATTGTGCATACAACATGAGTTTCTTTGCTGTCTGCTGTGTATAGATTTGAACAAGCACCAAAGGGTGGTCAGACATGTGTGGTATTTCACTTATGATTTTTATGTTTAAAAAACAACTAAAACCAAAGTGCTTTTGTTTAACTAGCAAAGCATAGCCAATAACAAACAACATAGCAGTCTACAGTAGAATATGTATGGGAATTACATTTTCCACTACATTTGACCGTGGGCATCAAAATCTTTCAATCCACCTATAGATTTTTAGTTCAGACAGAGGAGATAGGATAAGAAAGCAATTGCTAGAGAGAGTGCAGAATTATGCTGATTCAGAATTCAAGACAGCTATGAAATTTTAACATAAATCAAAATTTGTACTTTGCTTAATACAAAATGATGAGGCATTAAAACTTTTTCAAATTAAATAGACACATTTAAGCCTTCTTTACAGTCACTGAAGAGGACTCAACAGTGTTCTTAGCATAAATTAAAAAATGAAGCTTTCACTAAATTACAAATCTGAAATCAACATTCAGTGATTCCCTGAAATAGAATTTATGAAAATCTGCAGAGCTGTGGTCAGAGTAACGTAAAGCTAGTGAATAACTTGTAAAGTTCATTTAAATTGTATTACCTTTTTTCCCTTCATGAACAGAGTGCAATATTCTCTAAATTGTCATTCAAAAATATTTGCAAATTTCTTCTGCAGTTATTTACTGGTTTGTAGATTGTCCACAAACACTTCAAGGAAATATTCAGTTTAAGGTAGAATTTCACACTGTGTTGGTCACACTGGATGAGTTAGGTGACATACACTGCTACCTCGATATAACGCCACCCTATATAACGTGAATTTGGATATAACGCGTTAAAGCAGTGCTTCGGAGGGGGTGGGGGGGCGGGGCTGCGCATTCCGGTGGATCAAAGCAAGTTCAATATAACACGGTTTCACCTATAACGCGGTACGATTTTTTGGCTCCCGAGGACAGCGTTATATCAAGGTAGAGGTGTACTTACACAGTGGGATCTTGTAATATTACAATCAAATATACAATTTGCATGTATTGAAGTATGCAAACTTAAAAACCACTTTTTTGTCTTTCTACAAATTGGGCACTTGCATCTTTGTGGAAAGATATGTGAAAGGGTCATGAAGATAGCTGAATCCGAAATAACTTCTGAATGTCAACAACCATTGATGGAAAGCATTTTACTCTACTTGTGTGAATCTTGTATGCTACTGATCCCCGCTCATATTAGCTAACATCTATTTAAAAGATGTAAAGTTCTAAAAGGAACAACGCAACAAAGCTGTGGTGTGTTTTAAAGTAGAGTTGATCAAAACCTTTCTATTAAACTCCTTTTGGACAGAGAGTTTTTGTTTTTTTTTGTTTTTTTGTTTGTTTTTACAAAATCAATTTTTTCACAAGACGTATCTGCTTTCCATGGAAAACTTCAACTTTTAATGGAAAAACTGAACAACTGTAAACAAAATTGGTCTAAACTTCTGTCTGAAAACAAAACAAAATAACAAGAGAATTCTTCTTTTATGTTTCTTATGGGACTTGTAGTTTGTGTACCTTATATCACCGTTCTCATCTATGGGTCAGGCTCTGTGGCTGGACTACCTCTCCCATGATGCACTGAAATAACTCATCAAGAAGGGAGACTGATCCCCCAAGAGAGATAGAGAGAGTTCATCTGTTGCACACTATGAAGAGAGGAGAATGGGGCCTGAGCCACTGCACCAGCCTTTCTGATATATGTGTTTGGTTTTCAATTACCTTGCTGAAAATTCAAAGTTTTCCATGGGAAGAAAACACTATTTTCTGACCAGCTCTTGTTGTGGAAGATAGAATAGGATTTTTTTTTTAATTAGGATACTGTAGCTCTAAAAGAAAGTTTTAGAAAGCCCAGAAACTCTGACTTGAAAATCCAGAAGGCACATACTGAGTGTTTCATAAACAACGAAGATTCTATCACTGTGTCTCTGCTTACCATTTCCTGCACTTACAGTTATCTGATGATAAAAAGCACATTAGACTTTAATTGAATGTTTCTGTGTAAATACTATGCCTGAAAAAAATCTCAAATTTTCAAGATAGTAGTCAAAAATTCATAAAATATTTTACTTGTGGTTTTTTATTAGCTGTAATGAATATTGAATAAACATTTGAAATATAGATATCTAGATATAGATATAGATATATATAGATATAATCTTAATTCCATATAAAATTTCTTTCTCTGAGCTTCCTTTGCAGATTTTTAGACAGTTTTTAACAATTTTTACATGTATAAACTGTTGGTAAACAGACTTTCTACAACTTGGATCAGAGAAAGAGATGTGTGAGTGACTAAAGTGGAGCTTCAGGAGCCCTCAGAACAATTATACATTTCATGGGGCTCCCTTCTGACTATCCTCAAAACTTATTGGCATTGCAGATTTCCTAGAGGAGGAGATTGCAAGAAAGCTGGAAAACTGTTGTGATCATGTAACTGAGGGAGTGTAATTGAGTATATGGACATTTCCTAACTTTTTGGTGCTTTACTTTGCAAATTTTACAAGTATATATATAGTATTATTTCATCCATAAAAAGCAACCATGTAATTTTATCTTGAATTACTTCCATTTTAGATTGGGGGAGTCAATAACAAAACGAGATAAAAATAAACTCTGCATGATGGAGAAAATAGTGTGTGTATTTGCAACATGCTCCATAAGGTGTGTTTAAAAATAACTGCTGCCTCTGCTGACTCCTAAAAATGTAAAGGTGAAGTACAAAGAAAACAGTAAGTGAACAGCTGCATATCCCTAAATAAGCCTAGATTGTGCAATCTTTATTCATACTGGTGACCACTTACTTACACAATTAGACCTAATAAAGCTAACATGCATTAACATCAATACATGTTTTTATCCAGGTCTTAGCATGCTATATTTGAAAATGTATGGTTAAAAGCTGATCTCACAGCTATTTACATCTAGTTTCTTGCAGTTAGTAAATCACTTCATAAAATAAATTGGTTCCTGAAAAGTTAGTGGATGTGAGGTAGAAAATCAAATCTCTATCCTGTGCAGGTTTCATCTTGTGCTCTCACTTGTAATTATTTTGTTATTTTAAGATGGGTGAATCAGAACCACCAGTGATGATAAAATGTTCACTACTCAATAGAGATTGATGTTAATTGTAGAATTCCACTGGGCCTGGGAGCAATACCATTGTTAGCTTCCTCTAGATAAAGCCAACATGAATTAAATCAACAACATCTGCAGTATTGCGTCGGTCATATACTGCTTGTTAGTAATATAGAGCAAGAGGGAGAAAATGCTGCTGGCATTCTACAATTCCCATCTCCACTGCAAAAGTGTATAATATATTTTTCCTTTACGAAAATAGTTACTATTAGTCTTTCATGCAAAACTATTTAACACAGTTGATTTGGTATTGTGCCATCGGTATTCATTCATTTCATAAGCATTAGACCACATTGTGAACATTTTATGTGGCTTTTGTTCTCTTGCACTGACTAAAATGAAAAGAAAGGGTGTGTGGAGGGAATTACTTAGAAATATGCTGAATAGTTCTAAATAATTCAGATAACTACAAATCTGGATGCTTGCCAGCAAGCAAGCAACGCTGATACTTATCTATTTTTTTCTGCTTCACTTCATCAGATACATTTAAACTGGACTCTAGGAGGAATGTTATCCATGAGGTGTACAGGGAATTAGCTGAATCACTTCCACTGACTATAGCAAGAATTGTGTTCCTAATTCCCAGTGTGTGCTCTAAAATGACCCCCCAGATATTTCCAAACAAGCTGTTAAACTGAAAACAAAGCAGATCCAAGAATAGAGAAGGGAGGATGTTTCTGAAATTTCAAGTGGTTCACTTTGCAGAAGTCTCTCTCCCCTCCCCCCAGCTTTTATTGTTCCATAAACAACATATTCAACTTCTGTGGTATTACTGCAATAGGTATCCAAGTCAAAGATCTGTGGAGAAGGTGGCAATGACAAAGCAGAGTAACTTCAGGATAGTCAACTTTTCTTCTATCACTGCTTAAGAATTCAGTTTAGAGGACTCTTTCCTTCTCCTCCCCCTGGATAGGTGAGTTGCTTTATTTTTATGTCTGAATGGTGTGAGGTTTCTCAATACCATGTAATATCATGCTGTAATAATTGGAAACATGGTAATTTTTGTTTGAACTCCATAGAAAACAGTATTTATTAGAAATTACAGCTGAAGGCAGATGGGAAATCACTTGCCTTTAAATCCCACAATCTACAGTGCAGATTAGGTTCTTAAAGCTTTTCAGAAAGGTACTTCCTACAGTGTTCAACTTAGACAGATCTGATATGGTTGTCTATAGGAGTCTTGTTGACAAGAGATGTTTGGTTCAGTCTGCATCAGGTTCCATTATAAGCAACATAAGTTCCTCTCTTAAAAATGGCAGTGATGAGATGCTGAAAGAATCTCTTATATCTTGCTTTGTTTTGGTGCCCAGAGTGAACTTTGGTGTCCTGCATGGATGGAGATTAAAACTCAAGACCGTTCTTCTGAATGGTTTATATGCAAAGGACCTGAGCCTGTGAAAGGCTGATCACTTCTTGGAAGGCTCTGAATGCTCGCTAATCAACATTGGGGATCTCTCTGTTTTTCTTCCTTAGTGCTTAGGGAAGGCTTGAGTTTAGGAATGTATGGATTATGGAGCTGGTTTTGTTGGTGAGTTCATTGGTGTGTGATTACTGGCTAAGAGAGGAAGTCTAAAATATATATTAAAATATATTAGGCTATGCTGACACATTAAAGGCATACAAACACAAGTTTGGCACTTATTGATTGATAACTGAAACTGGACAGGTATTAGGTCTATTCCCATTAAAATCCATGGGACCTGAAGGTATTCAATATCTCCTAGGAGGATATTCTATCAGAGGACTGGAGAGTAGAAAGTGAGATTGCTATTAGAGCTGGGTGAAACTTTTCAGGAAAATAGTTTATTCACACACGCACAAAAATGCAGTTTTGGTTGACCTGTAACTATTTGCAAATTTGGCATGAATTTGCCGAATTTTTCATCCAAAAATAAATACACATTTTGGATTTAATACTATTCACAAAATAAGCAGTGGAAAAGGGGAAAGAGTAGTAGCCTCATAACTTTTAGTCCAGTGATTAGGACACTCACTCAAGATGTGGGTGATCTCGGTTCAATCCCCAACACCACCTGCTCTAGTGAAGGGATGTGAATGTAGGTCTCCCACATTAGCACTGAGGTGGGGCTCCCTCACTCTCTCCTGGTGAAGTTGTTTAACGTTTAATAAACAATTAGCTAGTGGAGCAGGGAATTGCAGTTGGGTCTGCTACATCTTAGATGAGTGCACTGTAGAGTCATTCTCACTCTTTCTTGCCCTAATTATGAATGAATATGAATGTCACTACAACTCAGCAGAACTTGGGAAAAGGGAGGGGCAGGAAGAGCTAGCTGCAGCCAGGAAGCACCTCTAACTTATGCCACTGGCATAAGGTCCCTCGGTGATCTTACACCACTGAAGGATCAAGTGTAACAGAGCTCCCTTCCTCCCTTGTACTGGGGTTGGGGTGGGGCTAGTGCAGGAGGTGGCTCCACTACTATTTTTAGTCTTACACCAGTTTTATGTTAGCAGAAAGTTTCCCTCCACAAGGAGATAACTCTGTGGTCATGTGCAGCTAGAATATGCCCCCTAAGTGGCACAGATCTGCTGTAGCAGCCCAGAGATAGATCTGAGGCTGCAGAGGCAGCTGGTGCAGCTCATTGCCTTTGTCCGTCAGCCTCAGCCCCTCAGTCAACTACTGCAACATCTCCTCCTCCTCCAAAGCCATGATGGATGCTTCAAAATCAATATTGGGAGTATGAAGACAGACAGCCCAGCCTAACATCTCAGACAAATGACTGAAGGCACTCCTCCTGCCATGGGGGGAAAATGGACAACAAAGACGTAGATAGGCACACCAGCCTCTGTACTACTTTATTCTTCTCACACCCTTCAGACTATCATCTTCCCTACCTACCCACTTTTCTTTATGCCTCTCCCTGCCACTTCATAATGTTCCTTATATTACTCTGAATGCTCAGACACAGATCCATTTTATACAAACCTAGGTCCTTTTGTTTGTTGTGCATGCACAATATCTTGTGGAAGCACTCAATACCTCACAAGATCCAGAACATATATATTAATTCTTTCACTGAATGGCAACTTAACTGTCTTGTTAAAAAGTGTATTATAAAAAGTAGCCATTTTTTATAGCTCAACTAGAGGAAACTGCCTTCCATTATAAATGCGTTACTATATTAAGTGTTTAAAGAGAGGTACAACAAAGAGTTCATAATTATACTGTCATCAAAGGCTCCCCATGCCCTTACTTCCCATGTTTGATGAAATAATCAAGTGATATACATAATCAGGAAGATGATTACTAAATCAATTAAAACACTGCTTAATTTGTTGCTCACAGCACCTGTTGTTGGCACTGGATTTCAGTTAATGTTTCCCTCCCTGTTGGCTGTTACAGTGGAAAGTACTGGCAGAACCTAGCTTATCCTGTTATCTTTTCTGACCCTTCACAGTAGTGCTGGTCTCTGGCACCACATCAGTCTTCTGATGGGGAAATATCAAAAACATTTCTTGCAGCTTTTTATTAAGGCCCTAGACCAATGTCAAATGAATTTAATGGAAAGACTCCAATTGACTTCAGTGGGCATTAGATCAGATCCCAAACTCCTTGAAGAATCCTCCACTCATGTACCTTTCACCCTTGTGTTTTACATATTTGTGAAAACAATAATGCCAAAAAAAAGTCAGCGATGCTATTGAAAGAACAATGCTAATGACACCAAGTGCATCTTCACCTTGACAGGCACATCATCCTGCTCTTTTCTTACTGATTATTATTTGTATTAAATATTTAACTTTGTACCATAACTTTTCATGGTGCTTCACAGAGAGGTTAAAAAGTCATGATCCCTGCCCTGAAGAATCTACAGTCTCTCAGACATACATAGAAACAGATGAAGTGAGGGATGAACATTAAAACAAAGATAAGGTGAGTTGCAATGTATTGTGAATACTTTACTTTTGTCCTCCTGTGAAGGAGGAGGTAGGAGGAAAGTAGGGTGATCAGATGTCCCAATTTTTATAGGCACAGTCACAATATTCAGGGCTTTGTCTTATATAGGTGCCTATTAACAGCCCACCCCCATCCCGATTTTTCACATTTGCTATCTGTTGACCCTGGAAGAAAGGGCTGTTGTAGGTAAAATGGGAATGGTGGTTGTTGTTGGAAAGTAAGAAAAAAAATAGATTTGAAGAGGTATTTGAAGGAGGTGTTGGTTGATACAAATGCTGAGAACCCACAACTCTCACTGAAGTCAATGGAAGCTGAAAGTGCTCATCATCTTTAAAAATCTGGCCACTTCTATTTGAATTCCTAAATATGGATTTAGGTTTTTTACATTAGGGAGCTTCATTTGAACATGTCACCCTTAATGACACGATAGACTCTCAGTATTATATCAATCTACTGTAGGTTAAGGCCTGGTCAAAAACTGGTACTCCTGGGAAAGGTTCATAGTCAGAAAACAAGATGCAAAACGCCATTAAAAATTTCAGACAGTAGCTAAACAAACTGTTTATCCTTAAACACTGTGCCCTATAAATCCAATCTTAACATTTTTAATCTCCAGAATTCTGCCTGACGCTAGTCAGATAGAACTCTTCCACATTGTCCATTCTCAAATGAAACTGAATGCCAATGTGAAAAGCCAGTATCTCTTTAGTGTGGCCTATGATGGGGTTCAGATTGGCCATAGAAGCAATATCAAACGAGCTTGAGAAATCTCGGACACTTAACCAAAACTTGTAGGCTGCCTTGCAATTCCAAGAATGTGTCGCCAAGTGGGGTAAGACATTTAGGAAACCTGTCAAAGGCTTGTCAATCATAACTGGCACAGTAAGCTGTCTCTTGTGTGTGGATGCATCAAAACCGTTCACTCAGAAATGACATAGCTGCGTGGACCGTCTAAATAGCTACCAGGCCAAGAAAGGTGATCAACCGCTTCAAACAACCGATGTCCCTTTGTGATTTCTTTGCTTCATGTAAAGCATTCCATATATAATATGGCTTAGTATTTGGAATATGCATTTTACTTATTTTTTCAGTATGTTATAGACAGTGGTTGTCCTTAAAACGTTTTTTTCTTTTAAGCTGTTTAACCATTATCTCTGTATGTCCTCATCCTAAGTAAAGAAAATACTTGCTCATACCTGTAATACAGTCCTAACAATAAAATAGAATGTAATTCAGCAATGTAATTCAGTTTGTGCTGAATATGTAACTACCTACAAAGATTAGACTTATGTCCTCAACAATAGCTCCTCAGAAACCCATTGCTACCTAAATGGCATAAAATTAACTGAATACCATCTTATTTACATATAGTGCTTTTTATTGTATGTATTTGATTTTCATCAGTTAAAAACAGATTCTATGTTATAAGCAATTCCCCACACTTTAAACATTGCAGTATATTGTATATCGACATGAGGTCCTTATATCTGGATATATGCTGTGAATAAAAACATAAGGGATTAATGCAAAATTTGCCTCTTATAATCCCTACATTTTTTCTTGATTAGTTTCTATGAAGAAAGTCAATAGAAATATTCTTTAGAATCTGCGACCAAATCCAGAGATGCTGAGCACGTGTAATTACCAATAGAGGCACATAATCCCTCAGGAGCTTGCCCCTGCAGATTTTGTAGCTGAAAAGTAAACAGTCTCTGGCCACACAATATATGCTTCTTGGACTTGATCCTGCAAAGTGCTGAGCACTCCTAGGAGGTGCGGAGCGCACTCACTGAAGTACCTAGGAGTTGAGGGTGCTCAGCAGCTTGAAGGCTCCAAGCCCTTACTGACCATATTTCAGTGTGAACCATTCATCATCTATAATGTCCCATTGTGGGCAAATCTAGAGTTTATGTTTGAAACTTCAGCAAATATTTCCTAGAGGGGCGAGGGAGGGGAGTTATGCCAAGCTTAAAATGCTGAATCTGCAACATCTTCCATAATTCAGGCTTTAATACTCAATATGCCATAGAATCATTTCACTACATTATATTGTGTCATGTAGTTTAGATATGGGACTGGGAGGCAGCAGTTCTGACACACTGTTTGTGTGACCCTGGGGAAGTTGCTAAAGAATCTCATAAACAATAGATGTGGAATTAGAGTGGGCATGTTTGTCAGGCCCTTTGTACTTAAAGTTCTCACACTATTTCCATCCTAGATGGCTTTTTTTTTTTTTGCATGTAATTTTACAACCCTAACATTCTATTCTTGTGTATATTGATATGCCTATGCTTGATTTTTATTGACACACACGCATCATATAAAAACCTGCTTATTATAATCATGCACAGCTCCCAGATCTAATTTGCCCACTGTGTAACACATAATTTGTCTCTTTTCTATTATATTTTTGTTAGTGCAGTAACATATGATAACATGCCCTGAAGATCAAATTGTATTAGCTGTGTACTCTGCCTGCTTATTTTGATACTCTAACGATAGTACAGTATAGTAAATAATTATCAGTACAACAAAATGTCACATTGTTATTGGAATAAGGAATATACAGTACAATCCTTCTAGAATGAAACTAGGTTTTGCATCTTTTATTAGCTTTTATCTCTTTAGAACATAATGCCAAAACCAAAATAAAAGTGTTACATTTCTATGGTAAATTGATTTACTTTTCCATTCGCCTAGCAATAATAGCTGTGGATATGAAACCAGATGATACACTTTTATTTTAATATATTAGATGTCACAATATAAAAACAAATTTCCTTGTGATAGCTAATATAGCTCAGATACATATGTAATTTTGGCCGTTGGTACTCTAAAAAATGTAAAATATTAAAATCATATACAAAGTATCAAAGCACTATTGCCAAGGAACATATAACATGCTACCTTTTTCCAGGCATCTTATTTAAAGTTTTCTAACAGTTCATTTTCTCTAAATGGTAACATATTCATAACGCGGACCCAAGTGTCATGCTGTTCTGACCAAACATTCTCTCTCCAGGAAATTGAAAATTCTTTATTAAAAATGTTATGTTTATTTTTCTGAGACTTCTTTCAAATTCTTTGTAACCTTGGTCAAGGATAAAGTAGTCTGTTGTTAACCAAGATCCTGAATAAAAATTAAAAAAGCCAAAGATAAGCTCTTTATAGGTCAATTTGATTTTTTCAAATACCTATCCTAATTGAAATTTCACATTATATAACCATCAAAAAACCATAGAAAATGAAAATACTTAAACTGTTAAAACATAGCTTTAACCTAACAAAAGCCAAGCGTGGTATGATGGCCTTTAAAATGTGTTAAAGGCTTATACAAGGACCACAACACAAAGGAACAGAATAGAAAGATTGAGATAACATAGGATTCATTTCTTTAATGTGAACACAGTTTGTTGAGCTTTATTTTCATTATTCAGCACTTCTTTTGTCAGCAGTCTCCAATGTTTCCTTCCTAAACATCCTAGATGTGTGATGAAATGAAGGAAAATGTAGGTCTGCAATCTAGTTACCTGGTAATTGTATATGATTCAGAAAAATGAAACTGTTTATTCTACAGTCTAAATAAGATATACATCTCCATTCAGGCAATACATTAGTTTGCAGCATCCTTCATACAGAATATCACAAAATTCTTTAAAAAATCTTACATAGTCAAAAGACAAAAAAGGTAATTTTTTTAAAGTGAAAATGTAGTTTTGAGTTGGATGACTGCAAAAAGTCCACGGGGTTTATAAATTATTATGTATAATATGTTGTAAGTGTATAGAAGGTGAGCTACGCTAAATACATACAAAATACACCCCCCTGCATGGTTTATATTCTTTAGGCTAACAATAGGACTGTATAATGGAAGGACATGGAAGTAGCCGGTCATTATTATTGGAACTGGAGGAGAGGAGTAAGAAGTAGGTGGCTATAAGTTCAGAGAGGTAAGGTGCAGGGAGTCTGCTCTGGCTTTGATTGTTTTGGAGGTGGATAAGAACAGACCTCTGGCTTCCTATACTCCAGCCCACTTCGCTTCTGACCTCTCTATCTCCTTTGTCTACTCCCAAACTTCTTGGGTTTTTGCTTTATACCACCCTATGTGCCATGATGTGCCTATAACTATCATAGCATCCCAACCCCCTTCCTCTCCTCTCAGAAAGCTTCTAAAATTTCACCTCTGTGTCGCATATTGACTGTGGAATATACCATAGTACTGTTATTATTCTGTTTGCATTATCTCTGGCCAGTTTGTGGCCTTATTGGAAGCACACCAAAGAGTTGTCATAGGCCTCTGGTTTCCTAGAAATCACATATATGTCAACATTGCACTATCTGACTAGCACTAAAAGGCCATAACAAGGTGAGTTCCATATGTTTCTCTGCTGCTCTTTTCTTGGAAAATTGTCTTTAGACTCAATACACTGGCTTCCTGGCCCACATAATGGGGCACCAATGCCCACAGAGCTTCAGAAACATATGTGTGGTAGAGGGAGGACACTGACCACAGTAGCCGGAAGCAGGAAAGAAGTGGTTGTGGCTGGTGGTGTCTAGACCTAGGTGAATAAGTAATCTTCTTTGGTTCACTAAAAGTTCTGAAAAATTGAAAAAAAAATTCATTTTGACCTAAAATGAATACAAAAAACTTTGTAAAATGAGAAAAGTGGATACATTTAGTTTTGGGGTCAAACAAAATGTTTTGTGCTGCCCAAAATGAACCATTTCATTTTGGTCCTGGGCACTTAATATAAAAGCAAAGAAAATGTAGGGCTGTATTCACAAAATGGAGGAGGAAGGATTGGTGCTGCTGCCTCCCCAACAACAACCTTTAACCAAGTGGTTAGGACACTCACTTGCAATGTGGGAGACCCAGGCGGGGACATCTGCCTGCGGGGGAGAAGGGGTTTGAACCACCTCCTGAGGAGAATGTCCTAACCACTGGGCTATGGGATAGTCTGGGCCAAACCTTTTTCAATCTCTCCTGTTGAAGCTGTTTCACTGTACATAAATAATTGGGTCTGGTCTCTTCCCTGGCAGGTGAGTTCCCTAACAATCTGGATTATAGATTTATTCTCTCTCTGGCCCAATGACTATATAGTATCCAATGCTACTAAACTTTCCTACACCCAACAAACTCCCCACCCAAATCTCCGATCAGGGCCTGTGTTCTATATTTCCTTATGTCTATCCCATAGGATTTCAGTGTAGTAATTATGAGCACGATCCACTCCATCTGTCATTCTTGTTTTCTTCACCTTCCCAGGGCTATGGACAGATTTGGTGATACTAAGGGATCATCTGTACAAATAAACAGCTCTTTGTTTGGTAGGTGGCAGGATGAAACTAATTTGTTTACTTCTATTGTCCAATATAAATGTTCGTATTGAACAAAAATCTAAGATATGCATGCCTAAAGTAAAATAATGTTACCAGTTAGTAGTAATGGTTCGGCCTAATGTGGAGAACACTAATGTATCCGAAAGCACTGTAATGATGCTGTGGCCAATGGGGCTTTGGGATGATTGGCTCTACGATTTGCTGGTTTAAGCTGTCCTCTCAGAAATAGTCTAATTTACTACAGACATAGTTATATATTTTCCCTGCATACACTAGGCAAATTGCATGTTTAATTTGGCATAAACTGTAAACAACATTCAAGGTGGATACAAATGATATTTTACCCCAAAAATCGGGTATCTTATTACTAGTAGTTCAAACCTGCTGATGGATATGACATTGTGTGCATTCTTTTTTGTTCTAGAAAAGCTGTGAAGTGCTGTGTTTGTTGTTTCTGCCCTATTACTGCTTCTCTCTTCCAGGACCCTTTTCTTACTGATCTCCTGTTCTTTCATACTTTTCCAAGTGCCTCTTCCCTTTCACTGACAATTCACAGTTCCTCAGAAGCACAGCAGCAGTTAAATCATTTCAGTTCTAATTACATGGAAATAAGATGTTTAAAGAGGGTGTTGTAAAGGATGGAAAGCTTAAGTATACAAATCCTCAAAAAGTAAAATCCCTTTTAGGATACTACTTTGTCTCCTGGGCAATCTGGCTCTTCTTCACCTAAATCTGAAAAGGTGATTGATCAGAAATTCCAACTATAACATTAGTGAAAATTGATTTTGGCAAATACTACAATTGAATCCTTGTAAGAGCTGTGACGGAAAAGTATCAACTAATGAGCATAAACTCTAATGAGCATCCTGAGAGTGACTCTGTGCTGCAATATCTGGAATGGGTGGAGTATTGAGACCGAGTGTTAAGGCATGTCAGATATAGAATTTGAAGCAAAGACTATAGGGGTGTGTGAAGCTTCCCCTCATCTTAAAAGCATTAGGTGAGCTCCACTCCTTTCCCTGACTTCAGTGAGCCATCCTCTACTATAACTCCCCCTTTCCATTGGATGGTGTGGAATGTTTCCCTTCCTGTTTCAATCTTCTTTAGTCACTGGATACACTGGAATGCTGGGAAGAGACTAATCTTTGTTTCCTAAATTCTGTCATGTGATATGGATGAGGGTGAAAAAATAGTTTAACCCTGTCACATGGCACAGGTAAACTATCTGCTGATCCCAAGGGCTACTGGTAAACAGTATTGCCAATCCCAGGCATGTGTGGGGCCCCCAAAATGAGACATTAAAAAAATATATATCTCTTTACTTGCCTCCTGGATTTGGAGTCTTTTCTGGATTTCTGAAAGTTCAATTTTCAAATGTTTCTCTGCAACCAAAAGGGCTAGAATCCTTTGTATAAACAAATAAATAAATACATGTTAAAAGCTGAGAGTACCATGTGATCACGAGTCCTAAACCTGGGACTTTAAAGGTAAAAACCCCACCCCAAATAAATTAACATTGTGAGGGTTGGCACCACTGGTTAACTTTCCTTCCCCATTCTCCCCCCCAACCTCCCAAAATAATTGAAATCAGATTTCCACCCTTGTAAATATTGCTTACATCTAGAATAAGAAAATACTTGCATACTCTATCACAGCCATTTTGAATTCTTCTTTAGAGTCTGATCTAAAGTTCACTGAAGTCATTGGGAGTCTAACCGTAAACTCTAATGAGATTTGGCTCAGGTCTATATTGTGCTTGTGTGTATGCGGGCGTGTGTATATACACAAGGGATGAGCCTGTTTGAAACATAGTAGCTTACATAAACACACAGCACCAAGCATACTGCTGGCTCTCAATAAATAATCACATAAAAGGGATTTTCTCTTTATAAAATGAGTAATACTTACTATTGGTGCTCCTATGCTTTTAATTATTCAGGGCTACAGCATAAGTTGTAATACATAAGATTCTTGGCGTAATTTGGAAGAATAATTTGCTGACACTGATATAATAGAACACCATCAATATTTTACTTTTTAAATAGATTTGTGCTTCAAATGGCATTCATCATCTTGAAACAAACCAGCGTAATTTTGAAATTGGCTTAAACAGAAGTAGTTCAGGATACTTTTCATGTGTAAGGGACATTTCCTGACATCTAAAGCCAGAGTCTCTACTGCATTGCAGCCTCTGCACTACTCATCTAGATCTAGCCAGCTGAGAATGCTTGAGTGTGAGAGCTCTCAGCCTGTATAAAGCTGTTATATCTGGTTCTTGAAACCAATCTCACATTTACACACCTCTGTCTCTCCCCCAGCATCAGAGACAGAGCCCTGCTGCACTTTGGCAAATCTCAGCTGCTGCACTGGCCCTTGGGAGCTTGGCTACTTTAACCTATGGTGTCAGCACTTGCTCCACATAAGCTATCAGGGCACTATAACTGGCTCCCTGGCAGACGCCTTCCTCCAACTATTATTTCCTTTGTTGTCCTACCTCAGCAGCAATCCAAGTATGTGTCTTCTCTTACTCAGGGCAAAACTTGCAATCTCATCCTGCCTTTTATGACTATAAATCTCTCTACACTTTCCAAGCAACATCCAGTTACAGGTTACAGTGATATTCCTCCCGTAGGTAGTACTGTGGTGTCTGAACATATGTATTTGTGTTCATAATATGTGCGTGGGGGGGGGAACAAAGTGTGTGAATCTTGTGAACATGCTGGTTTTTTGCTCAACCTCTTCACCCACTGAAACATCTCAGGATATTGGGAGGACACTGATGTCCTTCTGAAGGCATACTGACTTTTGGTGACCAATAGGACACTGGTTACTTATAAAAGGTATTGCTGGCTAGCTTGTATTGACTTGAGGATGGTCTTCAGCATCTTTCTAAGGAGACTACTTTGTCTCTAAAACCAAATTAAATTTACCTTCCTCTGATAGCCAGGAAACAAAGAAAAAAGCTAACTCATCCAAGACCCAGAAGAAGCTTATAGACTTCCTCCAGTGAATCTTGTAAAGGAAAGGTGAAATTATCTAAAATCACCTTGTATGAGTGTACAATAGGAAAGAAGTACAACATTGTCTCTCTAGCAGTTCTATAAATTTGTCTAGCCGTACCATTCCCCCGCTGCGTCTTTACTTACTTCAAGATTTCTGTCCTGCTTAGTGGGACCCTCTTCACAGTATGAAATCTATATTTATTTGTGTGGGGTATGAATGAAGCTCAGTTCTTAACTACAAACAAAAACAAAAAACACAGATTATTCTAATATCTGCAGAGCTAACACAGTGATAATTAAGTGGATATGATATTTCTGCAAATGATTTTAAAATGTCAACAGCCTTTTGCTGTTTATTTCTTAAGAATAAGCCTGGTATAGCTAGAGGGGCTCTATCATTTGTTCCTAAATCCATCATAGTCTGACGCCAACAACACCAGACTAAGTGAACCAAATATTGACTAACAGAAATGTTAGGTAATATTGTATGGGAGGATAAACATAATTGATATTCGTGCTTCATAAGTTTGACAAACTTTTTGTTTTTCCATCACTAAGCCTATTATTAAATTATTACATTTTTTTACCTCCCTCTCTCCCTCCCAGATCCACCAGTCTGGTCCCCTTCTTCCTCCCTCACCACAATGGTCTTCACTTTATCAAAAAGAAATGCATTGCGTTTGAACGCAACCTTGAAAATCATGTTAACTAACATGATGTTGACTATGATTTTGCAGTCAATGTGGACAGGGATAATCTGTGCTCAACATTTGGTCTGTTAGATCTGTGTGAACCCTAATTAGGACAGGATTTATCCATGACCCACAGACAAAATATAGAATAGGACTCATCTCTGTCCACACAGACTAAAAAGTCAGGGTCAACAATGATTGTGAGGTGTTGTGCTCTAACTCAATGGAAGTTTCTAGTGAAGACAATTCATGAATAAGATTAGCTAGATACTTATATAGTTGAAAATGTAGGCTAAATATTTCAAATACATATTTTCTCACAAGATTTCAAGCCAGTACTGATTCCTGGAAGATTGCAAATAGCAAGAGAACAATATGTTTACACTCTGTTGTGCTGAGAAACAGAGTGCATGGGCAGCAGAAAACCAGTTTAAAGATGGTTCTAATGCTTCAGAATATCAAAAGGGGTGATTCAGATTCATTTCTGAGGTTGAGCAAAGGATCCCCAGGGTTCTAATTTATTATAACTATTCTGTACATCTCTAAAATAGACTCTAAAACCACAAAAGTATTAATTAAAAGATGCTGCATTTTTTGTGTTGTGATGCTGTCCTCCAGAATAGCAAAGGATGTTTGTCAAAACAGTGCAAAGAGAAAGAGATGTTTTCTTCCTAGGAGAGAAAAATCCCTTAGTTCCTCACTATAAAGTTCTTGGGACTTTCAAATGCCATATTATAATCCCAATGGGTACTTCTATAAGAAATACTGAATTCTTGTCACAAAGCATTGTTATACTCAATTTGCTTTCTTCACTGAAGCTGAAGACCATGCTAAAAATCTGCAAGAATTCTCTACAGCGAATTTCAAGTAATTTTTTCCCCCCAGGGTAGTAACAAGAACATCTTTCTATTTACTGACTATGTTCACCTTTTTGTGTTTGCTTCCAAGACACTTGTCTAAACTGATCTATGCCTACCTCAATCTATGCCTAGCTCAAACATTTTTATGAGCTGGCTTGAGTCATGTTCCACTCATTCAACTGTACAGAACAGCCTAGCTATTTACAGCATTCTTGTATTCTGTGATACCTGAGCAACTTTTAAAGCAAAAATTTCCCATTTCTTGGCTTTACAGCCCAAATGAAATAAATCCATTTTCATTTGTGCTGAATACTTTTTTTCTTTTTCTTTCTTAAATACTATCCAAAACAACCATGCCACCATAAGGATAATATGAGTGTAACAGATAATATGGTGTTGCACAGTTACTGCTAAATTGCTATGTAATCAACATATAATTGGGTCTGATTAAAAACTTTTTTTTAATTAATACAAATGTTTACAAAGCTTTGTATTTAAAATATTGTTTCCTATAGATTATCATGTGCTGTAGTTTCCCAATATAAACATTGTACTGTGAAGCACCAAGTCCTCATTCTCATTTGAAGATGACTTACTGATACATTGTGAAAAGAGTTGTTTACTACAAGAGAAATATGAACTGCTATCTGATACTAAATGTCCTAGAAGTAGACTGCTTGCTGGAGGTTATTTTCTCTATTTTGATGCCAGATCTTGCACTCTTTGTATGAGTGTAAAACTCTCTAATAGCTTCCATCATCCCCTAATGCTTAGGAAATTTGGGACTATTCTAACTATGACCCGTTCCAGTTAGTTTTCTGACAGAAGGTTCTGGGATTTATCCATAAATATCCAATGTACATTTTGTTTGCTTTTGCATCTTCACGTGCTCTAGTGACTGAAAGTGGTCAGATCTAGAAAATGGATCCCTTTGGTGCTCCTGGAACTTCAAAGCCATGCTGTAAATCTAGCAACAAGGCTGTATGTTCACTAATGACAGTAAACATCCCCCAGAAAAGTTGATGTCACTCTAGCAAAGTGATAGAAAGTCCTAACTATGTGCCTAAGGTGCTTAACTTATTAAATATTAACCTAGAAACCAATACATACAGTACAATAGCCCGATTCATAGCAGTTATAAGTCAATTCAGTGAAACAGCTAGAGAATGGAGGTGATTAATGCATGCTGCCTAACATATTCCAAGTGCTGTGGGTACATATAAAATCTTCCATCTGATGTCTGTGTTTGCTATCTGCAACAACATCTTGAAAAACATAGATTTAATCTTGACAGAGAATAGTATTCATCATAGTAAAATAATGCAGAATAGAATTTTATAACAAAAAACTTTAGGGAACGTGAACTGTAAAATACTCTAGCTACCATTTAATAAATAAATAAATTAAAGCAGAACACAATTGACAACTCAGGACGACAATCTTATATCCGTTCCCAGGAAAGCAGTTTGAACATTATTAGAGCTGTGCCAATTTTTTTTTTTTTTAATTTTGTATTTCTTATTTTTTTGTCGGAGGCTGAACCAAAAAATATGGAGGGAAAAATTATTTTGAGTCAAAAAAACAATTTTTTTGAAATTTTGGTGAAACAAAAAAAAAATAGAAATCAATGTATTTCAGGCTGAGCAATGGGCTTTACTCAACTCAAAATGAAACATTTCATTTTTGAAGTGATATTTTTCTTTTAGTAAAAAAAAGTAAAAATCAAAACAAAAGTTGTTAGGAATCAAAAGGAATTTTTTTTTATTCAAAAAGGCTTTGAAATCAAATGTTTACTTTGCCCCCCCCCCCCCCGCACCCCACAAAACCCCCACACAAAAACAAGAAAAACAATCCACCACAACTATTTTTGGTGAATTTGACCAAAAAAAAAAAAAAGCTAAATGTTTCCATCAACCCAAATGTGCATTTTTTGGCAGAAAAACAAAGCTTCCTTCAAAAAAAATTGTCTCGTTCCAATTTTAAGGTTCCTTCCTCAACTATTATGGAAATCATTCTCATAGGTCGCCCAAGAAGATGCTATGACCGATGAGATGCTATGGAGTTATGGAAGATTCAAAGACTCTAATGTTAATTTATAAATTGTACATGCATCTTTATGGGTTGGTTATTGACTTTAATCCTGGCTACATGGGTGAGATAAAGAATGCTTCTTGCAGGAACTGAAGACAATGGGGTGGGCGGGGCAGTGCTGCAGCAATGCAGGTAAGAAATCTCTTAAAGTTTTACCCTTCTCCCCTCCCAGGGAAGAAGCACACTGACTGGTTTAACCTGGTTAAAAAGGCCTAAGAAGACAAAGGACTTGAAACTGTAGAAAATGAGAAAGCTGACCTGGGGAAGAAAGACAGACACCATCAGAGAACTAACAGGCATGGCACTGAACAGCAGAAATAGGCCCTACAGGAAAACCTGGAATATTTTAGACCTATCTGGGCCCCCATGTGGAAAATGGGTGACAGCTAGTAAGATAGGCATGTGTATAAACTGTTGTTTTTAAGATATGTTTTCTCTGAAATGCCTTTGCTCCGAATAAATAGTATTTTACTTTATGAAGGCTGACTGATCACTGAATAACCTTGTCCTTACCCCTGAGAGAACAGAGCTCCAGGTGCTGAACTAAAGGCAGACCTGCTGAGGTGATCATAATGAATCAATGGACTCTGCAGTGAAAGACTACAGTTGGGAGGGAGAAAATTGTAGTATTCTTCCCTAAGAAAAGTGATGGCTGGATGCCTGAGAACTAACTTAAGTGGGGCTCCCTTGAGGAGGCCACAAGGGGGTCAGAAGTGCAATTAATTGAGGAAGAGTGATAGAAACAATTAAGTATGACAAAAAATAAAGGAAGCCAGGAGGGATGCTAATGGTAAAAATAAATAATTATGATATGATATAATTACAAAGGTTAGCTACTGCAAAACTTGGTGTCTTGAAATTTAAATACATTAAATCAATTATACTGGATCACTGCACAATGGGACCATCATTGGGATTGGGTGGCTGATTTCTTGTACGTACCACAGCAGAAGTGGTTAGTCACTTTATGGGTTAATTCAGGGAAAGGTTTTCATGCAGCATGAAAGAAAATGCTGAGATATCGTAGGAGAGGCAGACAAATAGTTATTCAGTGCAGGCATTGTGAGCAGAGCAGAGAGGGAAGCATGCTTTAATAAGATACAAGAGCAGACAAGTAGGGAAAGGCATTGGAGGGGAGGACAACAAGCCTTAATCTGATGTGGTAGAAGACCAGGAACTGGTGAGGGATTTAAATGGTGGGGTGAGGGGGATTGGGAAGGGGACAGTAGCATGGTCATGGTGAAGGGTCTGGAAAATGATTGGTTGTGTTCTGAATGGACTGGAGGAGTGACTTAAATATAAATAACTATTACTCATCATTTTTGTGTTAAAAATTTTAATGTGAATTATACAGTCATCCTAGAGCCTTGGAACCATCTGGGTACTATGCTAGCATGACAGGCTATGAAAAGAAATGACAGCATTGCCAAGAACAATAACTGAAAGCAAAATGTGTGTTAGCACCCTAAAAAATCTGAGGGTTATTTTTTGAGTGTAATCTTAAATTAATTCATTACAGCAATCAGTTACTTAAAAATATAATCTGATTACATGTAAAGTAACCAATTAAAGTTACTAGTTAACAACTCTACGTACATCTGCTTCAGGCAGGAATTTGTCCTAGAAATGGAAAAGAAGCTGATGTAAACTGATATGTGCACAACCATGTCTCTTCTACTGATTATTACCTCCAGTTTCCTCCTCCCTTCCCTAAACCTCAGCACACTTTCACTGTTGTTTTTTGTTGTTGTTTTTTTATTTTTCTCTCTGTCACAACAGCAATATTTTTAAAAATTGTTCTCGTTTTCAAAAACTAAATGTGCTTCAAGGTTGTATGGAGCAGATCCTCAGCTGGTGTAATTTGATGTAGCTATACTAAAGCTAACAGAGATTCAGAGTGATACCAGCTGAGGCCCTGCATCCCCTATGTACAATTCTGTGGGAATACTGCCCCTTCTGTCATTCCACTTCTGCTATGTTGAAAAACATGTGCCTATCTCTGAAGGGCATGCCCTTCTCTGCAGGCAGCACATTCTGTGTTGTTGTTTTTTTGTATCCTATAATGAGGTACATCATTTTGTGTGTGTGTGTGTAAACAATCTCATTGCCCAAAAGAAATGTTAATCTAAATTTGAGGGATATCATAAGGAACTGTCTATTGCTGAAGAGAGGAGAGAGACACACAACAGAAAACAAACAGAAAGAGACTCCTTTTAGAACCCGTTAATTCTGTCAAGAATACTTGTGTGTATCTCATTGTTCACTATTGCAGAGTAGTGACAGCAGAAATCTGTATCTTGGGAGTCTGGTAATAAATGTGTACAATTGTGGATCCTTCTTTTGCTATTTTTAGTGTGCCTTATTTTAAGTCTTTGTCATGCTTTTGAAGCATATTTGGGCTTTGAAGATTTGAGAGCTATGCTTGCAGTGTACAACATAGAGCCAAGCCTATGCCCACTAAAGTCTATGTGAATTATGCCAATACGTTCTGTGGATCAAGCACAGAGTCTTTTCTCTTGCTTCTGAAGAATAGATGCCTTTTTATCACTGCTGTATTTTTCTTCATCTTGGCAGATGTCTTTTTTTTCCATTTCCTTCTCTTCCTGTATATTCACCCCATAGACTGCTCCATAGTCTTATCCCATCACTAGTCTTCCTTTCTGTACGTGGTTCTATTTGCATCAGAAAATGACATGCCTGCAATGAATGAAGCAAAGGTGCTCTAAGAGTTGGAGCAGAACAGATGTGCAGGGAAAACCAACGGAAATTTTAAAATCCATGTAGTGGTGACTAAAAACATAATGAACACCATGAACATGAACTGTAGACCTGTTCTGAAAAATCCTTTTCAGAGGTGTATAAAGGTATTTATTTATAAATGAAATGGCAAAGGGAAAAGCATACTGATTTCACCGCTGGATGAATACAGTACATCTCGCCAATTCTGTCTTTTGCAGTCCATGCTCCAGTCATAGTCAAATGGATTCTATTTATCTCTCTAGCAGTCCCTTTTCTCTGTTTTGTCTATCATTGTACCTTTTGTGGAGATCATTTTTCAGGCGTGTCTGTTCTTCAAGCTATTGGCTGCCTTTTCTACTGAATTGTCCATATTTTGTTTCAGTCCCTTTGTGCTGGAGGTTTTATCTGTTTTACCTTCTAATGCAATCTTTATCACTGATTGCTTAATGAATCTACAGACAGTAGCAAGATTCAGTGCATTTTCTTGAGTGCAGAATTGTGCTTCTGAGTTGTTGCTGATGAATGATGCTGAGCATATCAGGAAGTAGATTACCTTCCTAGTAGGAGATTTCCCCTAATCTTGTCTCCTTTTCATTCCTCAGTATCCACATTCTTTTAGAAATATCTAGAACAGATCTGCTATGGTTGTCACCACCTAATCTCTCTTTTTTAAAAAACACCACCAGTTTCTAGAGATATTAACTGTCCACAACTTGGTGGATTCATACCGCTTTTTAAACATAAGTAATTTACAGGTTGCTTTCTATTTACAGTCTGGAAGGTACAACTGCATCCACTGCACAACCCACCTATTCAGAAACACTGCTCTAAACCTATAGTCTCCACTAATAGTTTGTGGACCTCCTGAACACCTGTACAAAGTGGGGAATCTGTACCTATGAGAACAGGGCAGTTCATTCTCTGAAGCATGTTTCTTTCTTCCCTCTGACTCCAAGAAATCCCCTCTTGGGTGTCAGCTATACCAAGTTGGAAAGGATAGGCAATGGCATACGGGGAGAAGAAAGCCAACTGCCTTCTTGTCCAGCCAACAAGGATGCCAGTTTATACAGCCTCATTTTGCTTTCCCCTCTACACTATGGAAGTTTCCTATGGGGTTCAGGGGTTCAAGGAACAGCTGCAGTAGAGGAAACCCCTGGAGATAGGGCTAAACCCATGTTAGTTTGGAGCTGGTGGCAGCAGGGCAGCAGGACAAAAGCCAAGGGGCTCTACAAGCTGGTGTTTTGAGGTTTTCCTGTTTCGTTTTGATTCCCCTGAAATCTACGTGGAACTTGGGGGTGTGAGTGGGAAGGAGGATTAGGATTTGTAGGCAAAATCCCCAGAAAGAGTAAGTGGATGGACACTCACTGAGTTCCCTGTTCCCTCTATGGGTTATGCTGATATAAGAGAGAATGGAACTTCAGAAAAATACCTAGGACAGAATGACTTCAGTGAGAGCAGGACTGCATACTATTTCAGTGAGAGTTTTGACATTGATTTCCTTGTAAACAGGTTTGGGATCATAGAGACTTGCTGAATCCTCAAGTTTGCAAAAAATGCATTTTTTCATGCAAACATTAAATAAATAAGTAATACCTAACCCTTATATAGCGCTTTGTATGTATAGATATCAAAATACTTTACAAAGGAGGCCAATATAAAAGGATGTTAGAGTCTTGTGTTACTCGCAAAAAATCTACAGCACCCTGCCTATACCCTACCGAGGGCTCAAGGCGTGACCTGGGCAATGTAGGTACCTGCCCTTTCCCACAGGGCTCAGGGCTCTTCCAGTCTGTGGACCCTTTTCCCAGTGAGAGAGCCTTGCACAGCTGTGCTCTAGACATCTATTTATTAGCAACACACACAGAATACATATACCAAGCAAATCTGTTATGCTCACCACTCCCAATATACAGACAAAATTCACCCGATGGCCAGTCAGGATCCTCTTATCTGAGGGTTTCCAGCGATGCCTCTGCATGTCATGATCGGGCAGAGGGGTCAGAGTTCTAGCAGCTTCATGTTAAATTCCAGTCCGGAGATGGTTCCCAAAGAGCATTGTATTTTTTGTTACATTATATAGGTAAAACTAGCTACCTCCTTTAACGTCACCAAACCTATCACATTATTCAGTACCCCTACGTAACAAAATGTAACCAATCACGCACTGGCACCTATGTTTTCTCCTCCCTGCTCAACTCTTTTTATATTTTATCTCTCGTGCCCAAATTATAACTTATTTATTACCTTCTTTGTTTGTGCATATGGGCAGTATAAATTCACTGGTCAGAGCTTAATTTATCTATTTTACTAATTCTTGGGGTCATTCTATTTCCTCCCTAAACTTCCCAGCACTTGGGTGTCTCTACTTTACAACCCTTGGTGTTATAACTCTTGTTAGGGGCATTCCTGAACTGGGGGCACCTTAGAAGCAGTCGAACATTTTTTTCTTAATTTTAGTGGTGAAATCCCTGAGTTTCACCCAAGGCTGGTTTAGCACTTGTTTATGCCCTAAACAATATCTGATAGTGTCAGAAGAAATCAGATTTAGAAATATAAATATGCTAAATATTAAGTTAAAATTCAATTAATCAAAATTATAAAGTTGAAACCATTCAGTTTGACGTATTCCCCCATTGAAAATTGTAAAAATTGACATGGTCCTGTTTTGATTAAATATTGTTCCATTTAAAAGAAAAACAAAAAATGAACAGCTCTGCAAGCAATATTCACAATTTCTAAAAGTTTTAGATTATCTTTGAGATTCACATGTTACAAATATCATGTCTTGGAGACAATAGGGAAGAAACTAGGACATCTTTATAAAAAATATATCAGAGAGAAAACCGAAGAAACCAGAAGACAAAAGTAGGTATAAGAGAATATTTTAGGGAGCACGGTCTCCCCATCCCTTTCAAAGTGAATTTCACTTCTTGTGAAAAGTTCCAGATTGACCGATGTAACCCTCAACATGAGGCTTCACCTTAATACCATTCAGAAAATGCAGCTAATGTAGAATTTAGCAGCTTCTACTTCAAATTGCATTTCATATTGGAGGCAGATTGTGATTGGCACTGGCTACTAGCTGATTTCCTGGGAAGGTTTAAGGTGTTGGTTTTGACTTGTAAAGCTCCAAGTGTTCCGGATCCTGACTAGTTCATATACTATCTCTTATCCACAGCAATTACAATCAGCAAGGCACTCAAGCTATCAACCAAATGGATTAAATGGGAGGGGGTTGATATTCTCAATGGAGGCATCCTCAGCCCTTGAATAATCTTGAATAGTCAGATCCTGAAATGGAGTACCTATGAATCACAGTACAATATTGTCAGGTTTTTGAAGCCTTGTGCATGATACAGCACATCGTTGAGTAGCCGGAAGTAAGTGTGATGTTTTGGAGCAGTTTAGGTTTCTGGACATTAATCCTCTTTCTATGACCTATTTCTATTGATACTTTTATATGTGCCTACAGCAATGGATGGATGTATTACAATACATCTATATACATTTATCCATAGGACAGGTACTGCAGCAGCAATTCAAGCTTTCCCCACATCATACTTCAACCCTGCTCACAAGGGAAACACCTAGAAAAGTAGGAGGGTAATTCAATCTCCATGCCCTTGTTAAGCATGTGCTTAAGCATTTTGCTGAATTGGGGCCTTCAGCTCCTTCTACTCAGTTCCCATCTATACAATGGACATAGGCAGAGGGTGGGAGAAAACAAGTACTATCACAATTATAAACTCTTCAAGGGAGGGACCTTATGTATTTGTACAGAGTTTAGTACTAACTGTGATCTTGGTTGGAGCCTTTTAGCATTACTGTAAAATAGATAATTTTGTTGATGACTAACTGGAGAGCTATTTGGAATTCTGCTGTATGTTTGCAAACACTATTTGCAGCATTTGACTAGCTGTTTAAAGCAGATTTGAGCAGTCCAGCTTTGACAGGCAGATAGTACCCAGGTTAGCATAATCTTCTCCCTTTGTTTACATTAGTTTTTATGATTGTGTTGTGGTTTGGCTTGGGCATAGATTCAGTTCACCTAAATTAATTTTCCATTTGTTTGGCATTTAGTTTCCTTAAACCTGCATACTTGTCTGAAACTCCAGGTCTCCATCTGAGATTCAATTAAATGCTGAAAACAGAGGCTTGCATCTATTATGTTGCTGGAAGTAGAAGTGCACCCTGGGGATGAAGGGGGGGGGGGGAAGGGGAGAGAATAGAGAGAGATTCCGAAGAAAAGGGACCATTGTGATCATCTAGTCTGACCTCCTGTATAGCATAGGCCATAGAACTTCCCCAAAATATTTCCTAAACCATAGCTTTTAGAAAAACATCCAATCTTGATTTTAAAAATGGTCAGTGATAGAGAATCTGCCACAACCCTTGAATACGTTGTTCCAATGGCTAACTACTTTTTCTATTTTTAAAAAAAGTCTTATTTTCAGTCTGAATTGGTATAACTCCAACTTCCATTAGATTGTGTTATACCTTTCTCTGCTGTATTGAAGACCCCATTATTAAATATTTATTTCCCATATGGATACTTATTGATTATAATCGAGTTACTCGTTAACTTTCTTTTTGTTAATCTAAATATATTAAGCACCTTCAACCTATAAATATCAGACATGTTTTTCTAATCCTTTAATACGTCTCTTGACTCTTTTCTGAACTTTCTCCAATTTATCAACACCCTTCTTGAATTGTGGACACTAGAACAGGACGCAGTATTCCAGCAGCAGTAACACCAGTGCCACATACAGAGGTAAAATAACCTCTCTACTTGAGATTCCACTGTTTATGCATCCAAGGATGATATTAAGACTTTCGGCCACAGCGTCACACTGGGAGCTCATATTCAGCCAATTATCCACCACAAATCCCTAATCTTTTTTCAGTCATGGCTTCTATGGACACAGTCCCCCCTCGTGTAAGCATGGCCTACAGTCTTCATTTCTAGTTGTATACATTTACATTGAGCCATATTAAAATGCATATTTTTGCTTGCACTGAGCCTACCAAGCAATCCAGATCATTCTATCAGTGACCTGTCCTCTTAATTATTTACTACCCCCAAAATTTTTGTCGCCTTTAAAATGTATCCGCAATTATTTTATACTCTCTTACAGGTAATTGAAAAATATGTTAAATAATGTAGGGCCAAGAATAGATCCCCGCAGGACCTCATTAGAAACACACACCTTTGATTTTACTTCCCCATTTACAATTACATTTTAAGACGGTTAGCCAGATTTTTTAATCCAAGTAATGTGTGCCATGTTAATATTGTTCTAGTTTTTCAATCAAAATGTCAATGGCTTACAGAATTCTAAATATGATACATCAACACTATTACCTTTATCAACCAAATTTGTAATTTAAAAAAAAAAATCAAGTTAGTTTGACAGGATCTCTTTTCCATAAGCTCCTGTTGATTGGCATTAATTCTATTGACTTCCTTTAATTCTTTATTAACTGAGTCCACATATGTCTTGCATAGTAAAATGAAAGGCAATGGGGGTGGAGAGGTTGTGAGGCACTGACAATTTTGTTATAATCTAAAGCAAAGAAAACCTCACTCCCCCACTCACTCTTATCCGTCAAGGTCAAAGATTCTCTGTCAACCTCTCACAACACACATAAATAAATTACATGGGCTTATCATTGATACGGGTTTCTACGCTTACTTTCATAGTAAATGTAGGAGGTTATGAAAAATGTGACTTTGATGAAAGGCTTGCCAACCTAAAAAGGTTGATAAACACTGATTTGGGAAAACAGCCATCACCTTATATAATTGGTATGAACTTGTTTGCATAAAATGCATTTGCACACAAATTGGGTAATTTTGTGATTAATTTCTCAATTTCAACAAGCACATCTGGATGTTACCTGAACCCCTTTTTGTACAGAGGCCATCTGAAGTGTGGGTCCAGCAGTTAACAGCGGAAGTAATGTTCGGCAATGTAATGACTCCTTTCTTGCTTACACAATATTTTTAAGATGAACACTTTTAAATATTTTGTAAAGTTAAACTGGCATTTGGCGAAGGAAATAAAATCAGGTTTCAAAGACAAAATATACTCTAGATTACGTTTGAAAGCTCTGACCATAGGGAGAAGCAGCACTCCCATTGCTTTGTGTGTGTGTTTAGAACTCTCCAGGGTTCCCCACAAGTGAAAATCTAGAGAAAGGAGGGTGGAAGAGCCTTTCTTTCTGGTAGGAGTGTGTTTATTTTTTCACTTGAGCAACAGGGGATTATAAGATTAAAGGAAACAGTTGGTATCTTCAGTTTTAAAATATGTGAATGTTACGTGTGAGCAGTTGTGCGATTGGGGGGGGGGTATTTCTCTTTCCTGTCTCTTTCTCATTTGAGGTTATTTTACTGTCTCCACATTTTTTATTATAGTCCAAAAAAAAAAAAGTGTTGTTGAAACAATTTTTAGTTTTCATATTTATGGCATGAGCTAAAGTAGTTAGTTACTTTTAAGGCTCCTGCCAATAGGCTAAATACTATAGTCCTTTCCTTACACAGGCAAGAGCCCATTGAAGTCAGCAGGAGATTTGCTTGAGTTTGAACTACAGGATTTGGCTCTGAGTGCTGAGATTTAAGAATATCAAGGCAGCAGCTCTGTTCTTACAGCCTTTTTGGAGTTTTGTTTTCTACTTTCTAAAGCGGTTTCTTTGAATTATGAATAGTAAAACCAAAGAGTTAAGAGAAATGGAGCATTATAGACAAACATATATAATGGGGGCCAAATATGGATTTTGGGAAAGCTGGATCATAGGAATAAACACCCACCTTTGCTGCTTCACTTCTTTTCAGTAACAGTATCTTGGGAGCACAGAGATAAAGCAAGTTAGAGGGATAATAGGACAGCTCAGTTTCTGGTCTAAGAAACAAAATTTTATTTGTGCATGTGTATCCAGATACAATGTAGTAGCAGTTACCTAAACTAGTGTTTGAAATCACAGTAGTAAAAAAGTGTGTTCATTGCACAAGTGACTTTCAGTAGCTGATAGCAATTTGAAGCACTTAAATTTTAATTAATCAGTTTGCTGAGGTGTGTATTTGTATTCTCTCCTTTGAAATACTTTTATTGCTTTTGTGAAGTAATTACATTGTAATGGCCTTTTCATACGTATGTATGAGTTTTAAGTAATTCTGGGTAAATTCAAGAAAAATGATGCTTTTATTTGCTCTGTAGTTATTCTGAATGAGGTATTGCTGTGATCAACCTCTCTATGACTGAGATGCTTAACTCCTTGCCATATTTACAGAGGATGTGCCAGAATAAACTCATAAACAAGAGTATCTGCTTAGTTTTGCAAACAGACTGTACCTTTACTGAAATAACCATAAAACAAATTGATTACCCTAACAGCCACTGTTGGCAATCCTTGAAGCCATGTCATCTAACAGTCCCAAGGGGGCAATCTTTCCTAGCATTGATGTTAGCATTGTGTCTATATCCTGTGCTGATCATCAGTACTTAACTGGCTTCATTCGTAACCCTCTTGAAAGTTGAATGTTGTTTTCCTTTACCTCCTAGTCTAGTTCCTGGACATAGAACTAACCATCTCTTATTTACCTGTGTCTTTTAATGTACAGACCAACTCTCTTCATTCTGTATAATGGACAGCAAGTCATAACAATGATTCTTGGGCCTGGTCTACACTACGATTTTAGTTCGAATTTAGCAGCGTTATAGCGAATTAAGCTTGTACCCGTCCACACAACGAGGCCATTTAATTCGATTTAAAGTGCTCTTAAAATCGGTTTCTGTACTCCTCTCCGACGAGGGGAGTAGCGCTGAAATCGACATTGCCGGTTCGAATTAGGGTTAGTGTGGACGGAATTCGAAGGTATTGGCCTCCGGGAGGTATCCCACAGTGCACCATTGTGACCGCTCTGGACAGCAATCGAAACTCGGATGCTCTGGGCAGTTGGACAGGAAAAGCCCCGCGAACTTTTGAATTTCATTTCCTGTCTGCCCAGCCTGGTGAGCACAGGTGACCACACAGAGCTGAGCAGCACAGGTAGCGATGCAGGCCGACAACCGCAAACGAGCACCAGCATGGACCACACGCGAGATACTGGATCTGATCGCCATATGGGGAGAGGATTCAGTGCTCGCAGAACTGCGTTCCAAGAGACGGAATGCAAAGATCTTTGACAAGATCTCCAAGGGGATGATGGAGAGAGGCCACAATCGGGACTCCATTCAGTGCCGTATAAAGGTGAAGGAGCTCCGACAGGCCTATCAGAAGACGAAGGAGGCCAACGGACGGTCCGGGGCAGAGCCGCAGACATGCCGCTTTTACGATGAGCTGCATGCAATTCTCGGAGGGGCCGCCACCACTACCCCACCCCTGAGCGTGGACTCCGAGGAGGGGTTAATGTCATCGTTGCATGACGAATCTGCGGACGGGGAAGAGGAGGAGGAGGAGGAGGACGAACTTGTGGAGAGCACACAGCACTCCATTCTCCCCGACAGCCAGGAGCTGTTTCTGACCCTGACCGAAGTGCCCTCCGAACCCTCCCAAGGCGGCATCGCAGACCCCCTGGAAGGGACCTCTGGTGAGTGTACCTTTTCAAATATATCAAACATGGTTTAAAACAAGTATTTGTTTAATGATTAATTTGCCCTGGGGACTTGGGATGCATTCGCGGCCAGTACAGCTACTGGAAAAGTCTGTTAACGTGTCTGGGGATGGAGTTGAAATCCTCCAGGGACATCTCCATGAAACTCTCCTGGAGGTACTCCAAAAGCTTTTCCAGAAGGTTTCTGGGCAGGGCAGCCTTATTCCGTCCTCCATGGTAGGACACTTGACCGCGCCATGCTAGCAGCAAGTAATCCGGTATCATTGCTTGACAAAGCTTGGCAGCGTATGGTCCCGGTGTTTGCTGGCATTCAAGCAACATCCGCTCTTTATCTTGCTGTGTTATCCTCAGGAGAGTGATATCGTTCAGGGTAACCTGTTTGAGATATGGGAATGTAATTAGGGGGACAGAGGTGGCCCCGTTCCTACTGGGCTGTTTGCCTGTAGCTGAAAAGAAATCTTTCCCTGCAGTTAGCCAAGCGGGCGGGGGGGAGGGGGTGGATAATGTCGCTGAGTTTTTCGCGTTTGGCTAGCAGGGGTCTTCCCTGATACCAGCCACGTGGTGGGGGGAGGGGTAACGCGATCATCCCACAGAAGTGGATGGGGGGGCTAGTTTGCGATCTGCATGGATCTTCCATGGTACCAGCCACGTGGTGGGGGGAGGGGGTCATCCCACAGAATTGAATGGGTGGGTGGGGGGTGGTTGTTATGTTATCTGATGCTGCACGGTAACAGGGAAACCGCAGCACGTAAAGGGCTTTGCTTGCTATGGGAAAGGAGGGCGCTGATTTAATGCAGAAGCAGCAGGACAATGGCTTACCATGGCTGCATACAAGCCGAAATCTGTTGCCCGGCCCTGCGTCTGCTGTGATCTCTAACACCAAAGCCGCGGGCACTCAATATAAGATGCAAAAAGCGACCTTGTACATTGCTATGTAATGTGAAAAGTGTTCACCGTGAAAGAGTATAAGCATTGTTCTATAAAATGTATCTTTTTACATACTTCTCTCCTTTTTTTCCCTCCTACTGCAGCTGCAAATTCTTCCATCCTCCCGCCCCCAGCACGAAGGCTCTCCCAGATAAGGAGGCGAAAGAGGCGCACCCGAGACGATATGTTCTCGGAAATAATGCAGTCGACCCGGGATGAGAGAGCTAATTTTAACGATTGGAAGGAGACTGTATTGAAATTCCGTCAAGAGGCCAGTGACCGTGAGGAGAAGAGGGACCAGCGGGAGGACATGAGGGACCAACGGGAGGAGAAAAGGGATGAACGTGAGGAGAGAAGGGACGAACGCGAGGAGAGGAGGGACGCCCGAGAGGAGAAGTGGCGGGATGCAACGCTGGGGCTGCTGCGTGATCAGACAGACATGCTCCGGCGTCTGGTGGAGCTCCAGGAACGGCAGCTGCCGGATTACCGGGTGCCGCTGCAGCCCCTCTATAACCGCCCTCCCCCCTCCCCAAGTCCCGTAGCCTCCTCACCCCGACGTGTAAGAACGCGGGGGGGGAAGCTCCGTGCAACCTGCCAGTCCACCCCATTAGAGAGCCCGAGCAAAAGGCTCTCATTATTTTGAATGTTGTTCCTGCCCTGTTCCTTCACTCCTACCCTCCTCCCAAACCCCACCCGGACTACCTGGTTATTTCTCTCCCTATGTTCATTACCCCCCGTTAATAAAAAGTTCTTGATTTGTTATTTGAAAACGACACTGACTTTATTTTTTTTTAAATAAAACTGGGATCGAAGGGGGAAGGGGGAAGGGTGGGTTGCTTACAGGGAATGAGTGAATCAAGTGGGCGGGTTTTCAACAGGGACAAACAAACAGAACTTTCACACAGGAGCCTGGCCAGCACTGAAACTTGTTTTCAGAGCTTCTCTGATGCGCACCGCTTCCTGGTGTGCTCTTCTAATCGCCCTGGTGTCTGGCTGCGCGTAATCAGCGGCCAGGCGGTTTGCCTCAGCCTCCCACCCCGCCATAAAGGTCTCCCCCTTGCTCTCACAGAGATTGTGGAGCACACAGCAAGCTGCAATAGCAATGGGGATGTTGGTTTGGCTGAGGTCCGAGCGAGTCAGTAACGAGCGCCAGCGACCTTTTAAACGTCCAAAGGCACACTCTACCACCATCCTGCACTTGCTCAGCCTGTAGTTGAACCGCTCCTGAGTACTGTCCAGGCTGCCTGTGTATGGCTTCATGAGCCACGGCATTAAGGGGTAGGCTGGGTCCCCAAGGATAACGATGGGCATCTCAACATCCCCAATGGTAATTTTCCGGTCTGGAAAGTAAATCCCTTGTTGCAGCCGTTTAAACAGACTAGTGTTCCTGAAGACGCGGGCGTCATGAACCCTTCCCGGCCATCCCACGTTGATGTTGGTGAAACGTCCCTTGTGATCCACCATTGCTTGCAGCACCATAGAAAAGTACCCCTTGCGGTTTATGTACTGGCTGCCCTGGTGCTCCGGTGCCAAGATCGGGATATGGGTTCCATCTATCGCCCCACCACAGTTAGGGAATCCCATTGCAGCAAAGCCATCCACAATGAGCTGCACATCTCCCAGCGTCACTACCTTTTTTAGCAGCAGCTCAACGATTGCTTTGGCTACTTGCATGACAGCAGCCCCCACGGTAGATTTTCCCACTCCGAACTGATTACCGACTGACCGGTAGCTGTCCGGTGTTGCAAGCTTCCACAGGGCTATCGCCACTCGCTTCTCAACTGTGAGGGCTGCTCTCATCTTGGTGTTCTGGCGCGTCAGGGCAGGGGAAAGCAAGTCACAAAGTTCCAGGAAAGTGCCCTTACGCATGCGAAAGTTTCGCAGCCACTGGGAATCGTCCCACACCTGCAGCACTATGCGGTCCCACCAGTCAGTGCTTGTTTCCCGGGCCCAGAATCGGCGTTCCACAGCGAGAAGCTGCCCCATTGCCAACATGATCTCCAAAGCGCCGGGGCCCGTGGCGCGAGACAATTCTGTGTCCATGTCCATGTCCGCATCAGTCTCGTCGCCGCGCTGCCGTAGCCGCCTCCTCCTCGCCTGGCTTTTCTGGTCCTGGTTGAGCATAAACTGCACTATAATGCGCGTGGTGTTTACAATGTTCATGACTGCAAACTTGAGCTGAGCGGGATCCATCCTTGCCGAGGTATGGCGTCCGCTCAGTTCAACAAGGAAAAAAGGCGCGAAATGGTTGTCTGCCGTTGTTTTCACGGAGGGAGGGGGAGGATGTTCCCAGAACCGCCCGCGACAATATTTTTTGTCCCATCAGGCATTGGGATCTCGAACCAGAATTCCAATGGGCGGGGGGGACTGCGGGAACTCTGGGATAGCTATGGGATAGCTACCCACAGTGCAACGCTCTGGAATTTGACGCTAGTCTTTGTGCATGGACGCGCACCGCCGAATTAATCTGCTTACTGTGGCCGTGTACAATCGAATTTATACAATCGGTTTCATAAAATCGAATTCCGTAAATTCGGACTAATCCCGTAGTGTAGACGTACCCTTAGAATAAGAATTAATCACATCTATAAGTATCCAGAGAAAGCCAACCCATATGGAGTAGTAGTTAACTTGTTCCTTGAATAGACACATCTGGCTCTGTTAGTTGATAAAGCAGCAAAAGTGATGGTCTTTGCCCATTCGTGTTGTACAACATAGCATGATTTATGCTAGTTTTCAAAATACACTGACTGCCCTTTTTAATGATATGTGTTCCCTAAATATCAAAGGAAAGTTTGAGGCACAAACTACTATATAGATCTTCCATATATTCGTCTTATATGTATGCCATATATTCTTTTCAGTGTTTGATAGCGAGAGGACATTATATAGGTTTTATTAGAGAGATTGCTTTACTAATCCTAGAAATATGAAAAAGAAAGAGTGCATCCTGGAGACAAAATTCATTGTTTTAAGAAAAGCAGCTTACTAAAGATTTTCAAGTTGCCAGTGCTGCACAGTGCTACCTTTATACACATTCCTGATGCAAGATAATGCAGTGACATGGAAGTGTTACAACAAGTTCAAATATGTATTTTTAAAGGGCTTCTTACTTAAGCAGTGGTGCTTAAGTAACTACAGTAGTTAAAATTGTTTTGCTTTTGTTTCCTTTTTTTAAGGAGAAGGTAATGGGAAGAAAGTAGCAAATGATGGTATGTACATTTTTAATTTGTAAGCTACAGGCTAGAAATGGCAGATTCCCACTGACTATTATATGTAAGGGAAAACAGGAGACTGGGATGATAAGGAAAATGGTGTTGTAGGGAGGGACTCTACCCTGTACTAGGGACTCTACCCTAGCTCTGAGAGGTATTCTGGAAGATTCTTCTCTGAAGTTCCTTTGGGATTACAATGAGCTGTTTCTAACAGGCATTTTCTCAAGCTCTTATTGATTTCTAGATTCTGTAAACTGTGCCTGCATCAATGAGATATTCCATATATCTGTGTAATTAGCTTGGAAAATTGGAGGTAAGTGTAGAATTGGTCAGAGAAACTTCAGTGGAACCACTTTCTTTCAAAATCAAAATGCTGCACAAAATTGGGTCAGTTTCACCAGAATTTAGTTAAAAATGGGGGGGGGGAGGGGTTGCAGCATTGTGATGCTTTGACATTTTGACACAGCATTTCATTTTTTGTTTTGAATGACCATTTCAATTATATATTTTTATCATATCAACATTTTTTAAAGCCAATCAAAATGAAACATTTTGAATGACCCAAAACATTTTATTTTTAATATTCCTTTGGAGAACTTCAAAATTTTCATTTTTTTCTACAAATAAGAATGAAGCCAAATTGCAAATTCCTTTGCAACCTGCAACATACATCCTCTGCACTGCTCAAGGTAATAGCCCCAACTGTAGTGTTAGAATTAACCTCTTATATTCTGATGAAGATCTTGCAAGCCGTTGGAAATTCTCCCCTTGTCAATATTCTACTGGAACCTCCACAATTCTCAAAATGTGGGTCACCAGCCCTAACCAGGAACATTGGGGCTGGTGACTTTCCCTTGAACTAGAATCTACCCAAGTCAAATATGGGATATGTTCTCAGTGTCCTTGGACATATTTTCAGGAGGGACTGGCCCTTTTAAGACCAATAAATTAGAAGCCAAATAGACTTCTTTTGTTTTGTTTTTTCCCCAAGCAGAATTTAAAAGAAAACAGGGAAAAGCTAACCAGCTTGAAGCATGCTGCCTTTGTACAAAGATGAGGATTCCAGCAGGCTTAATGTAGCATGATTTAAAAAAAAAATCATACATTTGTTCTGCTGGGTACATGAGTTTCTTAAGGTATTTCACAACAGTTATTTTCCCAAATCAGGTGGACAGCAGCCCCAGGATGGTAGGCTTATTTATAATCTGAAATGTGCATCCCAATATGGCTCTGGCAGCACAGATATATCCTGGAAGGAAATTGTAGCCAATTTTCTGATAGATTGATTTATGGGAAAGAGTCTCATTCATTTTTAAAGGCTATTTCTTTCTTCTCACTTATTTCTCCTCTTTCTACAAAGATTTTCAATGCTAACCTGGGGAGGAGAGTAATTTATTTCAATGGGAGTCATGTGGTTAAGATGTAGCACATCTTTTTTGAATATTTATTGGTTAATAGTTGTTATAAATCCCTTAAGAAACATGGTGGGGTTATTATAGAAATATTCATAAGCCATTAAGGAAACAGAGGTTCCCAGGCACTCCTATAATCTTTTTATTTTGTACAATGTAGATATTACTCTAGGTGTGTTTACTTTTAAGATAGCAATGGGATTTTTTCCAGTGCTTTTTCTTAAAATATATAATTTCTGCACAAATTGAATATCTTAAAAGGTCCAAAATAGATAAGTACCAATTAATTTTTTTTAAGCTAAGGCTGAAAAAAAAATTCTCTGCAATTGCGTAGAATGAGAATAAAGATCTCAATAAAACAGGAGTGGGTGGGTCGGCTTTTGTGGCCTGCATCATGTGGGAGGTCAGACTAGATGATCATAATGGTCCCTTCTGACCTTAAAGTCTATGAGTCTATGAGAACACTATTGAAAATGAATAGGCTAAATCAAGCACGTCAAGGCAAAGATACAGTATTTCTCAAATTTATTATAACGGCAGACTGACAATATGAAATTTGCACTACAAAATGAAAATTGATTGGTGTACAGATCTGGATAAAGCTATTCATTTGTATTGCAATAGAGTCCTCAAGAAATATCAAGATCCTATTGTGCTAGACCAGGGATCGGCAACCTTCGGCATGCGGCACATCAGGGAAATCCGCTGGTGGGCCGGGACGGTTTGTTTACCTGCAGCATCCACAGGTTCGGCCGATCGTAGCTCCCACTGGCTGCAGTTCACCGTTCCATGCCAGTGGGGGCTGCAGGAAGCGGTGACCAGCACATCCCTCGGCCCTTGCTGCTTCCCGCAGCCCCCATTGGCCAGTGGGAGCTGCAATCGGCCGAACCTGCGGACACTCCAGATAAACAAACCGTCCCAGCCCGCCAGCGGATTTCCCTGATGGGCCGTGTGCCAAAGGTTGCCGATCCCTGTGCTAGGCACTATACAAACACACAGTGACAGTTCTACCTAGAAGACTTTACAATTTAAAGCCCTAATCCTGAAAACACATATGCATGAGTTTAATTACAAAATCATGTATAATGCTACTGAAATCAATGGGACTACCACCATGTTTAAGGTGTTTAGCATATGACTAAGAGTCTACCCATTTGGGATCTAAAGAGATGAGACAAAATTTTGGAGGGGAGAAACTAAGTACTATTATATTCATTTTACAGACAGAGAACTGAGCCACAGAAAGATTGTTCTTTGTCCAAGATCACACTACTATGTAAAAGCAGCAAAGCATCCTGTGGCACCTTATAGACTAACAGACGTTTTGCAGCATGAGCTTTCGTGGGTGAATACCCACTTCTTCGGATGTAAGACCTGGCAATTAAATCTAGAATGTCGGTCCCAGTCCAGTACTTTAATCATAGACCACATTGTCCCCCATGTAATCTGAGATTTCTTATATGTTCCAACCAACTACGTTATTTGAAGATCAGGATCCTTCTTTGGTTAACTGTTTTAGAGAGTGTCATACAGCCCTGGTAGAGCTCCCCTAGCTGGACACCCACCAGGCTGCTTTGTTTGGGTCCCACCACGTAAGGCCCAGTGCTCTTAACATTCCTTTGGTCTGTAGTCCTGTCTTTTCTTGGCCTTTCTGGCACACATCCTGTGCTCAGGCAATTTGTCTGTTACTACTTCACAGAAATGGGAACTCATGGCCTTAATCCCCCAAGACCAATTCTGACTAGAGCTGGCTGAAATTTTGGAATTTCAGTTTGCTGGGTGAAATTAGTTTGCAGGGGATTTCGGTATTTATGAAATTGCTTTCATTATGATTTGTAACTTAAGAAACCTACCAACACTTGCCAGTGAACTGGAGAGCCCTAAAAATCTCATTTCAGAAACACCAAAACAGGGTTGTTTTTTTAAAGAAAATGTGAAAATGACATTCTTGTCTGCTTCATGGCTACTACTCAGTGAAAAACAGCCATGAAACTGACAAGAATGTCAATTTCAGTCAGCGGCTCTGTGGAAGAGGCTTTGTGGGGCTCTTACATTTTGCAGGTGGATGCAGTTCTGATGCCTTGAGTAACAAATATGGTGCTGATATATTGGCGGTCCAGGCTCTCAACAGCCAACATAATTCCTGGTATCCTGAGTCATTTGTCCTGTAATCCTTGGCAAATCTCCTGTATATAGAAACTGGCACCAGTGTTTTATGGAAATATCACCAATTGTTTCCTGTTTAGGAGCTGACGGTCCGGCAACATTTATGGAGAGAAGAGTCAGTGCTGGTCCCAAGAAGGACCCTAGGTGTTTGGACTTGGATGCAAGTTTTTGTGTTGAGATCTTCCTTTGTTTGGTAGCGTTGCAGTAATACAAAGTGGGAAACTGGCATTACGAGGTGTTTAGCAGGATTCACAACCTTTAAGGCTGACAAGGACCTCCATGTGGAGGCTCCTGCTGTGGTCCCCAGGATTCTGATGCTGAGCAGGGAGTTTTCCAGGCTCTGGCTCGGGGGCTGGCAGGCTCACTTCCTGGAGCCCTGTTGCCCTAAGATTCCCAGCTACAGCCAGAGTTCCAAAGGATGCTGCCAGTGAGCAGGGAACCTGTTAGCCACAGGGGCCTGGGGGCTGTCAGGCTCCCTGCCACAGAGTAAAGCAGCCCTGATAGTCCTAGCACCAGCTTTGGCCCACAGAGCTGCTGCTACAGAGTGGGAGCCCGCTAGTCCCCCGAGGTCTGGCTTCAGTCAGGGCTGTTGGGGCTGGCACGCTCCCTACTGGATCTTTGGACCCTGAAACACCAATAGGCTTCCAATGCAAACCTGCCAGTGTTTTGGTGAAAGATTTGTCAAATCTGTAATAACTGACATCAACACTTTGGTTCTTTGTCCTGCTTCTGAGTAAATTTCTCTTCTCCAAACCCTCCCTCTCTACAAGCTGGGCAGACCTAGTTTCATCCAGGTTGCAGCTACCCCATTGTTCTGTTATGGGCTATATCTATTCAGGGACTGATAGCCTTTAACAATCAACCTATTCAAAGCCAGGTGCACTGATGACTCAGCCCCCACCCTTTCTGCACAAGGGGTATGATGTGAGAATACAGTAAGACAACTATGAGACATAAGGACAATTCATAAAATCAAACTGGAATTCAAAGGCTGTACAAAGACAGATTCCCCAAATTGTCCCTTTAGGTTACTTTTTTTTTTTCTTGATAGAATATAAACTTGGGAACTTTTGAACATTTTACCCATTATGCTAAGTCCCATTTTCAAAAGAGATTTAGAAGCCTAAGTCCCATTGGCTTTCAACGAGACTGGAGCACTGAAGTCTGTACAGCCTTTCTGAAAATTGGACTGAGACTCCTAAATCACCTACAGTCTTTAGAAAAACTTTCTCCAAGTCTCATATTAGACATATCATATATTTTTTTTAAAGTTGGTCATGCTGATGTTACTCCAATGAAGAGTACATAATGGTACTGATAAGAGCTGGGTGAAAGCTTTTTATGGATTGATTTTAAACCTTATTGAGATTGATAGGTGTGAACACACCCTTCAGTTAACATAACTGTAAAGATAAGCCCCCACCTAAGCACTAGCGGCAGGTTTGGATAATTTTTGGTGGTGCCCAGAACGGCTCCAAGTCCTGCGTGACCCCCCCCTCCCACCTGCCTAAGGGTTAGGGTGCAGGAGGGGATGTGGGCTCTGGGAGGGAGTTTGGGTGAGGGAAGGGTGAGGGGTCAGGCTCTGTGATGGAGTTTGTGTGTGGGCTCTGGGATGGGGCAGGGGGTTGGGGTGCAGGAGGGGGCGTGGGTTCTAGGAGGGAGTTTGGGTGTGGGAGAGATGAGGGGTTGGGCTCTGGGAGGGAGTTTGGGTGCAGGGTGTGGGCTCTGGGATGGGGCAGGGAGTTGGGGTGCAGGAGGGGATCAGGGGGTTGGCACTTACCTAGTGTGGAGTCGGCTCCCGAAACACCCCTCTGGCACCCCTCTGGCGGTGGTTTGGTGCCTGCAGTCGGGGCAGTGCGTGAAGACCACCCTCCCCCCCCCCATGTGCCACAGAGTTGTGCCGGCTGCTTCCGGGAACGGCGCGGAGCGGCTGGGCAGGAAGCTGCCTTAGTCCTGCTGCACTGCCGGTGGTGGCGGCAGTGGCCAGGGGCCTCCAGCCTGGAGCCTTTTAAATCACCCGGGGCAGGACCGGGAGATATTCCAGGGGAGGTACACACGGCTGGGGGAGAGGCCTGGCCCCGAACATTGGTGGAGCCAGGTCCCCAGGCCCAGAATATTCCTGGAGCCCGGGCACCAGGGGCCCATACAACTTGCCACCCCTGCACCTAAGATACAGTAAGTTATGAACTTACCCAGGAGTTTTGATGAGGTAGGTAGAGAGCTTCTGCTGAGAACAGACAGAACAGAGGGAGGAAGATGCAACAAGCAGTAGCCAGTGGGCACAGTCTGATTCTGGGGAAAGCTAGAGAGTGAGCTGATGGGACTGTTGTCTAGAAAGGCTTGAGGCTATAAGCCAGGGATCGGCAACCTTCGGCACGCGGCTCGCCAGGGTAAGATCCCTGGTGGACTGAGACGGTTTGTTTACCTGCCGCGTCCGCAGGTTCGGCCAATTGCGGCTCCCACTGGCTGCGGTTCACCATTCCAGGCCAATGGGGGCTGCGGGAAGCGGCATGGGCCGAGGGATGTGCTGGTTGCCACTTCCCGCCGCCCCCATTGGCCTGGAACGGCGAACGCGGCCAGTGGGAGCTGCGATTGGCCGAACCTGCAGACGCGGCAGGTAAACAAACCGGCCCGGCCCGCCAGGGGGCTTACCCTGGCGAGCCACGTGCCAAAGGTTGCCGATCCCAGGTTTAGAATATCTAAGTTCATTATTTCTTCTTTGTTTTTAAATTAGAAGTTTTCCAGTGCTCTGCAACAGAAAGTCCTGGAAAAGGCAGCTTGCAGCTGAGGAAGCAGAACTAAACTGACAAGCTCACAGGACAAATCTGATTCTGTCCCTCTTCTCTCTGCCCCCCTTTCTTCCCTCCTGTCACCTTGTAAAGCATGTGGAAGACACCCACTGTTAAGAGCTATGCACCTTCCTACTAGAAGAAAAAAGATTTTCCTATTCTGGCTAACAGAAGAGAAAGAAACAGCTCAGCAGCAGAGTATAATTGTTGTAGAAAGGATGGTGCAGAAGACCCTTCACCTCCCCCGAAACAAAAACAAATTACTCAGGCTCGGAGAGCAGTCTGCTTCCTCTGCTAGCATCTCCAGAAGGCAGCCACTACCACCTACAGAAACTACCTATATTAAAGCTTTTCATGTCCAACACAATAAACTTAAAGGAAAAAAATGCAAATTTATATCTGATTTAAAAACAAGAACCTTACCAAGTAATTGTCTTCTAAGCTAAGTTGGTGTACTAGCATAGCTTATCTGGAGTCTTGATATATGGTATAATAATTCTGTCATCTAGTATTTTAACTCTGCATTCCACTTGAATGTCTCAGGAATGGAATTAATTTCTATTTATGTATCTGGCTTGATACTCAGAAAATGGTCTTGTAGGAATGTATGTGCAATCAGTGTGATCCAGGGCAGAGGGAAAATTGAGCAAGGTCATAAAACTCCTTCACTGTTTCCTGAAGATGCTGTGTTTCTCTCTTTCAGCCAATATATAAATTAGCTCTTTGGAGAAGAGTACCTAGGAAAGCGCTGAAAGTACCATGTGGCTAGAAAAGCAGGGAGATGTGGTCACTTTGTGTCATAGCTCCAATTTGACTTTTCCAATCCCCTTTGAATCTTCAGAGAGTATATATCATTTGTTTACTCATTCAGAAACATTGTGAGCCTGCTTCGCACTTGAATCAAAAAATGTTATACTATCATGTAGATCCTGCTCCTGTTCTCAGAATAACACCTGTGCTCTCTCCCATCTTGATTTTCCTATTATCCATACAGTCACTTTTCCCAAGTTGCAGCAGGAATAGGAATAGGGAATGTATTTAGGCTAATATTTCCACATTTTATCATCTAAGTTATGTATGCAAGAAGCTTATAGACTAATTCAGACCTAGCATTAGCAGTTGCAGTTCCACACCAGCAAAAGTGACCTTGGTCTCTAGTATGATTATCCGTATGCCATTAACAAATTTACATGTAACTCACACTATGTGGTTACTTGCATATTGGTATAAGTGGGTGTAAACATACAAGAGAATGATATGGAATGGAGGGGTAGTAGTAGGTGCTTTATCTTCACCATCCGAAGTTACTTTTATTTCAGCTAATACCTCATCCATTCACTGCTCCTCATTTAAGCTACTCACCAATATGTAACTTATATAGTTCATGTCAACCCTGAATTTGATCATTTAGTATGAAAATATTGTGTATGTTTGTGTCTACTGATGGTTATGACTCTTTATTGAGCATGCACTTATACAGGAGCATGGCAGGAGTGTCCGTTGGGAGCCATTGCCAATTTCTGGAGCTTAGACCAGCCCTAAGGCTGAGTTAAAACAAGCCTGAGGATGAGGAAGCCACAACAGGTTCCTTAACAGCACCCCCATCTGCTGTGCCTAGTAGATTATGAGGACAGTAAAGAATCTGGGAGCTGGGAGTCATATAGGAATTTAATTGTAATGAATCTCTACTGGCAGGAGGATGGGCTGGATGAGCTAAAAGGTATTTTTTTTCTATTCTCTACAATAGCGAGCAATCTACTTCCCAGCTGTGGCGAGAGAAGACAGCCAACATCTTCTAAGAGTGCTATCCATACTACTTTGTGAACTAGCCATTAAGATTACTTCAAAATGACTGATTCATATCTTAGTGCCGTTAGAATACAGCATTGTTTTTTTCCACAATTTTCCTATAAAGACGACAATCTCTCTTCATATAAACCAACACAGTAAAATGTGAACACATAATTACTTTTCTCCAAGGAAATCAGTTCTCTTTCATAAGATTAATTTTCTAGTGAGTTCGTATTTTTAAATATGGTATATATAAAAGACAATGGTGAAATGAAATATGGATAACAGCAGCATGGATTTAAGTATGCAAGAGTGCTTAAATAACCTCTTCCTAAAGACACACATGCACATGCAACTCTATCCTCCAACTGTGATAACTATAAATATGCATGACATAATATGGAGATGATAGAAAGTGGAACCCAAAAGTATTGGGGTTAATCATTTAGAATAGATTGTAGTTCAATGACTATCTTAACTGAAACAATATTTTTAAAATGTCTCAAGAATTGGAGAGATAAGGTGGGTGAAGTAATATTTTTTTATTGGACCAACTTCTGTTGGTGAAAGAGACACGCTTTTGAACTTCAGGTCAACTGAAGAAGAGTTCTGTGTAAGCTCAAAAGCACGTCTCTCTCACCAACAGAAATTGGTCCAGTAAAAGGTATTACCTCACCCACTGCATTCCAGGATTGTAATCATACATCCCACTGAATGATAGCAGGGAAAAAAGTTCAATATAAATTCATAAGTGAATTGGTAGCTACTTAAGCTTCAGGGGGACTAGTCCAACATTCATTGAAGTCAATGGCAAGACTCCCATACACTTTAATGGGCTTTGGATCAGGGTTGCAGGGTTCGCAGTTGTTGTTTTTTAAACAAAAATGTTTATGCCCTCCACTATGAAGTGAAAAATATTTTAAGGAATACATACATTCTTGATTTCTATATTGCTAGTCCTTTTTTCATCCTACTAAACTTACAAGAATGTCTGCAGTTAGGAAAAGATGAGAATCATATACTTCAAAGCATAAGCTTGCCACTACCAGCATGTTAGCACATAATTATCCATTATGAGGAGTTGTTGTTTTTTACATTTTTCTATAAAGCATCAAGTACAGGGAGGCTCAATAACCTCATGGACAGGGAACGGAACTGGGAGTCAGGAGACCTGGATTCTACTCCTACTGTAGCCACTAATCTGCTGTATGACCTTGGGCAACTTGTTTAACCTCTCTCTGCCTCTGTTTTCCCATTGTCTTAATGCATGGAGCATCTCTCATGTGTTTTGTATAGTGCCTAGCATAATAATCTCAGTTCAAGCCTCTAGGCACTACTGTATTAACATATAAGCTCTTTCTGACAGGGGCTGATACATGCTGGAACAGTGCTAGCACAATGCAGTCTGGTCATTGATTGTGGTTTCTTGGTGTTACCGTAATACAAACAGTAATAGCTATTGCCAGAAAGAGTATGCTGCACTAAATGAGCCAGAGGTCTGATTGATAGTTATCTCACATTAGCCTTCACAAAGGGCGCCTTAATGGCATCACTCATCTAGAGAAAGACTCCATCTATCCTCCCCCCTCCACACACACTTTAGCAGTGGGAACATGTAAAATACAAATCTTTATTTTATGAATAACTATTTTAAAGAGGATCTCTCCTTCCCTTGATTTTATGGGCATTTTTAAGTTCAGATGATATTCTGTATCAGAGATGTACTCTAGTCACAGAATATGCAGTGGTATATAGGAATCAGATGGCTAGGAAATTAGGGCATTTGAAAATGAATACATAATCTGGATTTCTAACACCTCATATTTTGTGGGTGTTCAGGTCAGATGTTTTGGTTTAGCCCATTGTAAAGCTAGGAGCACATGCAAAATTCATATCTGGACTTCCAGCACTCATGCAGTTTGGAGCTCTTCAGAACCGGGGATTTGATACAAGCCCATATTTATGTTTTATATTCAAAACTTTGAGTAGTGCAGGGCTGTTCTAGCTAATTTTTGTGTGCTGAATCAGTTCTTAGGGAAGCAGCATTGTTCTTGGAGACTGACAGAGGTTACCGACTCTTTAAAAAATGTGAATTAGGTGCAGTGGTGCATAGGAATGAGCTTTAAAGCTGCTGGATTTTTTTTTTTAAATTTTGTCTGCTCATCTCTGCCTTTCACTGTAGTGCTTGTATCCAGATTAGCCGTAGGCTGAAAAGTGTTTTTAACAAAGCTTCAAAGCAGGCAATTTATGCATCATTATTATCTGACTTTGAAGGCACACCTGTGACTTTGGAGTGAAAACATTCTTTAAAGGATTGCTTGAGAAATCTGGGCTAGTATTAGAGGAAACTGAGTTAGCCAGTGAGCTAAATTTGCTATTGAAATACTCAGGAATGGTGGCTGCATATTGCCCAAACACTCCAGATTTGTCCTATCCCTTCCAGTGACACTTGATTGTACTGCATAGAATAAAGTGAGTTACATATTCAGTACAAGACTGGATCAGATCGGGTTTTCCTGCGTGTTTTCAAGTGCTCATTTCTGTGCAGAGAAAAAAAGGTGGCTTAGAGGAGAGATGCTGGCATGATATAGTTTGTGCCTGTGCATGCCTAGAGTTCTGCTGAGCAGATGAAGTGGACCGTGATGGCACTTGAATGGGATTAACAATTACTATGGAGCTGTAGGGCTTGTGGATAGCCCTCTGCTCCCCTAAGGAGTATGTACAAAAATACTTGTTCTAAAGAAAATCAGAATATACTGCCCCAACGCTGAGTTCCACACTCAAATGTCAGCAGTTTACAAAGGCATGTGACAGAGGGCACAATGTGTACATATCCACGCTGCAATGAGCTTCAATGGATGCTCACTACTATTAACTGGTGACAGTAGACACCATATGGCAATATTGGCTTGAGGAAAGCAGGGTACATTATCCTACAATAATGATGGTCTGTGCAGTTCCACATTCACCAGTATCTTCCAAAGCGTGTCGAACAATATATGTGTCTAACACAAGTACATAGCTCTGGCAGCTGAACCAATCAAAAATAAAATGTCTGTTGAATCCTCAGCTGATGTATTCTTAAATAGCTGGAAATGATAACAATGCAGAGCGACTCCTTCATCGTGTACTGATAACAAACAGGGTGATTATTAGTAGTATGGTTCAGAGCACTGCAACCTTCAGAATGAGTACTTATTTACATGTATATAGAAGTGCCTGTCCAGCATTCTGAGCACATACACTATACGTAAAAATACAAACATTTAAAAACGGTTCTAATACAATCCTAGGAAAATATATAGGCAGGCCTTCTGATGTTTAGTTTTAATAGATGTAACATAATAAAACACTGCCAATTATTTAAAAAAATGTTTATCCAATACACACTGGAAATGGTTACTTGTATCTTAGGCCTTGTCTGCACAGAGCAGTAATGTGAAGTACAAGGGTGTGATTTCTAACACATACTAATGTGTTCCCATTAATTGGTCCATGTAGATCCTTCTGGTGTGCACTAAAGGTTTGGTATTGTACTTTAAAGTAGTTGTTTGAAACTGTACTATGTTAAAGCATACTAGGGAACATTACAAAGAGATTACTCATTACAGTATATACAAAGAAAGCCCTGAGAAACCCAGATTTTTGGACAGCTACAAAAAACCAATCTATTCCTAAAAATAAACCCAGAAAAAAAAAAAAATTAATTCCCCCCCAAAACAGCAGAAGCCATATATATATATGGCTTTTGCAATGCACTCTGAAGTGAATCAAATCCATGTTTGTTTGGGCCAAAGGTGGGGGATAGTTCCAAGTCTAAAGAGAAATCTTTCATGAGATGATAGATATGAATAATTATTAAGTTGAATTAGGGCAGTGCCTGGAAACTCACTCAGAATCAGGGCTCCATGGTGCTAGGTGTTATACCAGTAAAGAGTAAGAGACGGTTTTGGGGACAGAGACTTAACATTTACTTTAAAATGAAAATAAGTGGGTGTAAAAATTAGAGAGAATGCAGGATGAAAAATAAAAATAAAATTGATTTTAACAGACAACTAGATATTTAAAGGTTTTATTTTTAATTACAGGATATAACTTAGAAAATTAATGACATATAGCTGGGCAATAGATATTGCCAGTACCTATGACAACGTTATAATTAGGTTCATGAGCCTATAGTAAAAGCTTGTTGTGCTATCCCAGCGCTAACAGCGGTCCTGTATACACCCCCTTATATCCTGTATTGCCATGCTATCCAGCCACAATTTGGCAGTGTGTATCTTAAAAAAAAAAAAAAAAAAGAATATCCTAGAGTGCAATAACTACTCACTAGCCAGCACCACTATGTAACCAAGGAAAGGAAAATTAAGAAGGCAAGAACAAGAGGTGCCTACACCGTCAAGGTGAAGCTTCTTGCCAACTTTTTCCATAGACTCATGTAAGGGGCATAGAAAACATATGCCTTGTGTAATTAATCACTATTAATGTCCTGGCCCTCAACAATTAGAAAAGCCATCCACCTCTGTTTACCCCAAAGTAGGAAGTAAAGGCTTTAAGTTAATGGTTCATGTTATGTGAGATACTTTATCTAATGACCCACAGATCAGCCAAGGTTGGGAGTTTGACTCCCCAAGAAAAGAAACTAAGACAGCTAAATGAGAGTATTGTTACTCCCATAGGCAACAATCTCTCATTATTTGCATATGGATAAAACGTCTTTCTCCATCCCAACCTAGCTAAAAACTTCAAACAGTTGCCTAACGATAACACCCTGCTTTCCTATGCAAAATGGCCCTTGGGCATCAAGAGATGGGTGGGGAAGCTGTGATTTAAGCAAACTAGAAATAACTGGATATGAGATTAAAGGTCATGTAGGGCATTCTCACTGTTACTCATAAGAGATCCAAACCACATATTCTGCCCCCCCCCCCCCCGAATTATCAGCTATAATTGTTTGCCTTGTAAATCAAATATACCATGGATAATCTGTTTTGCCCTGTCAATATATCTTTCATCCCAAATTAGAAGCTGCACATTTGCTTGCCTTGTGAGTCAAAATGATATCCTTCTGTGTGTGGATAGTTTCTCTTTTTGTGTCACAAACACTAACATGAAATGCTAATGTACAGTCAAATATGTATGATGAATGTCCATCCAGTTAGAAGATTATAAGGGATTTTGTTGTTTTTCATTGTAAATAGTTGTGGCACTCTAGAATTGTATGGCACAAGGGAGGAATCTTCAAAGGTATAAACCAGAGTATAACTGGATTATTAAAAGAAACTGCATAAAAAGGGGGAAAATCTAATTAATAAGTGGGCTAATATTGAAATAAAATCCTTGAAATGAATCCAACATAAAAAGTCTCTGATAAGAAAATAATTGAAGAAATTTGTTCTTCAACAACAGCGTCTACTGGATACAGATGTAATCAGACAAATCAGAGCACTGAAATAGGAACTCTCAATTGACAAATATCCAATTGAATCAAAGGATGGCCTCCTCCAATGAGCCCTGAAATCAGGGTGTATAAAAGTGAGGTCTCCATGTGGGATCCCAGACTTGACTAAACTCAACAAGAAGATGCATATCCTAAATGTGACCAATAACCAAACCAGCATGTGGAAAGGACTATTCTCCATTCCAGTCTTAAGAAGTTAAGAAGACGTGGTGAGATTTAGTTTCAAAGATTGTACTCTCCTTCTTGTCTTTAATATAAATAACTATAAGTTATCTTGCTGAGTCTACACTCTCTAGTGAGACCTCAAGTAACAATATCTTATTTAACTCCTTTTTAAGTCCAAGCAAATTGACCCGAGAGAGATTGGAACCATTACTTTAAACTAGGGGTCGGCAACCTCTGGCATGCGGCTCGCCTGGGTAAGCACCCTGGCGGGCCGGGCCAGTTTGTTTACCTGCCGCGTCGGCAGGTTCGGCCGATCGCGGCTCCCACTGGACGTGGTTCACCGTCCCAGGCCAATGGGGGCAGCGGGAAGCGGCGCGGGCGAGGGATGTGCTGGCCGCGGCTTCCCGTCGCCCCCGTTGGCCCGGAGTGTGGAACCGCAGCCAGTGGGAGCCGCGATCGGCCGAACCAGCCAACGCGGCAGGTAAACAAACTGGCCCGGCCCGCCAGGGTGCTTGCCCGGCCCGCCAGGGTGCTTACCCTGGTGAGCCGCGTGCCAGAGGTTGCCGACCCCTGCTTTAAACAATCACTTTTGCTATTCTAAACTTTGGATCAGTCCATTCAAATAGCAGGGAAGAAACACTCAAAAGTACCTGAAAGATAAGTACGTCCTTCCTCTTTGGAAAAAATGTTGGAAGTGTGATAAATGTTTTAAGCACTAAAGAATTGATGATGATGAGTAAATGCAATAAGAAATCTTGGTGATTTGCATTGTTTCTTGGTATAATGCTGAGCTTTAACATTAGTCATGGAAAATTGCTTGAAAGAATTTATTGATTTGTTCATTACATACCTAGAATATTGGTTGTGTACACTTGTATGGGGAAATGTTGATTGTATACTAATATAGTTCTGGGTGAATTAATAAATTGTTTGTTGGTTAATAATAATCAAATGTCCTGATCTTGAGAAAAACTGTTTAAATTAAAGTTGACCTGAAAAGAACCCAGTATTAAAACTAGTTAGCTAATGCTCTCTGGACTCAATAAAAAAGGGGTTATCTTATTAGATTCCATTCTGTATTGGCTATAACACTTATCCAGTTGGCAAACCTAGTTTGTTAGATTTCAGCTTTAAAGTCTGACTGGCACATTGGCAAATTCATACAAATTGACCCCTTTTCACATTTACACACTGATATATAGATTGGGACAGTATAAACTAAGCAGCATTCTGTAAGATTGTAATTGTTCTTATAGCAGGATGGCTCACCACTTCTACACCAGGAAGGTTGCAAGTCGTCATGTATCAGACTTAGCTATAGTCCATTTGTGCACAGATGTGTTGTGTGAATAGTCAGTAGAGTGCTTTCCTCTAAGTCTGGCACCAGGGTATGCCAAATCAACCCAGATAATCTGGGACAGGGATTGGCAACCTTTGGCACGCAGCTTGCCAGGGTAAGCACCCTGGTGGGCCGGGCTGGTTTGTTTACCTACCGCGTCCACAGGTTCGGCCAATTGAGGCTCCCACTGGCCGCAGTTCACCGCTCCAGGCCAATGGGGGCTGCGGGAAGCGGCATGGGCCAAGGGATGTGCTGGCTGCCACTTCCCACAGCCCCCATTGGCCTGGAGCGGCGAACCGCGGCCAGTGGGAGCCGCGATCAACTGAACCTGCAGACGCGGCAGGTAAACAAACTGGTCCAGCCCACCAGGGGGCTTACCCTGGCAGGCCGCGTGCCAAAGGTTGCCGATCCCTGATCTAAGATGTCACTGTGATGGGGTGAACTAGGCCCAGAGGCCCCCTCCTGGAGGCCTCAGGGTCCTGCCACACTTGTCCCAGGTAAGGAGCAGTGGAGAGGTCCTCCAAATAGGCTAGAGTGGCTTCAGGAGAAGCAGCCAATCAGGGCCCAAGAGGGCCCTAAAAAAAGGAGCTACAGAGACAGGGCAGTTTCTCGCTAGAGCTCGAGGAGCATGGATGGTGTGGCTGGCTGAGGGAACTGCAGCCCAGTGCAAGTAGGGACTGGGGGAGCAAGGAAGAGCTCCTGTCTGGATCCTGGGCTTGAGATTAGAAGATCCCTGAGCTAAGGGTAAGACATCGGTGAAGGCAAGGGCCTGGAGTAGTGGACAGGCCCGGGTGCCCTTGCGAGAGGTGTGTGTACTGACCCTGTTAGTGACATATAATGTCCCCAGCAGATACTACCAATATTTTTTCTGAGAAAGGTTTGGTTTACATAGTTCTCTTTGGTGAATAAGACTCGACAGCAAGATTTTTTTTACAATTGAAGTGTTAAATTAGTAATGGGGAAGTTAAACATACCAAAATCTTGTAATTTCTTTTCAAACATTTCCTAGAACAAAATGATTTTTTATAACCTCTCATTCAAGCCACGAACCCTAAACTCCTGTCTAGAATACAGCGACCTCGTACTCTGCCCTTTCTGAACTTGTATATCTTCCACAAAGAGCCAAACAAAACACAGCCCCGAGGAGCACCTTCTTTGTCCACCAGTCTGACCAAGTCATCCACTCTGAATTCTTGCACTGGCTCCCACACCTCCCCTACATTCAAGATTTTTGTGCTCACTTTTCAGGGCCTTCACAATTCTGCCTTTCCCTGCCTTTTTTTGCTCTTCTGTCTTTTTGATTCCCACCGCCAATGCTGCCAACCTCCACTAAACACCTGGCATATTTTCCCACAGCATCTCTGTGCTTTCTCCAATGGCCTTACACATGGAATACCCACCCTGAAAAGATCATAAAATAACCATCTCCTTTGCATTATGACTCTCCCAAAATCAATGATAATGGAAAAAATTTGGCCAAGGGGATTAATATTTCCAGCAAAAGGAAATTGAAGTTTTTGTTTTTTTCTACTTAAGTATTTTAGAATTAGAATGTTAGCTCTTGTATAGAATTGTTCATATGTTTGTTTTATGGGTAGCTAAGAAGCATACCTTTATAGACTCATAGGTACCAACCTGAATCCAGGGTAGTTTTTAAGATATTCAGATTTACATCTGAAGCTTTCAGAGAATGCAGATATCCAGACAAGTAGGTTCAAGTACTTTCATCAGATGCAACAAAGTGTTTTGAGAAGGAGCTCCCAGAACCTTATTCCCCTGTACATGGGCTGTGCATGGGCTCACAGAAAGGAAAGGTTTAGAGGAGCGGTTCTCAAACTGTGGGTTGGGACCCAAAATTGGGTCATGACCGCATTTTAATGGGGTCTCCAGGGCTGGCTTAGACTTGCTGGGGCTTGGAACCGAATCCTAGGCCCCACCGCTCTGGGTGGTGGGGCTCAGGTTACAGGCCCCCTGGCTGGGGCTGAAGCCCTTCGGCTTTGGCTTTGACCCCTTCCCCACCCGGGGCGGAGAGGCTCAGGCTTTGGCCCCACCACCCGTGGCGGTGAGACTCTGGTGAATTCAGGCTTCAGTCCCCTCTCTTGGGGTTGTGTAGTAATTTTTGTTGTCAGAAGGGAGTCAGAGTGCAATGAAGTTTGAGAACCCCTGGTTTAGAGAAATAATTGAGTAGACAAGCAAAATGCTTTCTCATAACTTTGACCAAGAAATGAGACAACACACTTGGCAAAAAAAATGTACTAATCTGCACTTGGATGAAGATGTTTGCTCCTAAAAAATATACTGAATATATTGATGGTATAATAGTGTATACTTCTTGGGCCTTTGAAGTGGGTAGTGGAGATGAAAATAGGGAATCTCTAGCAGATTCCTACTTTGGAGTTTGTTTTATTAATAATTATTAATTATTATTGTCAAAGTTAGAATCAAGACTCACAGTTTTTAGTTATAGACCACTCTGTTTTATTAACGCGGCGCTGTGCTAATACATTCAGATAATGTGAGCACCATATAAGACTCAGACTGTCTTATTTATACAGATAAAAAGGGGGGTGAACTTAACAAGAAAACAAAGGAAGCAAAGCTGATAAGTTTTCCTGGGGCCAGACACACATCTTATTTCCTTATTAACTCTTAGCAATCTTCTGCTAATGTCCCACCATTAGCTTAGGTGCGAGTCATTGTTCTATATCTTAATGTTTCTCTTCCTGACAACTATATTTCAACATTCCTCATTCCTGCTTAAAGGAACATACAGCATTTCTTTAATCCATTCTATTTTTACAATATAATTCATTCTACTTTCACATTATTATTATTTTATTTATTATTATATCTACTATATGGCTCTATTTGGTCCATTTGAAAGTGGGGGTGGGGATGCTCTTCAAAAGTATTTTTGAGCTTCAGGAACAAGTCAGCTCAGTGAGGGATGACTCAGCAATATCTAGAGAAGGGAGTGAAATTAAAAACGGGGAAATCATTCCAACATTCCTTTTAATAGGTGGTGTTCCAATGTTAAACACATTGTTATTGGAAGCCCCCTCTATCACACCACTGAGTAAACTGGATGAACAAAACCATTCAACCGTTCCATTGTGCATAGTTTCATACAACATAAACTTCTGTACTCCAAGACTGAGATCTAGGGTTTATTTTTCCTTGCACAAAAGGGCTGTTTAAGGGTGGACCACCAACTGCAATTGCTCACTTACTAACTGTTGTTGGTAGACCCAAGCAATACATGTTCTGGTGACCCGTAAGAAATACAACTGAATGTGATTGGTTACTTGAAAGAAATGTGTTGCTATTTCTCCAGAGAAATACAAAAGGTATTGAATTGTTTGTGTTTAAAAATAGACGGAAAGGGACATGTATATTGGTAATAGTAAAGTGCACCAGAGAGACAACAGGAAATCTGATCTTTAAAACACAAGTTCAGAAAAGTTTTCAGAATTTAATCTGTTGTCAAACTACTCTTTCAATTATAAAAACCAGCCATTAGGTGTCATTTTAACCAAAACATTACATATTACAACTGAAGCATATTGTGATGCTTGCAGGACAAATAAACAGACCCTTCAGCAGTGTAGTAAGAAGGAATGATGTTAATATGTCTCTGGAAAGCAAGTAGAAAAGCCATTTTAATGCAACATTGGCTAGACATCCAGCCTACAACTCACAACTACTCTGCAGTCCTTATCATCTCCTTTTGTGGTCATCACCAATGTCTTGCATTTTAACCTCCCATGATATACCTTTGCATTGCTTCACACTATTGAGCCTCAATCTTTCCTCACTTAAGGGTTCGAGCAACAAACCATCAAAAGTTACAGGCATCACATGCTGTGTAATTGTGAGAAGGCTGATGTGTTGACATATCAGCTTATCCTGGCCAAGAGCTAGCTTGAAACTTAATCTGGAACACAGATGGCTAGCAATTGATCTTGACCATAGCTGTCACATCAGGTCTCCAAGGGAACAATCACTGAGACCATCCACATGAAACTCACCACCAAATTTAATACCCTTCACACAACATCACTGCTATGGTAGTATCTTGCATAAAAAGTACCAGATCCAACCCTGTCTGCCAGTTGGCTTTCTGGAAGCAACTCCAGCATTCCTGCATCCAATCCACCATGATTCAGGATATGTCCAGAATGGAAAAAAAATGACCATAGTCAGTCAAAGTAAATGACACCCCTGGCCACTCAGTATAATTTAGGTTGCAGTGCCAAGCAGCATAGCTTCTGGCAGGTGCTGCTTACTGACATACAGATCTCGTTACTAGATATGGTGTCAGGAGACTCAACTATACTCTGGAACCCATTGTTCCACTTGCTGGAGAAGGCCTTTTCCCAAGGCCCATTAACTGCTGTGGGAGTGCAGTCTTTTATTATTGTCAAGCTGACACTGGACCGACTGTTGACATGTGACTTCCGTATGCAGATCTGGTAGTGGACCTGTGGACAATTGAATGTATTTAATTCTATATTTTCTGGAGACCAGCAACTCTGAATAACACTTGAGCAGTATCAGCATAATGTACACATCACATATACTGTTACAAATACTTTGTCCAGTTGGAACAGGTTCTATAGATAGCCATGTTTTCAGAGAACTGTTGGCAGAGTGGTGGGTGAAAGAGAGGAGAGGGGAGGACGAAAGAGGGAGAGTCAGGCAGCAATCACTACTGCATCTGGAATATTAAATCAGCTGTGTCCACTTATTTTTCAGAGTACACTATTATGATTACTACAGCATCAACTAACCTAATACGGTAACAATAGTCAGTATTAGATATCCTAGAAACAAAATGAACGAGGAGCTTGTTGCTGTCAGATTCTCCCTTCTATCCATTGCATGACTTATATATATATAAGTGACTTATCATATATATATATATATGATAGCCATAAGGCACTATATATATAGTGCCTTATGGCTATCATACAAGCCAAGTAATCATGTACTCAGGTCCTGCTATTAAAGTATTTGGATTCTTCTGCATCTGCTAAGCTGCTATACAGAATATCTGCTGGTGTCATGACTAGCATAAATGTGTCCTCTCCCAGTAGGATTCTGATTTCAGAGCAGCTAGTTCAGCTGCCTGTATAATGACTGAGGAATTCATTAGCATATCTACTTCCTTTAGGGGTGAGTACTCTAGTTGCTGCTGAGTACCATGTTCTCAGTTTTCATGTGGACATACTGCAGGATGTTATATTACAGGAGGCAAGAGCATCAGGCCATGTTTCAGGGATTTCAGTAATAATGGGAGAGCTTGCAATTTTTGATCTGTGGTACCTCTGATATTGTGATATGGAATGGGCATGAGCTTTTGGTCAATCCACTATGTACATCTCTTGTGCTGCCTTTTTACTATCATACAGTTATTGTGCTTGATTGTTGTTCTGATACTGTAAGGTACTTTGGCTTGCTGTGAGATTTTCTGGCTGACAGCTGGAGAGTGCAGTACCTGCCTTCCATTGCATTTCCAAAGTGACCTATTTTGTTACTCCTGAGAATGTAATCTGAAACCCAGTTTGTATGGGTGACTAGCTGCCAGCACCCTTTGTTATACCTATCCCTTAGGTTAAAGGAGAATCGGTCACTCCTGCCAGCTGCACTACTCTCATCACAATGTTTGTAACTCTCCCAGTCCCAGTCATGCAACCATATAGTTGCCTTAAAATTGGTGTGTAGTACAGCGTATTCCTAAATGGTACTGTGTTGAATGAGAATGCACGATTTCTTTCTTTTTTAGCGAAAATGCCATTGTCAAGAAAACTGCACTTCACTTTAATCCACATTCCCAAGTAATTAATGCAACCATCCTGGTGAATAACATTGAAAAAAGTAAACCTGCTTCCAGCTGGTAGACTCCACCTGCTTTCTGTAGCAGACAAATCTTGCAAAGGTTGATTCCACTACCTTTTCCCCAGTTCTCTACTGAGGCTGTATAGTCAAGGAGGTTATGGATGTTGCTAGAGCCATAAACATTTTAATAATTTATCTGAATCTGATTTCTCTTTTTCAAGGATTATTAAGATGATGTACCTCTGTGCCTTCCCTGGTTTAAATTAAAATTGTACGTGTGGTATTTCATATCCACTCAGTGTGTTAGTGAGCATTATGATCTCATACTAGGCAAAGTTCCCTGTAGTATATATCACTGAATTGGCGATATGTGATTATATATTCATGTGATTATTCTTTTTATGTGATTTCAGAATGACAATGGGAGCAGACTGTGACTGAGAATTTGTTTGGTTATATAAGCAGCAAGGAGACCCATTATTATCTTCATTTAAGCTAGACCAAATTGAAGTCTTTCTCACTTGAACAATGTTACTTAAAGTGGATCAATGTTTTCTTGCTTGTAGTAAACAGATTAGTTTTGTAAATTTAGTAAAACACACAACTAAATGTGGTATGCAGTTCCTGTTGCCAAAATGTGCACTCAGTGCATAGGAAAAGATGTGCTTTGCCATTGGAAAAGATATACAATACAGGGAAGGCAATGACATTTTTCCTTGCACTTAAAGGTAACGCGGAATCCACATTCTGGACAGCAGCTAATGCCAAATAGACTTATTCTTAAACTTAAAGGATGTTTTGTTAAAAAAAGAAAAAGAAAATACCTGCCATATATGACTGAAATCTTACAGCAAGTAATAGAAAAATATTTCATGACTGAATAGAATGGAATTTCATATAATATATTATTGGATGGAATATATATTGGATGAAATATATAATGCATCAGAACAAATTTATTCTATTCAGGCAGAATTTTGCAACTGGTACCATTGATATGGATGTTAACAGAACTAAAGCCTCTGCATGATGGTCATAAAGCTCCAATGATTATGGACTAGGTCAACTACCTGGGATATTTTGAGACATCTTTAATTTGGAATGAATTGTTATAATTGCATTTGTACTGCAGTAAGGGAAAGGTGAATTTATTGATGAGGAAAGTATATATGCTGTATTCAGTAATTTCTAGAAGAAATACCTGTTTCTTGTGCAATCTAAACAATGCATAATTTCTGCCTATTATTTCTTAGTCTTAGAATATAATTTCAAGAAGCCAAAATGTGACACTTTAATTTTGTGAAAGATCATATTCACTTACCTAGCGCCGACACTCAGAACCCAAATCTGTCTCCCCTGCCCAGAATCACGAGTAAATTATTTTAGGCCTGATCCAAAGACCATTGAAGTCAATAGGAGTTCTCTTTTGATTGACTTCAATGGACTTTGAATCAGGCCCTCTCTGAGAAATAGCTTTGTAATTATTATTAATGGAATAAAACACTATTCAGTGTGAGTGTATGTGTGTGTGTGTGTGGGGGGGGAATTTGGCCCTCAATCAGTAATTCACCTGTAGATGGAAGATTTACCAAGAGCTTCCCCCTGGTTTCAACTGTTAGGGGGGTAACGGTATTGCCACCCTTATTTCTGCACTGACTTCAGAGCTGGGCAGCCAGAGACTGGCTTGGCCAGGCACCCAGCTCTGAAGGCAGTGCCTCTGCTAACAGCAGCACAGAAGTAAGGGTGGCAATACCATACCATGACATCTTTACTTCTGCTCTGTTGCTGGCAGCAGCTCTGCCTTAAGAGCTGGGCTCCAAGGCAGCAGCTGCCGCTCTCCCACTGCTTAGCTCTGAGGGCAGTGTTGCCACCAGGAGCTGCGCAGAAGTAAGGGTAGCAGTACCACCACCCCCACACACAATAACCTTGTGACAACCCCATAACTCCTTTTTTTGTCAGGACTCCTACAATTACAACCCAGTGAAATTTCAGATTTAAATAGCTGAAATAATGAAATTCATGATTTTAAAAATCCTGACCATGAAATTGACCAAAATGGATCATGAATTTAGTAGGGCCCCAGTAACAGTATATCATAAGTATAAAGCATCAGTCTATGCTTCTCTTCTGCCCTAGTCCTTTGATGTTCTCTTCTGTTTTCCTATTGTAATGACTAGAGTTCTAATGCAAAACAGACAACCTTATCTAGTTTCCACTGTTTAAAGAGAAATCAACTGAAAGAAAGACATTGTTCAGTCTTGGGGATGTAGAATTATAATATATCAAGATGATCAGGTTTACATATGGGGTCAATATTTAATATTATATAACATGAAAGTTAAGTAGCTCCACTCAGTCCTATCAAACTCTTTCTCTGTATCTAATGATAGGGGCTGCAGTTGGATCCATTAGGTATGATTTTCAAAAGCACTTGACATTGGCCTAACGCTGCTCCCATTGAAGGCAATGGTTAAAGTCCCATTGATTTAAAAGAGGGGGAGAGTTAGGCCAGCACTGCACACTGCTGAAAATTCCACTCAATCGGGCTTTAATTTCTCAAGTGTGTCCTGCTTGTCTGCTAGGCACATGCCACCTGGTCATCTTTTATTAATTTCTACTTTGTTTAATCTATCTGCAATTAGAGCATCTCAGCTAATATTTTATACTGTGTATTCAAAAATGAAATTAATCTGTAATTATTGCAATTGTAAAAGTCTCTGCCTTACTGGGTTAGGAAGAGATACCCATGCATTCTTCATTGTAAGTGGGATGTGCCCGAGTAGTATAATTTAATTTTAAAAAAGCTAAGGAACAAAGCCTCAGCCCGGCCCTGAAAGTATCTAAGGAGATAGGCAGTGTGAAGGAATTCTACTTCCATCACAGGTCATAGAGCTACAGAGTGGCTCCATGAACACAATAGCCCCTGTGGCCCTAATGTCCTTTATGTAATGGGGAGTAGAATCTGAGTAGAAATAGATCTTCCAGACCCATTTCTTCCATTCCCCACACTTCCTGTGTATGTCAGCATCCAGGGAGCCTGTGTGGACGTGAGCTGCATGCAGGGTTTGTACACCCCATTTACAGTCCACCCAAATCCTGCATCACTTGTTCCATGGAATTGCGCAAGTTCTGCCATCAAGAGACCCTCTGTAGCCTTGATGGTGGGCCAAGATATGTTCCTGTTTGTGATGTTACATATTAAAAAATAGTGTTCATCAAGTCATTTTTATCTGGGATCCATTCACACATTCCATTGGAGTCTGGGGTCCATGTGGAATGCCAAACCGAGAACCTGGCCATTCCAAGTTAGGTATGTATAGAATAGGTAATTTGGATTTGACCTAGTATCTGTCATTTCAATATAATGACATGGATTCTCTGCTTCATTGAGTTTGGACTTGGTACAGCTCCTTTGCCTTTCCATTCTCTTGATCCTAAACAGTTTGGAGGCCAACATGGCTCCAGTCATAATTTAGAGAAGTGTAAAGGCTGCCCCCAACTACACCAGCTGCAATAGTCCCACAGGGACCACTGCATTGACTCAGGATCAGCAGAGCACCACGAAATCTGCTCCTGTCTTTGCCATCACCAGCAATGCCATCTCTATACCACCTGAGAATTTCTCCATATATGGGGAAATCCTCATCTGCACAGGTAATGTAGACTGCTTTGCACTGTTAAGGCAAAGCAGCTCGAATCAGGACAAAAAATCTGGTCCAATGACTCTGCTATGAATATTTTTGTTATTTATACAATTTCACAGCAAGAGTCTGAGGGTTCTTTTTTTTTTAAACTAACTTGGCTTTGTATAAATGAACATCAGATGCTTTATTCTCAATCAAGAAAAAAACATCCTGTCTTCTGATTTTAAATTTGTTTCTTGGCATAAAAAGGGGAAGTCTTCTCCTTTTAAATGGCAGGAACTTTAGTGAAGACACACCAAAAGGAAACCTAGAGACATTGGCCAAGATTGTCAACATCGACTAGTCCTTGTGTGTGTGTGTCACATTTCAGGATATTCCACTTGTGACACCTTAAAGGGGCCTTTTTCAGACGTGGGTGCTCTTCCATTTCTGAAAATCAGGCTCTTTTAAGGTATCCCCCAAGTTAGGCACCATAAGTCACTATTCACTTTTAACTGTCTTAGTCATTGTATCTAATGCAGGTATAATACCTCTAGGACGGGGGAGGGCAAACTTTTTGGCCTGAGGGCCGCATCGGGTTTTGGAAATTGTATGGAGGGCCGGTTAGGGGAGGGGGGCGTGGCCTGGCCCCCACTCCCTATCCACCCCCCTCCGCTTCTCGGTGGGGTGAGCTGAGACTGTGGGGGAGGGAGAACAGGAAGGGAGGAGCCGGGGGATAGCCTCCCAGGCCAGGAGATCAGGGGCCAGGAAGGAGACTCCCGAGGGCCGGATGTGGCCTGTGGGCCGCAGTTTGCCCATCTCTAGGGGCACAAAGGAGTGTGCCCAGTGTGTCAGCCTTGGACAGGAGGTAGTGTGCATTCACCATTTGGTTGTACATGTTTTGCTGACTCTACAGGGAGGAAGACAGGGCTAAGTCCTGCTTGCGCCCTCATTTGTCCTCCTATATCTTTGTAGTCATGTCACTTTCAGCACTACTTGGGAGTAGTTCTTGCACTCAGAACTACTGTTGTGTCTGTGCAGGGGCAAAAGACTGTTTGCATCTCTCCCTACTTTGTGCATCCATGAAGATGAGGCACTACCCCTTCATATTCTAATATAAGAAATGTAAACTACTTAGACAACCAGAAAACATGACAATGTGTTTTTTTTCTTTCTATCCACTAGGATTCTGGCTTGCTGCTCTGTGCAAAATTTCTTAGAAAGCTCTATTTTTAAATAAGATTTTACAGCGCAATCCTGGTATCAGACACCATACAGCTCTAAATTTTAATAATTCATCTTTTGCCACTTTTTTTGCAGTTTTCTCTTTCAGCATTAGTCAACCAGTTAGTAGTAGTATTATACTATTATACCCCATAATATTAATTTTTCTCACAAACACCCAATTTTTTTTCCATTTCTTTTCTTGCACCAAACTGTCTTTATCAAATATGTTGAGCATAAACTTTTCCCCACTCTTATTAATTTCTGGTAAACTTTGGAACATAAATTTAAAAATACAGAAAATCTTTACTTTGCAAGAAAATAGTATATTTATAATCCGGGAAAGAAGAGGTAGATTATCTTTAAAAGTTGGGGGGGGGGAAACCACATACATTTTCCATTTACACAAAAAAAACAAAAACAAAACCACTATTACATTACACCAGCCCAGAGCTCAGATATAGAATAATAGTATTCCATTAGAATGTAGAATAGAATAGCTGCAACTAAATATTTGTATAAATCTGTAACTGTTGCATATTTGTATTCATCTTCATCCTAATTATTTTCTACTTAAAAGATATTTCAATTACATGATGCCTAGGGACTTAGAGCAATGCATGTGCTTCAAAGTGACCTGTGGCAGTGGTTTTATATCACCGGTGACGGGTGGAATAGCAGGTCAAACAACAAATTACATTGCAGTAGAAAACCATTTATTTTAACAGGATAAGGTAACAGTGTTTTCAGAACTTATGGTTATGTACTTGACTCACCAGCAATCAACTATACAGCACAGTATATTTTGTATTCATATTTAGTTTCGCAAGTGGTGTTATTTCTGACAAAACCATTTCTCTTGAACCAGAAAATGTTCAGAAGTTGCTTTTTCTGAAAGTGAATATGAAGTCATTCTCTCAGAGATCTGCTTCCCTAATTTGTTGCTAAGATGAAGTATAGTATGGCACACTGAACAGCGATAAAACAGGCTCAGTCTGACTGGCAAAGCAATTGTGTAGAATCCTAATTTTGGCAGCATGAATTAAGAGTAGGACCTACATTTCAAATCTGCCTCTCTTCAGTCAAGAAACTGTAAGGATTCATTTGAAAATCTGCATGGTGATCCACATTTAACTGCTTCATGTCGCACACTGAAGAGAATCCCATTTTCTTTACAAATGAGGTATTTCCTTCAGGCACCCATGGTCACACTCTCAATAAGGAGCATAGTTTAAACCAAGGAGATGGGAAGGGAAGAGCAGTGAGCATGCTTTGTATCAAGAATTTTACAGCTGACAGGAGCAAGGTGCTCATTTACACCTTCAGTGACTCTTCAAAGTCTTTCATTGTGGAGCAAGGAAATCGGAAAGAAATAAACCAATGCTTGCCCAACTCCAATATAAAACTCTATTCTCCACCTCACTAAAGGTAAGAAAGTAAAGTCCCTCCCCTGTGGCAGGCCAAGCGGAAATCGGGTGGTGGGGGCACTTGACCCCATATGTCCCCCTGCCTGCCGCCTATGCTAGAACCCTTTCCTTGCCACCTAAAGTATATAGACAGTACTCACAGTTGTGATGTCCCCCTGAGAGGTCAACAAGTTACCCTCTATAGTGGAGTAGATCCCTGGGTTGCTCAGACATTGGCCTTCCCCTCACTACTGGGTAAAGGATGCCTAACAGAAAAGACTGGCAGTCAGGTTTTTCCCTCCCACCTCTGGATAGTCTGGGAGGGTTGCTTTTTTTCCTTTCTCCTTTGTCCAGAGAAAGGCAGACTGGTTCTTCTCTCTTCTCTCTATTTGTTGTTTCCAGCTTGCAGTTGGCAATGGCTTGTGTGGAGTGACTGGCTTGTTTTTCTACTTGATGCCTAAGTTACCAGAGACTTTTGGTGACTTGTCACCTTGAGTGAGGAGCACTGCTTGTGCAACTGGGTGATTCAGGTCTGTTGGACTCCTCTTTCTGAACACTTAAACTGGGATTTGTTTTCTCATTCCTAGTTTTCATAGAAAAACTAAGGGGCTCTCGCTGGAAGCTGAGTTCCTTACCTTCCTGCAAACATTTGGCTGGCTGCCCATTTCTGGGTGATTGTATTCTGGGAGTAGGACTGATTATCTTGGTATGTCAGTCAGGCTTCTAGTGCAGTAACAGAGCTGGTCAGGAATTTTTCAGTTAAATCTTTTCATTTGAAAATACTAATTTGTCAAACATGAAGGCATTTTCAGGGAAGAGTTGGTTTCGATAAATTTCTCATTTAGAAAACAAATTGGAAAAACATTCAAGTTTTCTAAATGGTACATTTTAACTCTCAAAGTGAAAAAAAAATCTATTTTTCAGTTGAAAACTGCTTTGGTTCAGAAATATAGGCTAATTATAGTCAACAACAACAATAAAAAAAAGATCAACATGGAAACAAAACATTTCAGTTCACCTGAACCAAACTTTTTTTTTGTTTTGTTTTTTTTGTTTATTGTCAGTTCACAAAAAATTGAAATTCACTTTTCAGCCTTATTTGTGACAGGAAAGATATTTTTGTTTAATATCACATGTTCCCTGGATGGGAAAGATGTTTTGTGTTCACCTCTACCCAGTAACTTCTTCTTGTCTTCTTGGATGATCAATGGCATCATTGGCAGAGTGGAGGTGGGGGTTGACAGCTCAATAACATGTTTATACACAGGGTGACGCTAAGCCATGTTAAACTGAAAGACAAGTAGCTTGGGTTTGTAGTGGAAAAGGACACACTAGAGGGATGCAAAGGTATGAGTGGATGACTTAGGCCAGTGAACCAAGATGATGTCATGAGTAGCAACATTTTGAATTGTCTTGAGAAGAATGAGACCGCACTTCTGCAAGTCAATAAGGAGGAGGCAGCAGTGATCAAGGTGTGAAATGACTAAGACACAGAAGAAGTGGGAAACAGGATGAGGAAGGTAAGCAACACTGAAAGAAAGAAGATGATAACCAGAGAGGGAGTTCAGCAATGGAGACTGAGTGGAAAAGCTAATCCAGAATTGTAGGTTAAATAAGGAGACCAAGGAGACACAAAGTTAATAAGTCAAAAGGAAACTTTATTGATATGAAATTCTGAATTGTATATTTCCTTCTCTCTACCTGCCCCCTTGTAGGACACTTGATAGCACAAAGTTTGTTTTTTTCTTTTGATTGGAGTGTGTGTGTGTGTGTGTGTGTGTGTGAGAGAGAGAGAGATTGCGGGCAACCTGTGTGTTGACCGGGACCTACTACATGGAGTTAAGTAGGGGACAAATAAGAAAAAGGTCCCAATTATATGAAATACCACAAATCTAGATCTATACAAAATTCTAACATGTACAGTTCTAATAACCTCTGTAATTTGGAGTTTTTATCTACATGTCACCACAGTCATTGATGTGTCAACAAACAAATGATTGGAGCATGAGACACCCCACCCCTCCATAGCTATGCCCCTATTCTCAACAAGAATATTCCAGAAAACACTGTATATCAACTGAATATTTCACAAAATTTGTCAAAGCTTGATATGAAATATTTGGTAAAGCAAAATTAGAAGTGATCATTGCAAGCCCACTAATTAAAGCAAATACTTTCATTTCACACTGAAAATGAAAGCTGGGCAGGAGCTGGATTTTCCATTTAATGGGAAACACCACAATTTTGATATTTTATTTTTCATTTCTGAAACAGAACAAAATAAATTTCCTATGAAAAGAAATTATCCCACATTTTTTTGTTTCAGGTCAATTGAAATGTTTGGTTCTCCTTTAGTCATTTTAATGTTGATATTAAATAATATAAATTGAAAAAAGTAATTTCAAAATGGAAAAATCTAAACATTACAGTCTGAAAAGGACCAAATGGAACACTGACCTTTGATATTTTTTTAAAATGAAGTATTAGCAAAACCAGGTTTCCGCAAAACCTTTCATTTTTGACAAATAAGCATTTTTTGTTTGAAAAATGTTTCATTTGAATTGTTTTAAGCTCTACTGAATATTCTGTCCAACAATTTGACAAACCAAAGCTTTGTATTACTACTGTGGAGTCCCCAAGACTGTGCTAGGCAATGTACAAATGTATGGTAAGACACGCTGTAGTTCCCGCCCTGATGATCTAAACAGAGAAGACAAAGGGTGAGAGATAGGGAATTATTTATTTATTAGAGCTGGGCAGGATGATTCATGGAGGATTTCAAAACTTAAACATTTGCCACAAAAGGAAATGGAAGCACGGGTACTAGGAACCTTGGGCCCCCAGCCCCAGCACAGGTTGCCTGGCTAGCTGACACAGACCCACTGACGCCATGTATGCTGCCACGGATGGGATGGGTGAGCTGGCAGGAAACCAGGCATGGTTCCACTGGAGCTCCAGTGAAACTGAACAGTCTCTGCAAAACATTTTGATGTCACTAATTTGCAAATTCAGATGAAACATTGTTTCACCAGAATATTTCCATCTAGCTCTAATTATTTTCCCCATCGCACAGGGGAGAACACTCAGCAAATAAAGTCCTGATCCAAAGAATATTCAAGTCAGTGGGAGTATATTGATTTCAGTGGGCTTTAGCAAAGCCATAAGTGACCTGCTGAAGATCACACAGTAAGTCTGTGCTGGAGCTCTGAAGTCTCCTGAATACCAGTTCAGTATCTTAACCACAAGAAAGAAAAGATTATGGACAATTAATTTTTGCGTCTCAGATATGTACAGTGATATTATGATGATTTAATGATATTTGGCTGTATTAAGCATCTATAATTTTCTGTTATTTTAAGAGTGCCTTAGAAACAAATGAGATACATCAGTAAAATAGCTACTGTATTAGGAAAACCATATTTTTTCCTTATCTTCAATTTAGTAATAGTCATATGCAAATGATATTCCTGTTATATATTTGCCAAACTACTTACAAATAGTGTAAGTGCTTGGAGGACACTTCAGGACATACAGTATCTGCTTTTACAAAATTAGTGGCAATGACCTTAGGTAGCTTCTGGATATTTTTTTTTCCTGGAAGCTTCTATAATTAATACCTCAGACATATGCAACACCATAGCTCAGCTGAAGAGGCTTAGATCTTTTCTAAATCATGCTGATTTATGTAGACTTAGATGCTCTAACTGCTGTTTATCTGACATCAAATCCTCTTTTGATTCTAAATGAGCAGCACTGCTGAAAATTAGGTTTCTTGGAAACAAGAAACGTGCAAAGCTCACCAGCGGCAAACCCCACAGTCCTGCATCCTTGAAGGGAAAACACATAATTAAGGCTAGTATTATGCATGCCTAAAGCAATAGGAATTCAGTGCTGTGGCATTCCTCTACAAAGAAATAACCAAAACAATCTACATTTAAGCCTTGACAACTGTGGTATTTACCACTGGATGACACAATTAAATACATACTCTTGACCATTGGAGAGCTGTTTGCTTGACATCTTCACAGCAATTGCAGTCATATCTTTCCTAGTAGCCACAGGGAGAGGATCACACATACTACCCAGTGTCAGTGCAATGGAACAAGTGGCTGAATTGTACTTGGAACTAGTTTGTCTCATTTCCTGCCTCCCATCCTGCAATGTGCCTTGCATTCATAATTACATAAAGATGAACCCTTCAACCAGGCTCTAATGGTATTAACAAAGCTAGGTTCCATCTGTCCCAGAGTCTTTTTTTTTCCAGGTCCAGTCCTGCAGAATCACCTTATGCAGAATTCAGAATCTCCAGGTTGGAAACCCATAGAAAAACAGGATCCTTGGACAGAATCCCTTCTCTTTGAAAGAAGGCTCCTGGTCTGTAGACTAGAGCCCTCTAACATTCTCATTGAACTGGAATCCCATTGTCAAATCAAAGTCAAATAACTCTGCAGTCAAGGTGGCCCACTTACTCCAGGGCATATTCTGCACAATTCCTATGCACTTTCATGAATACAGTTACAGTGACAATACTTTCACTCCTACAATCAGGACATAGACAAATTCCTACTAAAGCAACAAAACGCAGTAAGTGAAACTATGGGTAAGCAATATTATAGATGATGTAAATTAAGCTGGCCAGAGCTAGCTTCCCCCTTTTATTCCCTAAAGATGGAGCAGAGAGTACCATCTCTCTCAGCTTTCTATCTATGAGCTGTACAGTGAGAATATCCACAATGCTATGGGTAAAGATATATAATACCAGTAAACCCACAGAGCACAGGCACATAATGTAAGTTGCTTGATGGAGCTCAGGTACAGCAAAAACAAGTTGCACTGCATGCCAAAAATGCACCAAGCCAGTGAAGAATGATTAATCTGTAGGGCTGCGAGGCACAGGACCATCATATAAACTGGTATTATGGTCTTTTAGAATAATGTAGCCACTTGAGCCTTCATGAATGAAAGTTCATCTTGGAGACTGATCAGTTGTTTCCTTGAATTTATTTAATCTGAGATGGAACAGTGAAGTCAGTGAAATGTATGGGTGTTCAGCATCTCTGAAAATCAGACCAGTTTTATGAAGGCTTAACTTTTAGGTGCCTGAGAAAATCATAAAGCCTTTTAGGAACTTAAGCTCCTATACAATGAGTGGGGGGAGATAGGTGCCTTAGACTGTGATCCACAAAAGTCAGCACACTAGGCAGGGAGCCACCTAAACTAGCCAATGGGAGATACCAACCTCAGGGGTATGTGCCAAGCCCCATCCCTCTCACAGGCATAGGCTCCGAAGTCTGGGCTGCAGGGAGGTACCCATTTCAGCTTGTGATTCACAGCTGGGAACCCTTTTTGGAGTTAGGGACCTTATGCCATTGTAGGGGGAAGCAAGGTGGTGGGGATGAGGAGGAGGACTTCTCTTATAACTTTTAGCCCAGTGATTAGGATATTCACCTGGGATGTGTGAGACACTCAGTTCAAATCCCCCCACCCCTGCTTGATGCGGAGCAGGGATTTGAACAGGGATCTGTCACCTCTGAGGTTAGTGCTCTAGCCATTGGGATACTGGATATTGTGTTGTGGGGAATTCCTCAATCTCTCCTATTTAAGCTGTTGCACTGTGGATAAATAATTAGTTTTATTGGAACTGGGAAACTGGATCCTGGGTCTCCCAAATCCTGTGTGAGTGCTTTAACCGCCTAGAGTAAATTTCATGCTCATATCTCTGTCTCACTCTCATGTCATTTGAGCTGGCAAGAGAAAGGAACACAAGCATGAGAGTGCTCTAGGGCTTAGGTGGGAGATAGGCACCCGGTCACTCACAGGGAGGCAGCAGTGTGCATGCTCAGAGGCAGAAGCATAAACGCCTTGGGAACTTTTTACTGCAAAAAACTGTGAACCTACAGGGTTCAGCAGGAGTTTGGGGCATTGCAATGGACCCCAAACTGGGACTTAGGTGACTAAAACAGAGACTTACAGGCCTAACTCTTTTTGTGTATTCAAGCCTAAATTACTGTGCTTTACACTCACATGTTTGGAATTTTGGCCCCAATATTTATAAAGAGCTGTGAGATCCTTGAGTGAAAGTCCACAGACAATAACATTTCAGGGTATTCTACCCTATTCAAATGAAAGGATTTGACAATTTTATACAAACCAGTCAGGCACTTAAAGGAGTGTGTTCCTAGGGATCAGCATTTAGCCGGATTCATCCCTGCTGTAATTCCACTAATGTCAATGGTATAAAGTCAGTGGAATGATACAGGTGATACATTTGGATTTGTTGTTATTATATGTGTGAATGCTTTAGTCAAACACAAGTTATTGGGCTCATAACTGGATGAAATTCTTTGGCCTTTGTTATATATGAGGTCAGACTAGATCTAATGAGGCCTCTGGCCTCAGTCTATGAATCTATAAATACCAAGATGCCAATCTCAAGGAAAAAGGCAATTCTCTTGTTTACTTAAATCTCAATTGCTTACAGCTAGAGTTTTAGACTGAGCAACGGAGCTGTTCAAAAATTTCAAATTTTTTGAGGAGGAAAAANGGAGGTACCCATTTCAGCTTGTGATTCACAGCTGGGAACCCTTTTTGGAGTTAGGGACCTTATGCCATTGTAGGGGGAAGCAAGGTGGTGGGGATGAGGAGGAGGACTTCTCTTATAACTTTTAGCCCAGTGATTAGGATATTCACCTGGGATGTGTGAGACACTCAGTTCAAATCCCCCCACCCCTGCTTGATGCGGAGCAGGGATTTGAACAGGGATCTGTCACCTCTGAGGTTAGTGCTCTAGCCATTGGGATACTGGATATTGTGTTGTGGGGAATTCCTCAATCTCTCCTATTTAAGCTGTTGCACTGTGGATAAATAATTAGTTTTATTGGAGCTGGGAAACTGGATCCTCGGTCTCCCAAATCCTGTGTGAGTGCTTTAACCGCCTAGAGTAAATTTCATGCTCATATCTCTGTCTCACTCTCATGTCATTTGAGCTGGCAAGAGAAAGGAACACAAGCATGAGAGTGCTCTAGGGCTTAGGTGGGAGATAGGCACCCGGTCACTCACAGGGAGGCAGCAGTGTGCATGCTCAGAGGCAGAAGCATAAACGCCTTGGGAACTTTTTACTGCAAAAAACTGTGAACCTACAGGGTTCAGCAGGAGTTTGGGGCATTGCAATGGACCCCAAACTGGGACTTAGGTGACTAAAACAGAGACTTACAGGCCTAACTCTTTTTGTGTATTCAAGCCTAAATTACTGTGCTTTACACTCACATGTTTGGAATTTTGGCCCCAATATTTATAAAGAGCTGTGAGATCCTTGAGTGAAAGTCCACAGACAATAACATTTCAGGGTATTCTACCCTATTCAAATGAAAGGATTTGACAATTTTATACAAACCAGTCAGGCACTTAAAGGAGTGTGTTCCTAGGGATCAGCATTTAGCCGGATTCATCCCTGCTGTAATTCCACTAATGTCAATGGTATAAAGTCAGTGGAATGATACAGGTGATACATTTGGATTTGTTGTTATTATATGTGTGAATGCTTTAGTCAAACACAAGTTATTGGGCTCATAACTGGATGAAATTCTTTGGCCTTTGTTATATAGGAGGTCAGACTAGATCTAATGAGGCCTCTGGCCTCAGTCTATGAATCTATAAATACCAAGATGCCAATCTCAAGGAAAAAGGCAATTCTCTTGTTTACTTAAATCTCAATTGCTTACAGCTAGAGTTTTAGGCTGAGCAACGGAGCTATTCAAAAATTTCAAATTTTTTGAGGAGGAAAAATACTTTTTTAACAAACCAAATGTGTGCAAAATTTCCCATTTTCAACTAAGTCTACTGACCAATAACTTGAATACTGTAGGTTTCATATGAAAAAAAATCATATGAATATCAGTAATAATACATACTGTGGTTTTTTACTGCACTGTTGGTGTCACCATTTCATTGTCAAAAAATCTCCATTTTCAAATGTTACCAGCTAAGAAAAGTGTACAGTATCTCAGAGAAATGTGGACCCAAGCAAAAATTCTGTCATTTCTGCATGTTACCGTCTTGCTCTGCTTTATGTAATGATATGCTGAACTGATAAAATGACAGCTAAACTCCAAACCTCAAAGGAATGTATATTAATTTTCAGATAAAATGGAAAGCCTTTATTCATTTATTTTGAAGCTTTTCCAGATGAAATTAAAATGCAGGCTGACATAAATCAAATATCTACCATTAGAGGATAACCTCCTACTGTTGCTGGATATTCTAGGACTACAAACAGAAGGGTGATTGGCTAATCTAAATTTGCATTAAATTTTTCTTTCCAATATACATGGGGTGTAGGTGACCTTCTGTTTTATGTGAATTACTCCTGTAACTCTTTATGACTAGTCACTTTAGGGCTCAGTTATAATTTAAGTCACAGCCTTTGATGTGGGCCTCAGTGGCTGCTCTTTTACCCTATGTGGTGTACAATGAACTACCTGCTACAGAGTTAAGCAGGGAAGAGGCAGGGTGTGGGTGTGAGTGGTGGGTGTGGTGTGCTGGGGAGAGGAGTATGGTGCAGAATTTGTTTCTTCCCTCTTTCCCTTTCAGAAAGCTTAGTGTTTCTGTCAGTGCTAGCCTTCAGGAGTCTTGTTCTTCCATTCAAGGACTTTAAGGACTGTTGTTGTGATTGTCTCCTATCATAAAAGTGGCCCTGCATCACTTTGTTGTTGTTTTTGGAGACCCCTCAGCTCCCATTGATCTCACCTGGAGATGTGAATGCTCAGAACCTCTGAAAATCAGACCCTTAATTGATGCTGCTACTTCATATGCCATGCGGTGTTTTGTGCCTCCCTCTAGCAAACTTTCCCTATGTTTAAAAGTTGAATGGTCTCCTGTCCTTTATGGTTCTCTATATTCCCACACACACTTATCATTCAAATTCTTAGGCCCCTTTTGCAAAGTCCTTTGAGAAAAAAAAAATGAGAAAAAAATCTCATCACCCAGAAGCCCTAGGCAAGTGAAAATGGTATCTGGGGAGCAGAAGTGTCAAGTTTCTTATTAGCTGGCCAGGGGCAACTTGGGAAGCTGGGATTGGAGTCAGTCACAGCAGCAGGACTGAGTTGCCAGTCATACAGGAGGGTGACCAGAGGTGTTGAGTGGGAGTGGGGCAGAGAACTGAGCTGCCTCATAAGGTAGGAGGAGAAGAGACATGGCAAAGCAATAAAATGAGTGGTAAATTAGAGGAGGAAGGGTTGAAGAGAGAGGAGCTGTACAGAGTATTAAAGCTGATCTGCCAATAAGAACAGGGGTGGAAGAGGAGGTGAGCAGGGCAGTAGAAATGACCTGTCACCGGAGAAGATGGGAGTGGAGGGGATTGAGCAGAGTACTAGAGTGGGGTTTTCACAGATGGGAGAGGGATGGACCAAGATGATGTCAGTCACACAATTCATGCCTTAGAAGAAGGGAGTGGGACCAGGGAGAAGTACATTCCTGAGCATGCCTGAGATGGAGCCTGTTTGAACGTGTTTGTTCTTAGTGCTCAGAACAGTTTCTGGTGATTGGAGAGAGCAGAAATTGGATGCTGCAGTTAGGTAGCTCAAAAGCAATGCAAGCAACAGTTTAATTTTCCAGTCAAGCCAGAATAGGCTGTGTAGCAAATTTTAGAGACTAACAAACTTAGCAGCTGCAGGACACAATTTGATTTGATTTTTAAGATGATGAATAAGCTGCAGTCTGTTATATCTCGACCCAGCAGAGAAGGAGATTCGGACACAGAGGAGATCATTTAAGCAGAACAAGCTGCCCTGGAAATATTTATTGTTCTGGCTGCAAAACTGAAACCAAGAGTTTTTTTCCCTGGAGAGGGGGAAGAGAGCTCAAGCACTTAAAGGGACAGAACATCACAGAGTCAGTTCAAAGACACTTAATTTTTCCAGAAAGGCAAATCATGGTTTAATTTGCCGGTCAAGCCAGTGTAGGCTTTGTAGTAAAACAAACAACAATTTGAACACATACTGCTGCAAAACAGAATTTGATTTATGTATAGGCTGGAGGTGGCCTCTAATATTTTGTTTGCAATTGCAAGTATAGCAAGTATAGTAAGGCAATTTAATATGCATACCCCATTCTTGACTTACCCACTATTTTAAACATGCTTGTTATAACAATTATCTAAAAAAAAGATTTGATTGATTTTTAAAATATTTGACAAATGTCTGGAGAGCATCAAACCACTCTTATGAGTAAAACCAAAACCAACCATCAGTATGTACCAATGGAGGGTAATGCTGAATCAGGCCCTGCGCTAAGTCAATGTAGAGGAAGCAGAAAGCATGGAAGAGTATGCCAAGCACTGTCAGAAATTGGGACTTCGACAAACTTTCTAGAATTCATGGAAAGCTAAGTATCCATGAGGTCCACAAGAGAACAATAAACTATCTGATGCAGAAAGCATGATAAGCTTTCTGACAAGGGCAGACATCTTGTAAGTGGCCCTAACACCTTTAGAACTGATGTACATGGTAGTCCACACTTCCTGCTCTCCCTGTCCCCTTGGTGCAAAACAGCCACCCTTGCGCTACTTCCAGGTGGTCACCTGGGTGTGGTCAATATTTGCACTTTAAACTGTACCCAAGGGGAAGCTAGAAAAAGTGATCAAAAGAATAAAGAATCAGACCTGTTTGCAGAGTGACACCAGCAGAGACTGTAAAGGAGTGGGGATATATGGGCTGCAAGAAAGGCTGGGGAATCAAACTACGGTCCAAGAATAGAAGCTGCACAAGGAGGGATTGTATCAGGGTTTTTTGAAGAAAGTTATAAGTGCCAATGTCTCAGGATAGAGTCAGCACAAGGAAGGATGAGGGAAAGTATGCACTGGATCATAAGGAAAGAGGGAGAATCACAGGGGGGTCAATACATGGAGCACAAAAGATCAGCTATTTGAATGTAATGTTATTGTATCCCAGTAGACATTCTTACTGGTCCTGATTTTGATTACTTGGCTGCATTCTCTATAGCTGTAACTTCTCTATGTCATACTGAAAACAAATCACACTCACCTTTTTCTCTTTTGAGGCTTCTTCAAATAGTTTCTCTATGGCTTGATAATTGCCATACCTAGGAAATGCATTTTCTCAGCACAGCTTGTCTCTCTTGTGCTGGTGGTGCTCTTTCTAATTGTTCACCAACAGCAGGCTTATCTTTCTGATTAAGCTGTGACGATAACGGCTGAATATAAATACCCTGGTGGATAACTAATGCCTAAAAGCCATTTCCATTATGTCTTGCTGTGGTTAGGTATGATCCGGTAAGATAATGCTCCTGTTGGCTATACAGAACCTCTGCATATGTATGAACTTTAGAAATTAGAATGGTGCTACCACTGGTTTTGTCCCCACAATTAAGCAGGGGAACTAACCAACCTTTTAGCTGATATTGCTCACTGCTTGAGTCCCCAAGCACTTACACACTGCAGCCTTAAATTCTTTGATGCTTATAGCTTTAGCTGGCTCTCATAGCTGATTTCATCTCCCAACAGCCTTTTAAATGAGAAATATATTTCTAGTACCCAATTTAAACCTTCCCTCTCTTAATATTAGTTCATGTATATGAATCTTCTTATCCTGTAATGAAAATAAATTAACACCTAATTTGCATTGTGTATATTATCTATCTGCTCTTTTTTGTGCTTTCCTCCAAAGTATTAAGATGCCATCTATTACATTAAGGAACATATTTTGTTTATCCAAGAATGGATCTGACTTTGCTCTCCATTTCAAGCCATGCTGTCAAGTGGAAACATTCAGGGTAATTGTCTTCCTGGAGAAATGCTGCCCAGCAAATATCCTGCTACTGGGGAAGTTTAAAGATGTCTTAAAATAAAATAAAGGTAATTTATTATTTTTGTTTTAAAATAACACCATTAACTACAGCTGCAATCAAGGCACCTTTGTCCTAGCCACTGTGCATGCATATAAGAGAGAGTCCTTGCCCTGAGTAGCTTACAGTCTAAATAGATATGACAATGCGTTGGAGAAAGGGAAGTATGTCAGTTTGACAGTTGGAGAACTGAGGCACAGAGATTAAGGGTATAATTTTCAAAGGCACCTACATTAGTTAGACTCTACTGCAATTTAATGTGTAATCCTACCCACTCTTTAAATTAGCTAATGTGGGTTACAATAGCAGTGAAGATGTGGCAGCATGGAGCCTGGTGTGAGCTAACAACCTGAGTACCTACTCAGGGTCCCTGATGGGCTTGTACTGGGGTGGCTAGCCTGCTTTGTCTCTTCACTGTTGTTTTTATCATCTAAATTAAAGCTAGCATGGATATGCCTACCCCCACTATAATTACACCTTACATTGCAATGTTGATGTATGTTAAGTAATTTGGTCATGTGGGAAGTCAGTGTCCGTATGATTGGGGTATACAAACCCAGCACTGACTAGGGAACAGTTAATGAGCTACTGTGGGCTCCGTCAGCCCCACACCACTTCAACTGCAAGACCTGTCACGTTTGGAGGGACCTGTTAAAAGGAGAGAGTCAGCTCAGATGAAAAAGGTCAAGAAAAGGTCAAGTGGGATCTCCCATGTTACCTCCCTGAAGAAAGGCCTGTCTGGGGCCAGGATCCAACCGAAGACTGCTAGATCCCAGAGCCTCCTGAGCGACAGTAGGCTTCATGGGGGACTATTATGTTCCCTTTTTGACCCAGGTATTTTTTTTTTTACACTTCTATATAGGATCTGCCTATGGATTGAATGAGACACACCCTCGCTCCCACTTCCCCAGAAAGGTAATGCCTGCCTGGAATAGACATCTGTTGATTTTCCCCCTAGCAGTCCATGTCATGATTTGTCATGAGCCCTGAAGTGTCAGGGTCACAGTTAAATACAGATGATTTGAATTTTTTTAAAAAAGAAAAATGGCTTTCATCAAAATGGAGATTTCTGCAGGAAAATGTCCATTTTTGATTACATTTTTCAGGTCTTGATTGAACTTTTGAAATGTTTAGGTTTTCAGGGAAAGCCTGAAAACTTATGAAGAAACTTTTTTCAACTAAATCAAAACTTGTGTGCATTAAAATGTTTCCCTGGTAACAAAAAAACATTTCCTGACCAGTTCTAATATGAATCCAGAATTTCTGGGTTACTTTGCTACTACTACGTGGTAGTGCTTTGCCATAACACCATCCTTCACGTTGGGAATCTCATTGAGACTTGATTCTGATCCTTGCATATCTAAACATTAGACTCTATCAGCAACACTTTCCAATGGATCCTTTCAAATTCAGAGGTTCCTCCCAAGTGATAGTAAACTTTTGAGGGGGTACTGGAGTAACAACCAGAGAAAGATGTTTTTTTATTGTGTAATGATTTCATCCTTGAGAATGTCTTAGCATGCTTTCATTGAGCAAGCTCTGACAGTTCTTGGGGTTACTCAGACTCATAGACTTTAAGGTCAGAAGGGACCATTATGATCTTCTAGTCTGACCTCCTGCAAAATGCCAGCCACAGAATCTCACCCACCCGCTCCTGTAACAAACCCCTGGCCTATGTCTGAACTATTGAAGTCCTCAACTTGTGGTTTAAAGACTTCAAGGTGCAGAGAATCCTCCAGCAAGTGACCCATGCCCCACGCTGCAGAGGAAGGCGAAAAACCCCTAGGGCCTCTGCCAATATGCCCTGGAGGAAAATTCCTTCCCCACCCCAAATATGGCGATCAGCTAAACCCTGAGCATGTGGGCAAGACTCACCACCCAGACACCCAGGAAAGAATTCTCAGTAGTAACTCAGATCCTCCCCCCCCGTCTAGTGTCCCATCACAGGCCAATGGGCATATTTACTGCTAATAGTCAACGATCAATTAATTGCCAAAATTAGGCTATCCCATCATACCATCCCCTCCATAAACTTATCAAGCTTAGTCTTGAAGCCAGATATGTCTTTTGCCTCCACTGCTCCCTTTGGAAGGCTATTCCAGAACTTCACTCCTCTGATGGTTAGAAACCCTCGTCTAATTTCAAATCTAAACTTCCTGATGGCCAGTTTATATCCATTTGTTCTTGTGTGCACATTGGTACTGAGCTTAAATAATTCCTCTTCCTCCCTGGTATTTATCCCTCTGATATATTTATAGAGAGCAATCATATCTCTCCTCAGCCTTCTTTTGGTTAGGCTAAACAAGCCAAGCTCTTTCAGTCTCCTTTCATAAGACAGGTTTTCCATTCCTCAGATCATCCTAGTAGCCCTTCTCTGTACCTGTTCCAGTTTGAATTCATCCTTCTTAAACATGAGAGACCAGAACTGTGCACAATATTCCAGATGAGGTCTCACCGGTTCCTTGTATAACAGTACTAACACCTCCTTATCTCTACTGGAAATACCTTGCCTGATGCATCCCAAGACCGCATTAGCTTTTTTCACAGCTCATAGTCATCCTGTGATCAACCAATACTCAGAGGTTCTTCTCCTCCTCTGTTACTTCCACATCCCCAGTTTATAACAAAAATTCTTTTTATTAATCCCTAAATGCATGACCTTGCACTTTTCACTATTAAATTTCATCCTATTACTATTACTCCAGTTTACAAGGTCATCCAGATCTTCCTGTAGGATATCCCGGTCCTTCTCTATATTGGCAATACCGCCCAGCTTTGTGTCATCCGTGAACTTTATTAGCACATTCCCACTTTTTGTGCCAAGGTCAGTAATAAAAAGATTAAATAAGATTGGTACCAAAACCAATCCCTGAGGAACTCCACTAGTAACCTCCTTCCAGCCTGACAGTTCACCTTTCAGTGTGACCCGTTGTAGTCTCCCCTTTAACCAGTTCCTTCTCCACCTTTAAATGTTCATGTTGATCCCCACCTTTTCCAATTTAGCTAATAATTCCCCATGTGGAACCGTATCAAATGGCTTACTGAAATCGAGGTAAATTAGATCCACTGCTTTTCCTTTGTCTAAAAAATTCTGTTACCTTCTCAAAGAAGGAGATCAGGTTGGTTTGGCATGATCTACCTTTTGTAAAACCATGTTGTATTTTGTCCCAATTACCATTGACCTCAATGTCCTTAACTACTTTCTCCTTCAACATTTTTTCCAAGACCTTGCATACTACAGATGTCAAACTAACAGGCCTGCAGTTACCCGGATCACTTTTTTTCCCTTTCTTAAAAATAGGAACTATGTTAGCAATTCTCCAGTCATACAGTACAACCCCTGAGTTTACAGATTCATTAAAAATTCTTGCTAATGGGCTTGTAATTTCATGTGCCAGTTCCTTTAATATTCTTGGATGAAGATTATCTGGGCCCCCCGATTTAGTCCCATTAAGCTGTTCGAGTTTGGCTTCTACCTCGGATGTGGTAATATCTACCTCCATAACCTTATTCACATTTGTCATCCTACCATTATCCCTAAGCTCCTCATTAGCCTCATTAAAGACTGAGGGAAAGTATTTGTTTAGATATTGGGCCATGCCTAAATTATCCTTAACCTCCACTCCACCCTCAGTGTTTAGCGGTCCCACTTCTTTCTTTGTTTTCTTCTTATTTATATGGCTATAGAACCTTTTACTATTGGTTTTAATTCCCTTGGCAAGGTCCAACTCTACATAGCTTTTGGCCTCTCTCACTTTATCCCTACATGTTCTGACCTCAATAAGGTAATTTCCTTGCTGATCCCTCCCATCTTCCACTCCTTGTAGCTTTCTGCTTTTTCTTAATCACCTCTCTGAGATGCTTGCTCATCCAGCTTGGTCTACAACTCCTGCCTATGAGTTTTTTTCCCTTTCTTGGGATGCAGGTTTCTGCAACCTTGACTTAAAAAAAATCCAGGCCTCCTCCACCTTTAGATCCATAAATTCTTCAGTCCAATCCACTTCCCTAACTAATTTCCCTAATTTTTTTAAGTTAGCCCTTTTGAAATAAAAAACCCTAGTCACAGATCTATTTTTGTTTATCCTTCCATTTAGTTTGAACTAAATTAACTCATGATCGCTTGAACCAAGGTTGTCCCCTACAACCATTTCTTCTATGATGTGCTCACTATTCACCAAAACCAAATCTAAAATGGCATCCCCTCTTGTTGGTTCAGCAACTACTTGGTGAAGGAATCCATCAGCTAGCGCATCCAGGAAAATCTTAGCCCTATTATTACTACTAGCACTTGTCCTCCAGTCTATATATGGGAAGTTAAAGTCTCCCATGATCACACAATTCCCATTAGTATTTACTTCATTAAAAACATTAAAGAGGTCTCTATCCATATCCAAATCGGATCCCAGCAGTCTATAGCACACCCCAAGCACTATCCCAAGGGAGGCTCTAGTAACTTTCTTCCCCAAAGTGATTTTTGCCCAGACAGACTCTGTCTTATCCATTCCATCACTTCTTATTTCTTTACAGTCTACCTCATTGTTAATATACAACACTACTCCACCACCTTTGCCTTTATTTCTATCTTTCCTAAATAGCACATACCCTTCAATACTTGTACTCCAGTCATGACTACTATTCCACCATGTTTCTGTTATCCCTATAATATCTGGTTTCACTTCCTGCACCAGTAGCTCTAGTTCCTCCATTTTGTTACCTAGGCTCCTCGCATTAGTGTACAAACATCTTAATTTTTGCTGTTTGGCTTCTCTCACATTCTTTACCCGATTAGGTACAGACATTCTACCACCAGTATCACCTATTAGACTGGTATCTACACTACCCTTCCTCCTTATGTCCATTCTCCTACCCACTGCTGTATCCTTTCTTACTTTGTTTTCTTCCCTCTCAATGTTAAAATGTGGCATGGAGATTACCTGGACATCTCCCAACCATCTCCCCCAAATTCCTAGTTTAAAGCTCTCTTAATCAGTTGTGCCAGCCTCCCTACTCAGGTGAAGTCTATTTCCCTCCCTACTCAGGTGAAGTCCATCCCGAGAGAACAATCCTCTGTCCATGAATGCTTCCCAGTGGCCATACATCCCAAAGCCCTCCTTATAGCACCACTGCCTGAGCCATCTGTTGATCATCATAATCTTGTCACACCTTTGCTGCCCTTCTCTAGGAAGAGGCAGAATCCCACTGAAGATCACCTGAGCCTCTATATCCTTAAGTGTCTTCCCCAGTCTGGTATAGTCTCCCTTGATATGTTCCAGTGAGAATCTAGCCGTATCATTTGTTCCCACATGAAGGATAATCAGCGGATTCTTTCCCGCTCCCGTTAGGATCCTCTTCAGCCTCAGGTCCACATCCCATATCTTAGCACCCAGCAGACAGCACACCCTTCTGTTCTTTGGATCAGCTCTAGTTACAGGCCTGTCTATTCTTCTCAGTAAGGAGTCCCTAATCACATAGACCTGCCTTTTCCTGGTGATGGTGCAATTCTCTGATCTATTCCCTGTTCCCTCTAGCTGCAAGTCTTCTCGATTCCTATTGTCCATTGCAATCATCTGCAACCCATCCCATATCCTCCTGGGGCTCATATTTGGTGTTATCTCCATTGACTCTTCCCCTCTTCCTATAGAGCTAGCTGCTCTTCTCTTCTTCCTTGCCCTCTCACCTTCAGTGACCACCTGCTGTGCCCCTTCATTTTACAGCTCCGCAAACCTGTTCCTGAGCTCTATTTCTCCTTCACTAGCCTGTCTTTTCCTCTGCCTGGTTCTCTTAGTGACATGCTTGCACTGTCCACTTTCCTCACCCAGCAGTCTCCCCTCAGAGTTCTTTGGTCCTGCTTCCATCTGCAAGTCTGAGCTTTTCCCTTCAGCCTCCTCAAGTCTTTGCTCCATCATCCGCTCAAACCCCCTTCTAAACTCAGAGTTTCCACCTGCATCTCCAATCCTCAGATATTTTCTTCTATCAGGCGGCACTTCATGCAGACAAAACTATTTTCAAGTACCCCCTCTAGGAGCATGTACATGCCGCAGCTTCCACATCCAGTCATCTTCATTGCGTCTTCCACTGCTTGGGTCACTACCACTGCTGCTTCTGTATCTGTCATAGCCTTCTCACCTAAGTCCTGTTAGTCAGGGAAAAACAAACCAAATCAAACCACCACCACCCACAGCAACACAAACCCCCAACGAGCACCAAAACACTGCCAGACCACCACACACTCCCTTCACTAGCCTGGCTCTTAGTCTTCCCTTCAAACTCCCCTGTTTACAGCTCTATTTGCTGGCTCCTGTGCCGCTGCAGCTGTTATACTATGTAATACTATGTAATGATATAAAAAATCGTATTTCATGTACCTCAGGTATATGTTAAGATCAGATGGTCTTATAAGTGTAACAACTATAAATCATGCATCTAGATACTGTTAACTGTCATACTCTCTCAATCATCTTGGACTATTCTTTATCTTTAACAAAATAGTTAACTTTTATTTAAATGAAATCCTAGTGGGTGTTTTATGGTTTAACAATGCAAAATAATAAGGGAAAAAGAGAATTGGTAACAGAGAAAAAGAGAAATGCAGTGAACTGGCAGAGAATAATAGTGCTAGCAGTGAGTACAAGTGCCCCAGTGGCATTAGAAAGAGGTCCCATCACAGAAGACAGACTGACTGGTAGAACTTGTATAAGGCTTCTATAATTATAATAAAAAGGTCCAGATTCACAGATGGTATAAATGGGCATTACTCCATTTGCCCACTTACACTGAGGATCTGGCCCATAATGTACAAAAATTTGAATTGACCTAAATTATGAAGTGCATACTAGAACTGAATTCAAATCCACCTTCCAAAGTGTGGGGTTGGAAGGGGTTCAGATTTGGCTTGTGACTCACCCCAAGTCACGAAGTTAGTAAGAGAATAAAAATCTGGAACAAATTTTTCGAGAGTTTTCTGGGGGGCAGAGACCTGATATGGATCTAATTTTCAAGTTCCAACTACTAGGAAATTACCATCTGTAATAAATAGTGCAAAAAAAGAACACTGGAGCAAGACAAGAGAGCAGGTGAAGAGGATGAGAATGAAAAGGACAGAAGGGAATGAGAGGGAAATGGAGAGGGGGAAATCCACACAATAAATTCTTTAGAAAAGCGTAGAGGAGCGGAGGGTTTGTACTGTTGTCAGAGATTATGTGCTGCAGCTCCAGGAGCTGAAGTCTGAGGGTATGCATAGGTGGCTATAAGCTATTTTTGTGCCCTTGGCATTCTAATCTGGTTGGGGGCTGGTATGAGCTTCCCCCAGAGGAATCAAGAGCATCTTTACGGCTATTCTGCTACATCAGCCCTGCAGCCCCCTGTCCGCTGACACAGCTGCAATATAATGGCTGGTGCAGGGGGTGGGGAAATTCCTCCCAGAAACTTGTATTTCACCCTTTGGTGCAAAAGGTGAAATTGCATCTGTGCATTTGTATGATTAAGATACTGCTTACAAATATTCTTTGTCGCTGGATCAAAAGCCAATTTTCCTATGGGACCCCTACTCTTTGCAAGTTCATTAGAGCAACAGAGCTATGCTCCATTCCAGCCAGCCAGGTAACAGCTCAGTACTATCACACTGATGAAGTAAAAAGCATGCTGTACCAGTAAGAAAAGAACTGAAGGACACAGTAATAATTCTGATTTGTTTTACAACAGAATCTAATTTTATATATTTGTGCATATAGGTGTGCAATTCTCAGGGGAAAATAAAATTGGCTGAGCAGTTCTATATGTAATGAAAGATGGGATAAAAGAATGACAACTCAGGGCACTAATGAAAGTGCTTTTTGTCAGGTGGTGGATGGTTCAAGTTGAAATTGTCTACTGGAATTTCTGGGACTTCCCAAAGCCTTTTACTAATATTATGTGTTAGTAGAGATTAGTTATTTAGTGTGTGCATAGTCATCTAGCCAAGCGATGGCATCTTCAGTGGCGTGATGAAGTTCTTCTAGGCCACCACTGAACCTAGTCATTCATCGACAATGTGTATCATCATCTGTGTTGAGCCGCAGCTGCACAAAGGGCTGTCACGAAGGCCCCAGCAACACTGGTTGGCTGCACAAAGACCTTGCCCGGTCCAGAACCTGTTCAACAGGGATCATTAGCAATGGGGCAGGTCAAAACCAGGCGGGCAAATTGTGGGGTCGGCGATGAGGGATTGGTTGGGGATTATAACAGATATCCATTCCTCTCGCCAGAGTGTTTCCGCCCTAACATCATGGCGTGGCGGATGAGACCATAATGGGCGACATGAGGGCAAACGTGCAGCTGGTGGTTTTAAAAGGTCATTGTACAGTGGCAGGCTTGAGTTGGCGTGTACTTTCTCCAGTAACTTGCCAGTGGCAACCTCTCATCTGATATGAGGAAGAGCAATATTGCTCAGAACTGGGAGCCATAGGAGTGGAGTCGGATGCAGGATGCCAGAGATGAAGCACATGGCAGCATATAACTGTGTATCCACCAGTTTGGTGTGTGATGATTGGCTCCATACTGGTGCACAGTACTCCACCACCGAATACGAGGTGGCAAGAGCTGGTGTCCGCAAAGTTGGAGCACGAGCACCCCATGACGAACCTGCCAGTTTGCTAAGAAGATTGTTGCACGTCTTAACTTTAGCTGCTGTCTTCTTCAGGTGGGGGTGGTAACTCAATGTGCGGTCTAAGGTTACATCTAGATAGACTGGTTCTAATTCATGCTTCACCTTCTGACCATTCAGATAAATATTCAGTTCTTGGATTGTGCTGGCATGATGAAGAGGGAACAAACTGGAGACTGTTTTTATGACTCTTGGCTGGAGGCACCAAGTCTTACTGTAGTCAGCTAATTTTGTCATGTCCCAGTTTAAGGTGGCATCAAGCTCGTGGAATGTCCGGGCCTGGGTACCACAACAGATGTTGTCTGCGTAAATGAACTTTTGTGACTCCATTGTTAGCAGGTCATTGATGTAATGGTAGAACAGGGTTGGTGAAAGCACAGAGCCCTGGGGTTACCCATTGCTCTGTCAATTCCAAGCACTCATCTTCTCCCCTCTAGTAAAAGTTAGGTTACTGAAAGATGTTGATAAACACTCTGCAGTTCCTCCATAGCACAACCGAGGGATATTTTTCCAGGAGCTACATGACTTTAATGCACCTTGTGAGCTAAAGCTTTATGGTACTGTTCAATATTGTACTCAGTGTAATGAATTCTTTATCTATCTAGATGGCACTAATCACTGTAGCATTGTTGGGTTTTGTGTCTTTGGGAAGCTGGTAATTCTATTAATAATAGAGTACAAGATCCCCTAATGCATCAGAGTGGTGCTCAGCATAGTTTAGGGGGAGGCATAAATAGTTTTACATCACTTTTCTCTCCCCAAACGTGGAGGCTGCCAGGGGCCAAATTGTCCAGAATATAAGAGCAGCTTCGGGAGGCCTCAGTTCCCTCACTTCAGTGGCAGCAGCAAGGTGCCAAAGCTCCTCTAGTAGTCCCTGATTTTCTCCCAGGGGCTTCCTCCTCTTCCTTCTCCCCCTTCAGCAGGAGCACTGCCTCAACCATGTAAAAGAAGCAGTGAGAGATAAAAAGGCATCTTTTAAAAAGTGGAAGTCAGATCCTAGTGAGGTAAACAGAAAGTAGCATAAACACTGCCAAATTAAATGTAAAAATGTAATAAGAAATGCCAAAAAGGAGTTTGAAGAACAGCTAGCCAAAACTCAAAAGGTAATAAAATGTTTTTAAGTACATCAGAAGCAGGAAGCCTGCTAAACAACCAGTGGGGCACCTGGACGATCGAGATACAAAAGGAGCACTTAAAGATGATAAAGTCATTGCGGAGAAAATAAATGAATTCTTTGTTTCAGTCTTCATGGCTGAGGATGTTAGGGAGATTCCCAAACCTGAATCATCCTTTGTAGGGGACAAATCTGAGGAATTGTCACAGATTGAAGTGTCACTAGAGGAGGTTTTAGAATTAATTGATAAACTAAACAGTAACAAGTCACCGGGACCAGATGGCATTCACTCAAGAGTTCTGAAAGAATTCAATTGTGAAATTGCGGAGCTATTAACTATGGTTTGTAACCTGTCCTTTAAATCGGCTTCTGTACCCAATGACTGGAAGATAGCTAATGTAACACCAATATTTAAAAAGGGCTCTACAGGTGATCCCGGCAATTACAGACCGGTAAGTCTAACATCAGTACTGTGCAAATTAGTTGAAACAATAGTAAAGAATAAAATTGTCAGACACATAGAAGAACATAACTTGTTGGGCAAAAGTCAACATGGTTTCTGAACAGGGAAATCATCTCTTACTAATCTATTAGAGTTCTTTGAAAGGGTCAACAAACATGTGGACAAGGGGGATCCAGTGGACATAGTGTACTTAGATTTCCAGAAAGCCTTTGACAAGGTCCGTCACCAAAGGCTCTTACGTAAATTAAGTTGTCATGGGATAAGAGGGAAGATCCTTTCAGGGATTGAGAACTGGTTAAAAGACAGGGAAGAAAGGGTAGGAATAAATGGTAAATTTTCAGAATGGAGTGGGGTAACTAGTGGTGTTCCCCAAGGGTCAGTCCTCGGACCAATCCTATTCAACTTATTCATAAATGATCTAGAGAAAGGGGTAAACAGTGAGGTGGCAAAGTTTGCAGATGATACTAAACCACTCAAGATAGTTAAGACCAAAGCAGACTGTGAAGAACTTCAAAAAGATCTCACAAAACTAAGTGATTGGGCAACAAAATGGCAAATAAAATTTAATGTGGATAAATGTAAAGTAATGCACATTGGAAAAAATAACCCCAACTATACATACAATATGATGGGGGCTAATTTAGCTACAACTAATCAGGCAAGAGATCTTGGAGTCATCGTGGATAGTTCTCTGAAGAAGTCCATGCAGCGGCAGTCAAAAAAGCAAAAAGGATGTTAGGAATCATTAAAAAAGGGATAGAGAATAAGATGGAGAATATCTTATTTCCCTTATATAAATCCATGGTACGCCCACATCTTGAACACTGTGTACAGACGTGGTCTCATCTGAAAAAAGATATACTGGCATTACAAAAAGTTCAGATAAGGGCAACTAAAATGATTAGGGGTCTGGAACGGGTCCCATATGAGGAGAGATTAAAGAGGCTAGGACTTTTCAGCTTGGAAAAGAGGAGACTAAGGGGGGATATGATAGAGGTATATAAAATCATGAGTGGTGTGGAGAAAGTGAATAAGAAAAAGTTATTTACTTGTTCCCATAATACAAGTACTAGGAGCCACCAAATGAAATTAATGGGCAGCAGGTTTAAAACAAATAAAAGGAAGTTCTTCTTCACAGAGCACACAGTCAACCTGTGGAGGTTGTGAAGGCTATGACTATAAGAGGGTTTAAAAGAGAACTAGATAAATTCATGGAGGTTAAGTCCATTAATGGCTATTAGCCAGGATGAGTAAGGAATGGTGTCCCTAGCCTCTGTTTGTCAGAGGGTGGAGATGGATGGCAGGAAAGAGATCACTTGATCATTACCTGTTAGGTTCACTCCCTCTGGGACACCTGGCATTGGCCACTGTCGGTAGACAGGATACTGGACTGGATGGACCTTTGGTCTGACCCAGTATGGCCGTTCTTATGTTCAGGGACCACTGCATCCCTGTCTAGACTATGAATACTTACTTTCCTTCAGATGCTTCTGAGTCCTAGGGAAACCTAGGAAATTTCCCTGCAACCAGCCTTCAAAAGGCAGGACCATTCAAAAGTACTGCTTTTTCTGTACTGTCAACATTATATTTTAACCCCTCCTCCCTGCCCCCCACACACATACCAAACAACACTGGAAAGTGTGCAGATATACAACACATGCATCCTAAGCAATGCCTGTGTGGATGATCTGTGATGTATGGCATGCAGAGGTCTTCTTTTTTCCCAATGTAGAATGGGTGGGGATACAAATAAAAAGCTGCTCAAGATTTCAAGTGTGCCTCAACTCAGCTTTCATTTGTGCAAAAACAACTTTGTGCAAGCTAATTACTTGAAATTTTCCCCATCCAGTCATCCAAAGCTGAGGGCAAACTCAGTAGTACTCTGGGGGCAGAAATTCTTCAATCAATGAATTGCTGTGTTTGGTCTCTCCAGCACTGAGGATGGGGCAATCTGTTACCTAAAGACACAAACACATGTCATACAATAAGACTTTTAAGGAATTCAACATAGCTGATGATAGAAAGGGAACTTTCTTTAGCAAAACTTTCTTTAGACCGTAAGTGTCTATAGCAGGGGTCGGCAACCTCTGGCACGCGGCTCGCCAGGGTAAGCACCCTGGCGGGCCGGGCCAGGTTATTTATCTGCCGCGTCGGCAGGTTCGGCCGGTCGCGGCTCCCACTGGCCGCGGTTCGCCGCTCTGGGCCAACGGGGGGGGCGGGAAGCCGCGGCCAGCACATCCCTCGCCCGCGCCGCTTCCCGCCGCCCCCATTGGCCCGGAGCGGCGAACCGCGGCCAGTGGGAGCCGCAATCGGCCGAACCTGCCGACGCGGCAGGTAAATAAACTGGCCCGGCCCGCCAGGGTGCTTACCCTGGCGAGCCGCGTGCCAGAGGTTGCCGACCCCTGGTCTATAGTAATTAGAATTGTTAGAGTTATTACGAACCCCATAGATTTACTGGTTATATCTGTGTGGTGTCTCAATTTTCTCCCTGTGTAAGAGAAATGTATTGACTACCACTAGTTAGAAAAATATTTTTTTTTCCTTCTGCAAATTCAACAAAATATTTTTTTTCTTCAAAATGTTTCAGTGTGATGTCCAGGAACCTTTCTGTCATAAATCATAGAACTGAGCAAATTGTATCATTTGTCCTATGCAATACAGGTATTAGCCAAGAAAGGTTACACACGCACAGCTTTTGAGCGCTGTCATTCACATACAAATGATAGAATTTGCAAAAATCACTTGCGATCAATTTGTATGTACAAATATTGTGTTTGTTAAGATGTTTCCATTATGGGCACAAATGTCAGTATGCCAAAATATGTGCCTACACACATGGAGGCTGTGTTGAGTCTTCTTTGGAAATGTGGTTTAATATCTCCATTATTATTACTGTCTAAATAAATTAATTTATTTAATTTAAAGCTATCAGGAAATCTTTATAGTTCACAAATGTTGTATAAAAGTAACAATGCAATTAGAAGTGAGTCCACATATATACTTAGCGAGATCCTCTGATGGATAAGTCAAAACTACAACTATGAAAAAATATAATGCGTGTAAAACATAAATTATGCAAACAATTTACAAAGCACAAGGACATCACAAATTTGTGACCCTAATCACATTTTTCCCTCAGAGTACTCAAAACGTATTTTATAGTAACACACAAACCAGGCTTGTCATGCGAGTTGCAACATTTTAATTATCCCTTAATATATTGTTTCCTATTTAAAATATCTTAAATATTAATGGAAGTGGAGCTGATTAATTATTTTTCTTAGATGAAAGCATATTGGCTCATTAATCTTTTTTTTTTTTTAGTTTACATATAAATATCAACTATGTTGAGTTAGTTTTTTTTTAAAATAGACTAAGTATATGACCCTAAAGCAGGGATCGGCAACCTTTGGCACATGGCTCGCCAGGGTAAACCCCCTGGTGGGCCAAGTACCAAAGTTTGCCGATCCCTGCCCTAAAGAATGCAAATGCTATTGAAGTATGATAGCTATAGTAGTTATAGTTTTCATGTGAAATATTAAGAAACAATGGTATCAGAAGTTGAATTTATACTTTGTTATTGAACTGTATCCTCAGTTCCTTGGGCTAATACTTTTTACAGTATTAGCTATTGCCTTGGGACATATTGTGATCTTCAGTAAACATTGACAAGGGCTGCCACTACCCAGTGATAATTCAGAAGCTGTGAGGATACAAAAGCTAAATGTTTTGTTTTTTAATTGTTTTAGGAATTGATGAGAAAATTAAATCTATCATCAAGTAAGTGTTTTAGGGAAACCTAAATGTACTGAAGAGCAGGATACATTTGAGAATACAGCTAACAGTAAATATTAAGTTATGTGTAGTGCTTAATTTGTAATGGAAGCTGGGGCTCAAATATTTTACTTTCATACCTGACAAGCCCAGAGGTGCTGGGGCTATGAACTGCCAAAGCTAGAGGTGCTGGCAAACCCTGGCACAAATTAAGCACTGGTTATGTGCTTAAATGCAACTTTTCATATGCCCTTTTTACTTTTATGAGAGAACATTTACTTAAATGTTAAAAATATTTTACAGTGAATACATATTATGGAGAAGATCTTCAGTTGTGTAAATTGTCAGAGTTCCATTGAAGTCAATGGAGCTCTGACAAAATTTACATTTTTTCTATAATTGTGTATACATTTATAGAATATTTTAAAATGTAGATGCCTAAGGTTAAGGCCCCAAACCAATATTTAGGCACTGAAATGTGAGTGGCCTGATTTTGAGAAGTGAAAAGTCGACACAGGTCTCATTTGAAACCAACATGAGCTGCACATGACACCTTGACAAAATTTATGAATTTATGAAAATATTAATTAATTTAGGAGCCTGATCTTGGGCAACCAGGTTTGAAAACTTTGGCTATACAGACACCATATGTACACAAACATATACAAGAGTGCATGTGTGGCTTTTGTGCATGTACATATTGTGACAAAGTGCCGAGCATGTATTGGTGGGTCCCGCGCTTCTGGGTGGATTCAGTGTAGCAGTAAGAGTCACAGCCTATTGAGTTACTTTCATCACCAGCCTGTATGGAATACCCCACAGTCTCTGTTGCTCCGTAGAGCTCAGTGGATACAGTTTGGCCTCTTTCCTGGACCAAGTCCTGCTTCCCCTCTAAAGGGCCTACCCTCTACTCCAGCCCAGGCTGCTTTGATTCTCTGGGCTATTTCCCCGTGGTCCCCTTTTCCCAGCTTCACCCTTAGCTCAGGATTCAGCAATGATTCCTCTCCTCCAGCTCCTTTCACCTAGGCTCTCTCAAGAGAACTGGAAAGGAGAGCTTTTAAGTAGTATGAGTTGGACCTTAATTGGTCCCAGCTGTCTCCATTAGCCTAATGGCCTTAACTGACCCTTTGCCAGTTAATTGGGGTCAGGTGCTGGCATTAGCCTAACAACCTTAACTGGTTAATTGGCATCAGGTGTCTTGATTGGCCTGGAGTAGCCTTTGTTTGGCTATCCAGGGAACAGGGACCTGCTCATTCTGAGGCTGATATACCTCCCTTCCACTCCTCTCTTATATCCTTCTAGTCTGAGTCCGTCACAATATGTACTAACATATCCTTAAATGCCAAACATACATGTGTGCTATCTTACAGTTCCAGTGTTTTGCTTTGTGTTTCTCTCATAGGGAAATAATTGACTCTCCCAGCAACAACAACATAAAGCCACCATACCAGGACCCCTCAAAGATGCGCTGATGAGAACTTGGGGCTGTTTACATTTGCCATGCAAATTTGAAAAATTCAAATTGTCTCCTGGTGTTTAATCTCACAACTCAATTTGTTTCCAAGTCCTGTGTTTAGCAGCTGTGCAGCACTTTGCTGCAGTTTACCAGCCCTGAAGAAGGGAGGGGGAAAAACAGTAAATGACAAAAAGAACAAATCACACACTCCCTCCCCACCCCATCCTCCACACACACCTTAAAGATCTTAGACTGATCAGATATCCGAAGGAGGTAATTAACTACCCTGAACAGTTACAGTCAACCTACTTTCAGTTATAATTGAGAGGGAAAATGTGTGAGTCAGGTATTTTTTGGAACTGGACCATATGTGAAGAAGCCATTTCCAAACATACTTTGAAAAGTTGTTAATGGGCATAGAAGATGTTAGCAAGCAATTCCCCCCTCCCTATGCCAATGATTGTTTTTTTCTACCAATTTATTTTGAAACATCTGTTTCTGGAAGATTTTTTAAATGCCAGTGTGCAAAGAGAGAAACTACCGCTGTTAGAACAAAGCATGAGCATAAATGTGCTGATGTGACAGCTAGTTTGGACTGTGTTTCTTTAAGCATGTATGAAATGCCTCTTCATTCAGTGATCTAAATTCTTCAGTCAGACCTCTTCTGTGCCCCATCCCACTAATTTTATTGTTTTCCAGAGTGGTGAAAATTAAGGTAGTGCATAACAGCTGATTCATGGCAATGAGTAACCATTCTGGGTTGGCGCCAATATTGATGGAATGTATTTTGTGATATTTTCATATATTTTGTGTTTAAGCAAAATTCTCAAGCCAACTCCCAGACAAAAAATGTCAAGTGACCCTTTTCATTTAATAGCAGTGCACATTAATTAGTGCTGTCTCTTATCTAGGATGCAGACCATTACAATTTCCCAACATTAGCAATTTAGTGAAATTAAAAATATGGGTCAAATACTGCCCTTTATTCCATCTAGGTAATCCCATTAGTTTGAAAGGATTGCTGTAGTATAACCTAGGATAGAATTTGATAATGTGATTTAAATAAAAAAAAATGCATATCAAAAGTAAAATCCTCAATATACTGCAATGATAACACAATATAAAACAACTATATCTTACAACACTAATATTTTATTGGCAAAAATAGCAAATTGTTTCTTGCGATACAAAAAAATATGGTGCTTTGTGGAAACTGGCCTTTAGGAGCCAATTATTCACTCAGTTTCTTAACTGATAAGCTACTTTGCAGAGTGGTTGTCCATACATTTACACTTGTATCAACAGACCAAATATTCTTTCTTTAATGAAGAACTTGGTTTAGATAACGAGTCTTGTGGATAAGGGAGAAGCGGTGGATGTGGTATATCTAGACTTTAGTAAGGCATCTGATATGGTCTTGCATGATATTCTTATCGATAAACTCGGCACATACAACTTAGATGGGGCTACTATAAGGTGGGTGCATAACTGGCTGGATAACCGTACTCAGAGAGTAGTTATTAATGGTTCCCAATACTGCTGGAAAGGTATAACAAGTGGGGTTCCGCAGGGGTCTGTTGTGGGACCGTCTCTGTTCAATATCTTCATCAACGACTTAGATATTGGCATAGAAAGTATGCTTATTAAGTTTGCAGATGATACCAAACTGGGAGGTATTGCAGCTGCTTTGGAGGATAGGGTCATATTTCAAAATGATCTGGACAAATTGGAGAAATGATCTGAGGTAAACAGGATGAAGTTTAATAAAAACAAATGCAAAGTGCTCCACTTAGGAAGGAACAATCAGTTTCCCACATACTGAATGGGAAGAGACTGTCTAGGAAGGAGAACGGCAGAAAGGGATCTAGGGGTTATAGTGGACCACAAGCTAAATATGAGTCAACAGTGTGATGCTGTTGCAAAAAAAGCAAACATGATTCTGGGATGCATTAACAGGTGTGTTGTGAGCAAGNTCGCCAGGGTAAGCACCTCGCCAGGGTAAGCACCCAATGGGGGCAGCGGGAAGCCGCGGCCAGCACATCCCGCACCCGCGCCACTTCCCGCTGCCCCCATTGGCCTGGGACGGCGAACCGCGGCCAGTGGGAGCCGTGATCGGCCGAACCTGCCGACGCGGCAGGTAAATAAACTGGCCTGGCCCGCCAGGGTGCTTACCCTGGCGAGCCGCGTGCCAGAGGTTGCTGACCCCTGGTCTAGACAGTATTTGGTCCTGCCATGAGGGCAGGGGACTGGACTCAATGACCTCTCGAGGTCCCTCCCAGCCCTAGAATCTATGAATCTATGAAAGTCACTTTGTATTTAAGTAAATGCAATTCTACATATATATTACAGAAAATATTTAGATAGTAAGACACAAGACATTGGTTAGGTAAGTAGCGAGCAGTGACATCTTTTCTACTAAATGTTGCTTGTCTTGTTATCTTACCTACCACCCACCCTGACTTCATTTCTCTGTCTTTTCTATCTGTTGTGTCTGACACCTAGACTGTAAGCTCTTTGGGGCATGGATTGCCTTCTTTGTTATTTATTTGTACAGTGTGTAGAATTGGGGGTGCCAGAAACTTCATAATACATGTATATGGGTGTTAATATGCGCTCAATTTCATATAAAGTTGGCTTATATTGTAACATACAGTGTTATAAAAAATTAAAGAAATTAAGGACACGGGTCAACATTTTCACACAAAAGTGCCTAAACTAAAGCTCTTAAGTCCCTGAATAAGAGAAAGAATGAGATAGGTATGAGTAGGACTGCAGATTTGTCACAACATATTTTTAATGAAAGAAATGGAGCTGTGATGGTAAATATGGTAAGAGTCATTCTTTTAAGGGGAAGCAGTGTGTAAAATCATGGGTCTGAAAATTCAGCTATTTATCCCTCTTTAAATACTATATTAAATCTCTTAAATCCCTCTCCAGTAGTCTTCCTACAAACACAGAAAAAAGTAAACGATTTTTTTTATCTTAGCAAATAACAAAGTAAATTGTAGTGACACATTTTTACATATAGAGCCAGAGAAAATGACAGGAATCTAATATGGTAACATTTATTTATTTATGTATTTATTTTAAAATGTATTATACTGCAAGACCTAGCACATAGAATGCTTTGATGCTTTGATGGAGCAGTGATCATCCTGAAATACTTTCTTTGTCAACTCTATTTAGTGGCAACGTCAATCACTGGACAGCAATTACAGCAAGTTTTAGGAAACTCGCTTCCTCATTTCTCCAAAACTGATAAACATTCTTACATTTCATTTCATAGACAGCGTTGACATATTCACGCTGAATGATACTGTTATCTTCAAAAAGTGGAATAGCCTCAAATGCATCATTCTCAGGTATGATGAGTTACTTTGCTTGATTTTGGTCAAATACCCTGCAAGCACTGAAAAATGCTGCTGCAGGCTGACAAAATCTGGCAGCAGTTACTCTGTTTCAATTTTTTCAATGCTGTTAAGCAGTGCTTCTCTGCTCATTGCATGCTCACATTCATTTGCACTGCTTTTTGCCCAGATTATGTGGTCACACATGTCACATTCACATTTTGTAACCAATATCACAGAATCTTCATATTTTATCAAAGTATCCATGATAGGAACTGTACACTTCTTCAAGATGTTCAGCTGTTCAAGAACTGCTGGTGACTGGCACAAATTGATATTTACAACTCACAAGCTGCTTGAGCGACCCCTCTCTTCTTTGAAAAATAAAATGTAGTCCTCTGCATGGGATAGGTGAAACAAAGCATCATTAAACCAGCTGTACAGTGTGTTATACCTGGAATGAGTGGAATACATGGACTCTTTACTTTATTCTCCAAGTCTATACAATAGTGAGCTTTACAAGCGGGATAGGCTACAAATGCTCATTTTACTGCGACTGCCAGGGCATTTACTTTTTCAAACTTTTCACGCTACACATCACCAACCAAGTTTAACAAATGAGAAACAATGTCACATGCACAACTTTCTGAAACAATGGCTACGTGCACCACTCTCAGGCCTTTATTCATTTGTTGTTTTGTCTGTCACAAGAACAGTTATCTGGTCAAAGGAAACTTCAAATGTATCCAATAATTCCCATTGTTTGAGTGACAGTCTGAAAGTTCACAGTGTCCAAAATCACACTGTCCAATAGAAACATATTTAATTTCAGCTCACATTGTGGGTCACTAAAAACAACTCGAATGTTGAACATACCAATGGCGTTCTCATTGGTGACAATGCTGTTTCCATCACAAGTCTTCAACTTTTCTTCCGTTTGTTTACGTGATTTTGAAATATTCTTGGTAAGCAGAATTGCCAAATTTGGTATGAATTCAACATTATTCAGGTTACATTCTACATACTCTTTTAGTGTTATGTTGTCAAGGGTTTTTGTGGCAGAGTTGTTGCACAGAAAGCCTCAGTAATTAAATTTCTAGTTATCTATGAAATTTTTCATCAGTTTTCACCTCAAATATCTCACAGTTTTTTGTGCTTTTCTTTTTCTGCCATTTTCAGATTTCAAGGTCTATGATTTACATTTGTGGGACGCTGTCTCTCAATGTCTATCACAGCTTATCAGACAACTCTAATCTGCCAGGATGTTGCAAGTTGAACAATATAATAAACCTTCAATTTCCTAGCAGATATTTGGGGATATTGTGTGGATTGCCCTCATTGCACCTATGCTTGTTAACTTAATTGTAGACTGAATCCTCTACATTTGCAACATAGCAAGGTAAGTACAATGTTGCAAAAGAAGGCAGCTGACCTGTCAAACATAAATTATGTAACATGTTGTTAATATTTGCTTGAATTATGCAACATTAATTTATAACATAATGGGAACAACTACTTAGAACATTTTTTTTTCAATTAGTGAAGTTCAATACCAATAAAGTCAACACTTTATTACAGTGTTTCTGAAACATTTTAGTGTGGTGACCCACTATTATCTGTGGGCTTTTCTTATGACCCATGCAGGCTCTAAGTGTGTGTGTGTGGCCAGCCCAATAGGCCAGCATCATTCTCCTCCTCCTCTGCTGCTGCTGCCTTACTATGCCGAGAGGGCACAACCACCTGCAACAACACCTTCCATCCTGGTACTGCAACCCTAATCCCAGCCTGGTGTGGAGTGGGGGTGAGGATGGAGAGTTACCCTGCCCAACCCTCACTCTGCATCAGTGGCTTCTATCACATAGAACTGGGCCCAGCTCTCCATTACAGGGATAGAGACCTGTTGCACAGGGTCACATCACCACTCATATTTATCCTAGCCACCCCTCCATCATGAAGCCAAAGAATGTAGCAGTTCTTAAAAAGGGACATCTGTATTTTGACATCATTAACACTGATTTACTTTTAAACCCATTTCCTAATATGTTCTCCATGCTTTGTGTGGCCAAAGTCTATTCATAGTCACCTTTTTCTCTGGAAACTCCAAATTATTTACAGCTTGTGCCCCAAATCCAGTATTTTCTTTCCTAAGTGTCTTCTCCTCAGTTACTGATCTGGTGCTGTCTTTAGAGCGCCCCTTTCTGGAATTGTTTCCCCTCACATTCATTTAGCATCATACCCTTCTCTGGTGTTGCCTCTCCTTCGGACACCTCCCCAGAATGATCTCGATCCAATTTATAGAGGACCCAGCCCCCTCCTACTCCCAGCAGCCTCAGAAAGCATTGAGGGTGATTAGAGCCAGTCACACTAAACCTTAGTTCTATTTTTTAGGAGTAATCCACCATCTACAGCTGTTACTCAGAGGATTTTGGGGGTGGGGCAGTGTTCAATCATGTGACAGTTCATTCTGTCACATTCCCCCCCCCCCTTTTTTTTTTCCTGAGCTTATTTGTCTGCCAATGAACTTTTACTCCCTGGTAAAATGGTTAAGTCAGATGACTGCAGTGCAAGGAACAACCTAGTTATCCTGGAAGTATAATCTCTCATATTCAACAGCCACAATAGACCTCTATAGTCAGTTTCAATGACAAAAGTTATTCCATATAACTAGTACTTAAGGTTCTCCACTTCTCATTTTACAGACAGACATTCCTTATTTATAGTAGCACAAGAGCAAACTATCCCACTGCGTAAGAAAGATAGGAAGTATGGCAAAAGACCACCCTGGCTTACCCAGGAGATCTTCAATGATCTAAAACTCAAAAAAGAGTCATACAAAAAGTGGAAACTCGGTCAAATTACAAAGGATGAATATAAACAAATAACACAAGTATGTAGGGATAAAATTAGAAAAGCCAAGGCACAAAACAATATCAAACTAGCTAGGGACATAAAAGGAAACAAGAAAACATTCTACAAATACTTTAGAAGCAAGAGGAAGACCAAGGACAGAGTAGACCCGTTACTCAATGAGGGGGGAAAGACAATAACAGAAAATGTGGAAATAGCAGAGGTGCTTAATTACTTCTTTGATTCGGTTTTCACCAAGAAGGTTGGTGGTGATTGGACATCTAATATAGTGAATGCCAGTGAAAATGCGGTAGGATTAGAGTCTAAACTAGGGAAAGAACAAGTCAAAAAATTCTTAGACAAGTTAGATGTCTTCAAATCACCAGGGCCTGATTAAATGCATCCTAGAATACTCAGGGAGCTAACTGAGGAGATATCTGAGCTATTAGCAATTATCTTTGAAAAGTCATGGAAGACGGGAGACATTCCAGAAGACTGGAAAAGGACAAATACAGTGATCATCTATAAAAAGGTAAATAAGGACAACACCATAACAACATAAGAATTGCACACCAGTCAGCTTAACTTCTGTACCTGGAAAGATAATAGAGCAAATAATTAAGCAATCAATTTTCAAACACCTAGAAGCTAATAAGGTGAGTAATAACAGTCAGCATGGATTTGTCAAGAACAAATCATGTCAAACAAATCTGATAGCTTTCTTTGACAAGGTAACAAGCCTTGTGGATGCGGAGAAGCGGTAGATGTAGTATATCTTGACTTTAGTAAGGCTTTTGATACTGTCTCACATGACCCTCTCATAAACAAACTAGGGAAATGCAACCTAGATGGAGCTACTACAAGGTGAGTGCATAACTGGTTGAAGAATTGTTCCCTAAGAGTAGTTATCAGTGGTTCACAGTCATGCTGGAAGGGCATAATGAGTGGGGTCCTGCCGGGATCGGTCTGGGTCTGGTTCTGTTCAATATCTTCATCAATGATTTAGATAATAGCATAGAGAATACACTTATAAAGTTTGCAGATGATACCAAGCAGGGAGGGGTTGCAAGTACTTTGGAGGATAGGATTAAAATTCAAAATGATCTGGACAAACTGAAGAAATGGTCTGAAGTAAATAGGATGAAAATCAATAAGGACAAATGCAAAATACTCCACTTATGAAGGAATAATCAGTTGCACACAAAATGGGAAATGACTGCCTAGGAAGGAGTACTGTGGAAAGGGATATGGGGGTCATAGTGGATCACGAGCTAAATATGAGTCAGCAGTGTAATGCTGTTGCCAAAAAAGCAAACATCATTCTAGGATGTATTAGCAGGAGTATTGTAAGCAAGACACAAGAAGTAATTCTTCCTCTCTACTCCGCGCTGATTAGGCCTCAACTGGAGTGTTGTGTCCAGTTCCAGGTGCCACATTTCAAGAAAGATGTGGAGAAATTGGAGAAAGTCCAGAGAAGAGCAACAAAAATGATTAAAAAGGTCTAGAAAACATGACCTATGAGGGAAGATTGAAAAAAATGTATTTGTTTAGCCTGGAGAAGAGAAGACTGAGAGGGGACATGATAACAGTTTTCAAGTACATAAAAGGTTGTTACAAGGAGGAGGGAGAAAAATTGTTTTTCTTAACCTCTGAGGATAGGACAAAAAGAAATGGGCTTAAATTGCAGCAAGGACAGTTTAGGTTGGACATTAGGAAAAACTTCCTAACTGTTAGAGTGGTTAAGCACTGGAATAAATTGCCTAGGGAGGTTGTGGAATCTCCATCATTGGGGATTTTTAAGAGCAGGTTGGACAAACACCTGTCAGGAATGGTCTAGATCAGGGGTCGGCAACCTCTGGCACGCGGCTCGCCAGGGTAAGCACCCTGGCAGGCCGGGCCAGTTTATTTACCTGCCGCGTCGGCAGGTTCGGCCGATCGCGGCTCCCACTGGCCGCGGTTCGCCGCTCCGGGCCAACGGNCTATGATATTTAGTCTCTCATAGAAACAGCTTCCTGCTCCCATATGTCACCAGGTGTTTTATCCCTTCTTTTCTTTGCAATAAAACTGGTCCCGTGTGGGACCCCACACCATCAATTTGAACTACGAACTGTGTTGAAAAAATCTGGACTCTGAAGTATTGAATTCACAGGTAGTTTTCTTCAGTGCCTAGAAGGCCTGTTTGCATTAATTTGTCCAGTTCATCTTTTTTTGTTTATTTTTTTTTAGATTTGTTAGACGTACACTGAGCATGGAAGAGTGTGGAATAAACCTTCTATACCATCCTATAATCCCTGGGGGTGGGGAGTGGGGGGTATGGAATCTTACTGGGTTCTTGAGTTTGGCCTCTTTAGACTGGCTTGAACTGTCTCTATTTGAGTTTTCACAAGCCTTCCTTCATATTTGATCACTTTTGGGGCCCACACACATTTTCCTGTGTTCACTGTTAATCCCAATTGTTGGAGTATCTTCTCTAGATGCTCACTCCAAGTGGAACTATAGATGATTAAATCATCTAAGTATGCAGATCCATATCCTCTACATTCCATTTAGAAGAATGTCCATTAATTACAGAAATGTGGCTAGAGCTACATTCAGTTGGAATGGAAGCATGGTGAATTGATACAGCACCAGCTGCATTGAAGGCTGGCAAATGTAGTGTGCTTCTTTGATTCTTGCAACTAAGAAATAACCCTTATTCAAATTTAGCTCTGCTCAATTAACTTATCTGGATATGGCATGGAGTAAGAATTGAATTTTGATTCTATGTTGATCCGGAGAGGCTTGTTGGTTGATTAGTGCTAGCTGGACAACACCTTAGTTCTTAGTTCAGAAGTAGTCCACCACCTACAGCTGCTTTTACAATGTGGCAATTTATTAAGTCACATTGAGCTTTCCAGTTAACAAGAGTATGTTGCTGTGATGTAGAGAAACGTTCAACAGGTATTAAAATAGCACAGTCCAACTCATTGTAGCTTGTGCACTGCACTCGTTTTTTTCCAGAGGAAAAAGCCTAGTGTATTGTCCCTCCCAGTTTCCTTTTTTCCCTTGTTCGTTTTGTAAAGAGGACAAGGATGAGGGAAGACAAATTCAGCTATGTCCTCTGCCAAAAAAATTGCTTAAATGTCTATTTCAAAGGATTTTCTTTTTTCTGTTTGTTTTGTTGAATAAACCAGAGAAATTCCTTTATGAAAAATGATTTTGATGCTTGGGATTTTCTATATTCTATGGAGAAGTTCACTCATGTTTCTGTCCCCTCTTTTTCTAAAAATCCATTTCAATGGGAGAAAGTCTACCATGACTTATGCTCTATTCTCACCTTATTGATATAATGGAATGGAAGTCAGGAAAAAATTGACTCATTGTGTGCAATTTAAAAGAGGCAATGCCCTTACAGATTCTTCCAGTGGTTTGCTTGCTGAAGGATGAGAAAGCTGTGAGTACATTACCTATGCGGCATGGCAATTTCCTGCGCTATTTCTAAACATATTAGTACATCAAAAGGGCAGCTGCCAGTGCAATACTGAAGACAGCTCCATATAAAGAGATATCAGATATTGAACACAACAGAACATTTATGGGTATCAAGAGATGTTTCTCCACTCTAGTTTGATTTGTTCACCAAAGCTAACTATAGGCACGGTAAAACATTCCATTTATGACAAGCACACTAAAAACACAGCTCTAAAACAGTCACATCGGTGCATATAATAATGAGAAATCCTCTTTTACTCTCCTGCCATATGCCAAGAAAGGATCTATGTCATATAGCCAACATTTTCAAAAGTGAGCATGATTCTGGGTGCAACAGTTTTGAGTGCCCAACTGGGACATCTTAGAGGGACCTAGTTTTCAAAGAATGGGAACATATCTGAAAGGTAAAAAAATTGCCTTTTTCCCCTCAAATGAATAGAATTACTTGGGTTTTGTTTGTTTTTAAGTGAAGTGTGTTTTGGTTTTAGGTTTCATTTCTCTGAGAAAAGAGACCTGTTTAAAAAAAAAATCTAACATAACAGACATAAGATATCCATAAATATTCTTTCCTAGCCACTCAGTGTGCCGTTTCCTCCCAGACTCTTCTCAACTGGTTATGAGGAATTCATTTCCTTCTTTCATTCTAAATAGAGCTGGTCAGAAAATGTTTATTCAAAACAGTTTTCTGTCAGAAAATGACATCTTGATTATTTGATTTTGTTTTGCAAAATCATATTGATTTTGATATAATTTCCCATAAAAGGAAAACACTGAAATTTGGTTTCAGAATGAAATTTGTTTCAAAATTTTCTCTTTTTCTATTTGTATGTTATATTTATTTTTACATCATTAGTAGTGCATAACATGCCACATGATATTATACACATAATATAGAAGTTGAAATATTCTGTTATTATTTTTTAAAATATTGTGGTTTATTTCAACAAAACATTCAGGGAAGCTGATACTTAGAACAGATAGAAACATTAAGTCATAGAGTTTAAGGCCAGAAATCACACCATATCATCTAGTCTGATCTCCTGTATATCAACGGCCACCAACACCACCAGCGAAACCCAACAACTAAAATTAGATCCAAGTATTAGAACCTACAAGAGATGAGACTTTGTGTGCCAGAGACAGAGAATACAAGAGTCCGAGATGCACCATGCCCAAGGCCCCCACAATGGCACAGGATTGATTGTGATATACCCAGATAATATTGGCAAGTGACCCACATCCAGATGCTGCAGAGGAAGGCAACACCAACCCCCATCAGCTCACTGCAAATCTTACCTATAGGAAATTCCTTCCCAACCCCACATATTGCTAAGTTAGACTGTGACCATGTGAGCAAGAACCTGCCAGCCAAACACCTGAGAGGGAAAGCTTGATTCCTCCTCAGAGTCCTAGCCCTCTCCGTCCAATGTCATATCTCCAACTGCATCCATCACTGATGCTTCAGAGGAAGGAGATTAAATGATCTAATACATTGTTGTTGTTGGTAAATCCCTTCCTGGCCCCCACAGATGGCCAGCTGAAACCCTGAAGCATGAGCTTTTAGGAACATAAGACATAAACTGGAAGTGAGCCCCCAGACTGCTGACCCCCCTCATTGCCACCACAAGCAACCCTGTCATGCAATTGAACTCATAAATTTGAACATCTTTCTCTGAAAATTAAATAAATTATTTGCCCCCACAACTTCTATTGGGAGGCTGTTCGAGAACCTCACCCCTATGATGGTTAGAAACCGTCTTCTAATATCCAGCCAGAATTTGTTCATGGCTAGTTTATAACTATTTGTTCTTGTGCCGACATTGTCTTTTAGCTTAAATAGCTCTTCACCTTTTCTGGTATTTACCCCGGTAATGTATTTATAAAGAGCAATCATATTCCCTCTGAATCTTCTTTTTGCTAGAGTAAACATGCCAAGCTCTTCCAGTCTCCTCTCATAAAATAGACCCTCAATTTCCCTGCTCATCCTAATAGCTCTTCTCTGGGCCTTTTCCAAGTTAAATTAATCTTTTTTGAATATGGGTGACCAAAATTGTACACAGTATTCCAAACGAGGTCATATCATTGCCTTGATCTTTGGCATAAACACCTCTCAATCTCTATTGGAAATTTCTTACCTAATACATCCTAGGAGCACATTTGCCTTTTTCACAGCAACATCACATTGGTGGCTCCTAGTCATCCTGTGATCGACCCACATACCCAGGTCTCTCTCCTCCTCTGTCTCTTCCAACTGATGAGCCTCCAGCTTGTAGCAGAAATTCTTATTGTTAGACTGTAAGTATAAAGTGAAAGGTCATGCACTATTGAATTTCATCCCACTTCTGTCATGCCAGTTTTCAAGGTCATCCAGAACTTCTTGTATAATATTCCAATCCTCCTCTGTATTGATGATGCCTTCCATATTTTATTAGCATAATCCTACTCTTTGTGCAAAGATTGTTAATAAAAATATTGCTCCCAAGATTGATCCAGAGGAACTCCACTAGTAATCTCCCTCTTACCTTGTTTTTAGATCAAAGTGTATCCTGTTACTATTGTAACATTCTCATATTATTTTAAAGTGCCATACTATGTCAAGTTGTGTAATATAATGCACTACTGCTACTGATGTCAAGAAATAATGTAAAAAATAATAAAACAGAAAAGGAAACTTAATTTTGAAACACTTGAAACACGTCTAAACTTCTCTCAAACTTTTTTCTCCAGCATTTCTGTTTTGGAGGATTTTTTTAAAAAAATCTTTCTTTTATGGAGATATACCTATCTCATAGAACTGGAAGGGACCCTGAAGGGTCATTGAGTCCAGCTCCCTACTTTTACTAGCAGGACCCAGTACGGTTTTTTGCCCTAGATCCCTAAGTGGTCTCTTCAAGGATTGAGCTCACAACCCTGGGTTTAGTAGGCCAATGCTCAAACCACTGAGCTATCCCTCCCCATTCAGAACAAAAACTAAATTCAAAATGTTAAAATTGCCCATGAGGCAGAAATTCTGAGTTGTTACCAGGTCTAATTATAAGGTTGTCCTGATACATTTCCTCTATCCCCACCACCTCACCACTCCTTTGTTCTGATATTTTTTTCTTTTGCTCCTATTATTACAATACCTTTCATGTTTCCCCATCTTGTGTCTCTATGCTTCCCCGAGGCATTTACATTCAATCATTTAATAAATCTAACTTATTTATCTGATGCAACAGCAAACCACTGTTTTCTTGCATGTCAGTGCAGCAGCATCGTGTCGAGCCTGAACATGACAGTTAACATGGGCCACCTCTAAAGCTATGCTGAGATATCAAGTTTTCTCCTTTTCTTGTTCTGTTCCTATTTATCAAATCACATTTTTCTATGTCTTTTGTGGTGGCTCCAGTTCTGTCAACGTGTTTTCTATGACGTACCAAGAGGCTCAGTACTTAGTCTGGTACAACTTTCTGTCTTTTTGCAGTTGGTCTTCTAATCCCTTGTTACATGCTACACAAATATATTAAAAATGACCCTTATAACCACCCTTTCTGTCTTCCTTGAACAAGAAATTGTGTGGTTTTATCACAGTTTCTTTGAGATAAATTTTTCAGAGACAGGAGAATGCCCTTTTTATCGAAGAGAAATACTTAAGTACAGTTTCACCTCCTCTCCCTTCCTCTTTTGGGACAGCATGGAGAAAAACAAAAACAAATGAAAACAACCTTCCTAAAAGGCATAAATGATAGATGTTCTTTTGGACAAGTTGATGCTATCGTGTACATAGTGCATACATACACTGATAGGAGTAATAAAATGCATAGATAGCTAAATTTCTATCATGTTCTCTACTGAAAAGTCAGAACTGATAACACATAACTACTAGAAAATGTTGACAAATATTTTGTAATTATTTTAATAAAATATTTTCTGAAATTTATCAAAACATTATACTATTTCCTGAAAGATTAGAGCTCTTGGCTAATTTTTCTGACAGCACATAAATAGGTTGAGATCATCACTTGCATGTTGCAAAGTGGGCTTGACAGGAACTGAAAAATAGACTGGATGAAGAATTGCTTCCTTTCAAGTCATCTTTGAAAACAGGGCCTTAAACTACTTATTTCTAAAGTGGATTTAGTCCATAAAAACAATTTCCTGTAGAGCTTCTTTCACAGTTCACTAAATAGTTGTTCAAAACTTCTCAAACCATATTTAAGATTTGTACAAATGAGAACTTGAAAATAAAGGAAAAATGAAACATTAGTGTGACTCTTGTCTTGACATAACTTGCTGAGGAATATCAATCTTCCATGCTACGAGAATGAAATCTACTTTAGAGCTGTGAGAGCCTGAAAGAACTTGTTTGGTATCTGATACTTGGGAGGAAAAAAGATAGTCTAGTAAAATATTTTTTTTTTTTATTAAAAAAATCATCTGCTACTATATTTTTAAGATGACCCTTTTTCTGGGAATATTTCAGGGGTGTGGAAAGCATATTCGGAGGGGCAAACACAATTCTTTTTCATCTATATCTACAATTCTTTCCAATCATCCAGTTCAGCTCATTGTCAATATAACATTGTCCTTTACAGTTCAAACGTGACAGTCAAAGTTTTAACTCCCAAGCAATGGGTCTTCTATGACTTCTTCTCCACATCATGGTGCATTTCAAATTGACCAATATTTTGTTCGTATATAATCTAATTTTCCCATTCTTAATTTCATACCATTATTCCTTATATTCTCCTTTTTATTCCACTATGGTCATGATCCTACACATAGGAAAACTGTATGAAATAATGGGTTAAATAATGAAGTTGTGGATATATTTCTTATCAAATACACAACTTTCCTCTATGCTATTTGTGTAGCTATATAACTCACTTTTTATGAATTTGGGGATTGCTGCTGGGTATCTGTGAAACTTTTTGTCAATGCCAAAAATTACACAAATTTTAGTGTGGATGATTAATTTCATGAATACTTGTACTGTAGTTTGTTGTTCATCATTTATCATTCTTCCATTTTAAAAGGCTATCACACAATCAGAGAGCAAACACAATACCATGTGACTCACATGACCTTTTGCGGGCAACCAATTGTAAACTGTCAAAATGAACAGTTTGTGAACAACCTGTAGATAAAAAACTTGTTTGTCCAAAGTATAAGGTGAATATTTATGTAGGCCTGTCAGGGGTTCTGCTTCTACACCCAGTAACATCACATAACGGCAACAGTCTGCAGCCAGTGGTGAGAGTCTGCAGGGTCAACAGTAGGTGAACCCGGACCCTCCCTACTCTACCATGTTCCCATTCATGGCCCTGTGATTGGCAGATCAGATATGCAGACTAGAGCAGATGTCCTCAAGCCTTCTCCCTGGATCACCTCTTACCATGTCCCCATCTCCTCCAAAGTCACAGCAGAGTCTGCTTATAGCCTCAGCAAGCGGGGGTCTCCCTGCAGTGTTCCAGAGTCTCTTTTCCATCCGTCAAGACTCATCATTCCTGGTCTCCCTGGGGCCTTCTGTGGCTCGGCAGCGGGGTCTGGTCCAGGTGGTGTGGATCTCCTGCAGCTTCTCTGCAGGAGCTAATAGAATAGGACTACTTCCTTACTCTGTCCATCCTGGGTAATCTGGGCTGGTCCCTTTTTTTCTCTGCTTCCATTGTGCGCTGGTGCAGCTAGGCAGGGCCTTATGGGCCCAGAGTTGCTTATTGAGCCCCCCAATGGGGAGCTTATACACCCCATCACAAAGCCCCAGGAAGCCTATAGATAAAAAAGCTCTCTGGCTTCTACAGTGTGGGGAAAGGGAAAGGTGAAAGAGCTCCTAGCTGTGAGCATGTTTTATTTCAATATTTGAGACTATGTTGAAGCTAATGATAAACTGTTGTATTAGCTGGAGTTTCTTTATGTTCTTTTCTTTGGAATGTAGAGAGTATGTTATAAAACTGAATATATGTGGAGAAGTATATGAGTGTATGAATTGATGAAAGACATATACTATGGAAAAAGTTGGACACCATAACTTAATACTCACTGGGCTCAAAGTACTTAGTTGAACCGAAGCTGGATAAGGATGGGGATAAAGAATTTCATTTGTGGGTCTTATTTTTCTCTGTGATAGAGATTCTCACCCTGTGTCTCAAACCCCTTTGGGGAATCAATTCCAATATGTTAGGTGGACCAGGAAAAATGTAGTCAGGTAGTGTCAATGGTAGGGGTGGCCTGGGCAGTGCTGCTATCAGTTGACCAGAATAGATTACAGAAAACACCTAGTGCAAGCTAAGGGGATCCTGGGCCCCATATGATGTGCTGAGTTCTAACTGGGTTTGCAATGAGGCTAAGTGTAGGTTTTGCTTGGAGTAATTTAAGGGTAAGGACCAGCAAGCTGACCAATAAGTAACAGCAGATACTGTGGAGTCTGCCGTACCTCATATATATTGAGTGTTTCATATTAACTTATTATTATTATTTAACTAGATATTTGTCTCATTCCTAAATATAAAGCAATTGTGTTTCTAAGTTCCTAAAATCTTTTATAGGCTTGCTGAATGGGGGAAGAAACTATTAAAGACAACCAATGGTTTTACTTTTAAGCCCCAACAAACTGTGCATGTGAATAAGGGTCTAATTCGGGGCTTGAACTAAGTGAAATTTTTATTTCAAAGGAACCTCTAGTTGTAGCCTACACTTCATCCTATTGTACCCAGTCAATAAAGAAAGCTATGAATCAGCTGTCAAGTGGCAAAGCCCCAGGGTTAGATGCCATACCAGCAGAGGTGTACAAAGTCGGTGGACCCATGCTGCTACAGAAACTCACTGAGCTGTTTCAGTCCTTCTGGAAGCAGGGAACCATTCCACAAGAATTTAGAGACGTGTCTATCTTGCACCTCTATAAGAGGAAGGGCAATCGCCAGGTATGCGACAATCACCGTGGAATCTCGCTGCTTTCTACAGCGGGGAAAGTTCTTGCACGGGTTCTGTTGAACCGATTGATCACACACCTGGAGAAGGGCCTACTGCCAGAATCACAGTGTGGCTTCCGCAAGGGACGTGGGACTATTGACATGATCTTCGCCGTGCGTCAGCTACAGGAGAAATGTCAAGAGCAGAATCGTGAACTCTACACAACTTTTGTGGACCTCACAAAAGCATTTGACTCTGTCAGTCGCCAGGGTCTGTGGAGGATCATGTCGAAATTTGGCTGTCCAGACAGATTTATACGAATGGTACGTCAATTTCATCATGGTATGATGGCTCGTGTCCTGGATGGCGGTGAAACATCTGAGGCCTTCCTAGTCACCAACGGCATCAAGCAAGGGTGTGTGTTAGCACCCACTTTGTTCAGCATGATATTCTCTGCCACTCTGACTGATGCCTTTCAACACTGCACTGAAGGAGTAGGCCTGAAATATAGAACTGATGGGAAACTATTCAATCTGAGGCGACTGCGTGCCATCACCAAGGTGAAGGAAACTGTACTTCGAGACTTTCTCTTTGCCGATGACTGTGCTCTGAATGCTAGTACAGAGCCAGAAATGCAAGCCAGTATGGACAAGTTTTCAACTGCATGCAATAACTTCGGTCTCACCATTAACATCAAGAAGACTGAGGTCATGCACCAGCCAGATCCCCATACTCCGTACTCAGAACCATCCATCATTGTAAATGGACAGAGACTTCAGACAGTGGACCACTTCACATACCTGGGCAGTACCCTTTCCCGAACAGTGTCAATCGATGATGAAGTAAACTGCAGAATTGCTAAAGCCAGCTCTGCATTTGGCCGATTGCGCTCCAACGCTTGGGAACGTCGAGGGATCAGCCTACCAACGAAGCTGAAAGTCTACCGAGCAGTGGTGCTTCCAACTCTGCTGTACGCCTGCGAGACGTGGACTGTTTATCGGAGTCATGCACGAAGGCTCAATCACTTCCACATTTCCTGTCTGCGAAAGCTTCTAAAAATCAGATGGCAGGACAAAGTGCCCGATACTGATGTCCTTACTAGAGCCAGTCTGCCGTCAGTTCACACATTGCTGATGAGAGCCCAGACCAGGTGGGCCGGACATGTCGTGAGAATGTCAGACAAACGCATTCCTAAACAGCTCTTCTACGGAGAACTCACTCAGGGAAAGCGCTCCCATGGAGGACAAAAGAAGCGGTTCAAGGACACGTTGAAGACCTCTTTGAAGTCCTTTGAGATCAACACCGCCACATGGGAAACCTTCGCACTGAACCGTCCAGCATGGCACAGCCTCATTCACACAGGCAGTGATACCTCTGAGGCGAGGCGTATTGCTGAGGCTGAAAAAAAGCGTGAGCTGCGCAAGTCCAGAGCTGCTCATACATCATCGACAGTGCCATTACATGTCTGCCCGACGTGTGACAGGACGTTCCACGCCCGAATTGGACTGATCAGTCATCTTCGAACGTATAGAGCCCGGTCATCGAAAAAATGAGTTGTTGAGGTCGTCATCGATAACGATGGACGAACATCATCATCACCCAGTCACTGTACTGCTATTAACATAAGGAAAACATTTACAGAAACTAGGATTGGCTGGAGAACCATTAGCAAACAGAAAAGGACTAAATGCACAAAGAATTTTATTTGTGGCAAATAATTTGACCAAATCTAGGTACAATTATTCAAATATTTATAAAGTATAACTGCATTCCCCTCCCCATTATTTATTTATTTTGCCAGGTTATTAATTTTTGACTCTCTTTAATTTTTAGTCATATGCAGAGTGGGTCAAACAACAGAAAGAAGTATATGTTGGCTATATTATGGAGGCACTGTTATAAATCCATCATCAAGCTTAAGCTAAGTTTCACACTTAAAGCAGGGAGTTAACCCTATTTGATATGTATGAATTACATAGTGCTTTCTATTCAGACTTAAAGGACTTACTCTTTGAGTGCAGAATTAATTTCTGAGGATTTACAAGTACAATAAATTTAATTGACTTATTAGTTACAATTAATTTAGAAGGGATCTTTGAAAAAAATGTAATGCTTGTCATTTTTTTTTTGGCATGGAATAACTATGGAATAACACCAACTATTCAAACTGTTCATATTATTCAAACTCTGAAATCTCAATAACAGGCTTCATTAAAAAAATTGAAGAAATTATTTTGTAATTAAGATAAGCTATTAATGATTGTATCTAATTGTTCTAGTTTTCATACTCAGATTTGAGTTTAATTCTAGCGTTTGGTATCTTGGAAATCAGGTCTCAGACTGTAAGCTTCTTGGAACTAGGGCCTACCTTTTCAAACTGTCTCCAAAGCACTGCATAATACAGGGATCGGCAACCTTTGGCACGTGGCTCGCCAGGGTAAGCCCCCTGGCGGGCCGTGCCGGGCCATGCCGGTTTGTTTACCAGCCCAATGGGGGCTGCGGGAAGCGGCGCGGGCTGAGAGATTTGCTGGCCACCGCTTCCTGCAGCCCCCACTGGCCTGGAGAGGTGAACCACGCGTCCGAACCCGCGGACGCGGCAGGTAAACAAACCAGCCCGGCCCGCCTGGGGGCTTACCAAAGGTGCCAAAAGTTGCCGATCCCTGGCATAATATGTAATAAAAGAACTGATTTCACTATTTGCTATCAAAATTAGGAAGATATTATTCATACAGGTGACTTCCACCATTTTGCTTTCTCTTTCCTCATAGGAACAAAAAGGAACACCTCAGAAGAGCCTAATTCTGCATATAAAATCAAGGCAAGATAGAAATACTTCATACTTGTATTGAACGTCCCATTTTTCTCCTCTGAGGTTTCTCCATCCAGCAATATGCTTAACACAGATTTCTTGAGAACAAAAAGTTTTAGGACTTTATAACTCATTTTAAAGATTATATGTTTCAAGATAACTCAATCAACCACCACCTTTCCTTAGTGACCGGCATAGTGCAATTCTATTGAATGAAATGAGTCAGCAGCATCAGGGGGACTGTACACATGTGTTAAGAGTAAAACAGGGTGAATATTTTTGGACTAATAGTTGCTTTTGCTGAAAAACTGCAGTTTCAATCAACCTGAAACTCTTTGTGAATTTGACCTGATTATTTTCAGCTGGGAAATAGTTTTTATAAGGCCAGTTTAAGAAAAATCTTGCGTGTGTGTGCACATCCATGTTGCTCCCCCCTCCCTCCCCTAACCTTTAGCCCAGTGTTTATAATGCCAAGATCTCTTAGGGTGTATCTACACTACAACGTGAGCCCAGAGTTAGTAGAGCTTGACTTAGCAGACCCTGGGTTTATTAACCTGGGGCTTGAGTGTCTGCACTCATTTGTAACCTCAGGTTTGGAATTGTTCAAGCCTGGGTCCAAATCTGGGGCTCCAGCAGCTACATTGCATTATGTAGGCTATGTCAAACCACCCGTATCCCAGACTTCTTAGCACCCCACCAAAATGTTGTCACTCTAGCTCTTTGTTGTGGTGCAGTGTGGAAAAACTGGACTGTTCACCGAGCTTTACAGACCAAATGCCAAACAAAGGCAGCCTGTCGGACTGTGCATAGGCACTGACTCTGTGTGTGCTCCAGTGCTGGAGCACCCACGGGGGAAAATTAGCGGGTGCTCCGCAACTACCAGCAGCCAAGCTCCCCCCTCCTTGCCTCCTTCTCCCCCGTCGAGCGCACTGCGTCCCCGCTCCTCCCCCTCCCTCCCAGCACTTCCCACCCCACTCCCTGTCTAACAGCTGTTTGATGACACTTAGGACTTTCTGGGAGGGAGAGGAAGGCGCGGGGACGCGGCATGCTCAGGGGAGGAGGCGGAGAAGAGGCAGGGTAGGGACGGGGACTTGGGGAAAGGGGGTGGAATGGGGGTGGGAAGGGGGCGGGACTGGGGTGGGAAAAGGCAGGGTGGGGCAGGGACTTTGGGGAAGGGGTGGAATGGGGGTAGGGGCGGGAAGAGGCAGGGCGGGGCCAGGGGAGGGGGGTTGAGCACCCACTGGGCAGAGCGGAAGTTGGTGCCTATGGGACTGTGGAATACTTCTAGCAGATTCCCAGAGCATGAATCCAGTGGTGCTGTGTCTCTACTGCAAATAATAAGGCTTGAACCCTGAGTCTCTGTTTGACTCAGGCTTGGACCCTCCCCGCCGTGGAATCCTGGGACCCTGAGTTTTAGCCATGGGTTAGTGTGATTTGAGTGTACCTGGAAGGGCAGGTTAGGCTTTACCCTGAGTTGGAATCCTGGACTACCCTTTGTCCAATAGTTTGTACAGAAATTGAGAGGAGAGGAACAATTTTAACTAACAAATATTAGAAATATCTATATATACTAATGCCACGGTTTTATGGAGGGAGGGGAGAAAGAAGGTAAGAGATTCATTTGTATAATTTATTCGCCTCCTGGGCAGCATCATACATCCTGACCATGGAGTATTAAGCTGAGTTTCCTTAAGGTTTGGTTGGATGCAATCACAAGCAGTTTATGTGGTATATAGGGATTTATATGCATTTTGCTACTACATAAACTGATTTGGCACTAAATATCAAATGATCATGCTGTTATTCTGGCTTCTCCACATACTCCTTTCCATTCCTGCACTGCCCTCTTCTTAAAAAGGGGTAGAAAACACAAAACTTCTTCAGCAGCTGAAGTTGAAGGGTAGTCAGATAATCCCAACTATCATTTTGTAGCCAGTTCTTTGAAACTGAAACTGTACCCTATATTTTTTTCTTGAGACGTCCTTGAGATATTTCAAACCTCTGTGTGTTAAGTTTAATCTGTATATGGTTTTGTGAATGATTGCCATAAATAATCACACTGATATGGCTTAGTTGTCCTTGCAAATGCAATCTTCTCAAACTTTGCAACTTCTAATAGGCCATTACTGTAATGTATTATATTTAGTATGGCTGTCTTTTGACAGCAATCATTGCCCTTAAAAGCCAACCTTTTCCCCATCCTATTAAATAGTGGTTTATCTGTATTGCTGTCATTGGCTTGGCACAGTAGAGTGGAAGCAACATATTTATCTATTTATTGAACGTGTTTATTTTGATTTATAATTGTTCATAACCTGCCTAATATATAGGTGTCTACTCAAGACTCTAGGTGCCTTTGCTAAAAAATTTAAAATTGGTCAGTCTAAAGTAAAGCCAGCTGTAGTTATTCTGTATCCCAAACCAAAAATAACTAGGTATCTTGCTAAATACAGCTGTTTCACAATTCCTACTATCCTTCACTCAAAGGCACAAATAGAAAGTTGACTTCACAGGATTTCCTTTCCAGAGATCTTGTGTTTTTGACCATAATTTTAATCAATACCCTCACTTTAGTTTTGGGATACCTTAGGGAACAGCAGCTCTGACATGTTTAGTATAGCATGTCAAGAGACTGCTGGATCCATACAATTGCTTTATCTATTTATTTGTTTTATTAATAAAGTCTCTAGGAAGGAAATTTTCAAAGTCATAGATGGCACTTAAGTGGCCAGCGCTCATCAAGTTGCAATGGGTTTTAGGCACACAACTGTCAGTTGTACCTTTGAAAATCTTCCCCTAATTCATGTCCCTGCATGGAGAGAGCTCACAGTGTAACCTGATTACTTGGGAGACTTGTTGATTAAGGACAATTTTTATCTTATCTTATCTTATCCCCTTCTGCAGACCTCAGGAAGGCCATAAACAAGAGGTGAGCATTTCCCCATTGGCCTCCACATTCACAAATTCTCACACAACCCTCACTCCTTGAGGTGTTCAGGAAGGGAGCTCTGATTCTGCAGCCCTTGGGAGACCTGTCAGAGGGTTCAGAAAGAAGTTCAGGGGGGTGTTATTCCCTAAATGGTTAGGTTTATTGAGACACATCCTCTCTCCTCATTCCATACTGCCAGAGCTCAGCACTTTGCTCCTTTTGTCCACCAGAGCCTGGATTTGTTAAACTTCTGGACATGTTGCAGTAGTCTTCCATTTACTTTTAAGCCAGGTATTTGGAGAGAGGACAGGATGGGGGTGAGTATAGGATGGCAAAATGTATTGGTTGTATATTGGAGTTATTGGGTGGGAATTAATTATGATTGTACAAGTGCTCAGCCTTGGGTTCTAGTAATTCAGTATGCTGAGCTGACACCCCTCTTAAGACTCTGATTAGTTCACCACTCCAGCAGACTTCAGTATGTACACAGGAAAAAAGGAATACCCCTTGGTCTGTTCCCACCCCACACCTCCCCTCTCCAAATCCCATTCTCCCCTCCCCTGCCAGCCTTCTTATCTGCAGACTTCCTGAGGTCTGTAAAAAAGGAACTCTTTACCTCTAGATCTGTGAGGCACCTTTTCAGTGCTCTACTACAGGCAAAGAGTAGATGGGAAAAGGCATGGGAAGATGATAGGTTGGCATCTCTGCAGTGTCAGATTTAAGATAGTTTGTGGATCTTGGAGAAGTGAAGCCTTAATTCTGCATTTACTGTTTTTTATAGAAACAAGGTGGGTGAGATAATTTCTTTTACTGGATCAACTTCTGTTGGTGGAAGAGACAAACTTTTGAGCTTACACAGAGCTCTTCTTCAGGTCTAGAAAGGTATCTAGAGCATCACAGATAAATACAAGATGGGACAAATTGCTATGCTTAAGATGTTAAAATGAAGTGGACAATTAACACCTCTGCAAGTCATAAAACAAAGGAGGGTTAGTACGCGATAAATTGTTGTAGTGAGCCATAAAACCTTCGTTGAGACCATGATTTTCAGTTTCTAGCAGAGTTATTAATTTAAGTTCCAAAGCTGTCTTTGGATAGTGTTGTGCAGGTTGCCTTTGAGGATAAGTACTGTTAGGTCAGATATGGAGATCACTTTGTTGCTTTTCTAACTTTTGGGGAGCCTTTTAAAAAAAACAAAAAAATTTGTTTGAGGTATAGTGTAGCTCAAATGTTCTTGAAAGGTAATATTCCCTCCAAGCACTAATATATACCTGCAACCTTAATGTCACCTTAATGAAGTTTGCTGTGTTGGATATGTAACAGCCTTAACTGCAAAGTTAAACTTTTGTCCCTTTGGTGCAGTATGTCTGCTGAAGTTATGTAGTCGGTGCTCTATTCCAATCTAGAAAGTCATCTTTAAGCTAGGAAAAGCTCAGTCATTTGCTTACCCTTGTCACTCTCTGAAGATATTGCTAAGACATTTTTAAATACTGTCTGTCTAGTGTAGTCAAGGATCTGTACATATCACAGAGCAAATGACTTTGTCCTGATTATCTAGGTCCCAAGGAAGCCACTGACAAATTATTCTCACCTTTTTTGTGAAATTGTTCTCATACCTCTGAAAATGTAAATATACTTCTAGTGGCAATAGATAAGTGCACAGTGAGGCACAATTACAATTGCCAAAAGTCCTTCAATATGACTTCTACGAGGCTCTGTGGTCCAGGCAATCATCACTTACAAACCCACCTGCCTGGATAGTGGGAACAAGCCTCTTTTATTCCCCACATACAAGCAAAATTGCATACCTATTGACGATTCTGAAAGGAGATTGTTCCATGCTGGTGCTGATAGGCAGTGTGATGGTGTACCAATTTCAATATCTCCCCTGACCACCACCTTTTTTTAAAGACATAGCTCTCCCACATATCTTAATCCAGGGATCGGCAACCTTTGGCACGCGTCCCGCCGGGTAAGCAACCTGGCGGGCTGGGCCGGTTTGTTTACCTGCCGCGGCCGCAGGTTCGGCTGATCACGGCTCCCACTGGCTGTGGTTCGCTGCTCCAGGCCAATGTGAGTGATGGGAAGCCGCGGCCAGCACATCCCTTGGCCCGCACCACTTCCTGCAGCCCCCATTGGCCTGGGACAGCGAACTGCAGCCAGTGGGAGCCATGATTGTCCGAACCTGCAGACGCGGCAGGTAAACAAACCGGCCCGACCCACCAGGGTGCTTACCCTGGTGAGCTGCATGCCAAAGGCTGCCGATCCCTGGTCTAATGTGTTGAATGATGTTTCTGGTATTCATGGGTTTTGCATTGAGTTCATTGCATTTGCACTCAGGCTGGCAATGGACAGCCATCATACTCAGCAGCGCCGGCTCCAGGGTTTTTGCTGCCCCAGGCAGCAAAAAAAAAAAAAAAAAAAGCCGCGATCGCGATCTGCGGCGGCAATTCGGCGGGAGGTCCTTCGCTCCGAGCGGGAGTGAGGGACCCTCCGCCGAATTGCCGCCGAATAGCTGGACGTGCCGCCCCTCTCCCGAGTGGCCGCCCCAAGCACCTGCTTGTTCAGCTGGTGCCTGGAGCCGGCCCTGATACTCAGGAAATACTGAATTTGGGAATTAGACCAAGATCCCTTTTTTCCCCACTTGGTGCATGTCTGTCAGACCTACTCTGCAAGCCTTGCTAATTGAAGCAGTTATTCCAATATTCCCAAAGCATTGCTAGTTTGTTTTCAATTAACAAAGGCCGCAGCCATTATCTAATCCAAAGGAAAGTAAAACTATGATAATGTGGGAAACACTAATTTATATTAGCATTTTTGCTTCTTTTAAGTCTCCTAGTTGTATTTTTCTTCTCCTTCATGCACTTAATTATAGATCTTATACTCTGAAGTAGCTAGACACTGTGTAGGGAAAGCAAAAATTCTTTTATCTCTTTTTGCCACAGACCTCCTGGTCAGACTCATCGCTAGAGAAGTTTCAGCTCAGTAGGAAACCTGTCATTGCTGCCCATTGACGTATTTAGGTTTCAACTTCCATAGAGAGAGCTAATAAGTATTTGCTTGTATCACATAGAGGCAGAGAAAGTAATTATGAATATATATTCAGTGATGCCCTTAACATGTAACTAAAAATGCTGTTGAGAACAGGATAGGAGTCCGAGTTTATAAAAACATCTAAGTAGCTGGCTACTTATATGTTCCCACTGCTGTACTATCAGATCCATTCCTCTAAGTTACTTCTAACTGCACAGTACCCATCCATATTAAGGGGCAGATTTCTGAAGACATTAATGGGGTTTGGTGCTTAAAATCTGTGTCTTTGATAATCTCCCATACAGTCACTAAGGGCTGCTGTTTCAGCTGGTGTACAGGGTGCATCCAATACTAACAACTTTTACATCAAGATTAGAGGTTTTCTAAAAGATATGCTACAGGAATGATTTTGGGGAAGTTCTATGATCTGTGCTATGTAGGAGGTCAGACTAGATGATCACTGTGACGTTCCCCTCTGGTGTTATCTGGACAAGTGATCTGCTAGGTCACTCCAATCCTTGACTCTGGGAGCCAGCCTTACCCTGCTTTGCTGTGAGAACCCCCAGTCCTGGGCTGTTCATGCACAGCCTCTGGCATATAAACTGCTCCTTGGATTGTGCAACCGAATGACACTAGCCAATATCTCCAGTCCCAGACACAACCCTAGGAACCTCCATCTTGCAGTGTCCAGTTATGCCTGCTGGACACTGCAAGCTTATATGAGTTTATCAATTTAACAAAGAAATTGATATGCACCATGCTTATTATCCCAAGGGGAGTCTCTGACACGCTTTAAACCAAACGCACTGCTTCAGATAGAATAAACAAACAGATTTATTAACTACAAAGATAGATTTTAAGTGATTATAAGTCAAAGCATAACAAGTTGGATTTGGTCAAATGAAATAAAAGCAAAATGCATTCTAAGCTGATCTTAACACTTTCAATGCCCTTACAAACTGAGATGCTTCTCACCAATGGCTGGCTGGTTGCCCTTCAGCCAGTTTCTTCCGTTTGATCAGCACTTCTGTCGCTTGGTGGTGACGTCCGAAGATGGAGGTGGAAGAGAGAGGAAGAGTATGGCAAACATCTCTCCCTTTTATCATGTTCTTTCTTCCCTCTTGGCTTCCTCCCCCACTTCAGAGTCAGGTGAGCATTACCTCATCGCAGTCCCAAACTGACCAAAGGAACGGGGGTGACTCACTCGAGAGTCCAACAGATCCTTTGTTGTTGCCTAGGCCAGTGTCCTTTGTTCCTGTAAGGCTGGACTGGGTTTGTCCCATACATGCCCTGATGAGATGTGAACTACCCCTCTGCTCTTGGAGAGTTCTTGCCTGGGCTTGTTTAAAGCCATGAGGACACATTTTCAGCCTCATAACTATATACATGAAATTACAACCTATAACATTACTATGACATTATTGTAACAACAATTACTATAACATCACTATAACAACAATGCTCAGTGCATCATGAGCATTCCAAAGACACCCAACATGACAAACTTTGAATTTTATACCACACAATCATTTTATAAGGATGAACATGGGAGTGCTGGGTGTTCCCCTGAGGTACAGAGCATCACAATCACTATGGTCTCTTCTGGCCTTAGAATCTATGCTCTATGGAATACATGCAAAACACAGACTTTAATGCTGAATCAGAGGCTGCGAGGTGTGCTTTCCCATAGACATGTCCATTGCATTGTCAGAGAAACGGACTGGTGTGGGAGAAATGAACTGCTATTCTGCATGCACCCCTCTTAACAGCACATATTTTTTAAAAAAAGGTAAAAGTGAGCTATAAACTTGGTCTTGGGTGCTGTAAAAAAAAGCCAAAAATAGTTAATGGTACTACTCACAGTGCTTAAAGTTAAGCTCATTCAGGAATCTTTGCAGGCTCAGAGTCTTACTCCGTGTGTAGTCCCATTGAAATAATACGATTGATCATGAAATAAGGTACCACTATACATTGGCAGCATTGGGATCATAAATTTTAACAATCAAAATAATAATTTCAGTTTGTCCATGTTGAGCATTATTCCCGTTTTTAATTAATGACACCCCCTTTGGAAACTAGTGCATTGAAAATATGTGTATTCATTAGTGTCACTAACTGGCTTATTTCAAACTGACAGCATTATTGCTGCAATGATCTACTAGTGCCTATAACAGGCTTGTTATTAAAATTACCTGTCATTGTCACTTATATTCCCAACTGAACACAGCCAGCAGTGATTCACTCACACAGAGAGGCGCGTGCGCTACTCATTATACTCTCCCTTTCGACTCAGGTGGGATTATTGTTTTTTTTCTTGTTTTTTTTTGGTGTCTTAGAAAGTATTGCTGACATTCTCATCTATAATTTAATATTCATTATGCTAATAACACATCATGTTACTCTTCACCTACAGACTAACCTATTTTAACTTTAGCGCACTTGCATTACTTAAAGAAGAAGTAGTGTTATTTTTTCTTTAAAAAAATAAAGTCTTTTATAGTCTCTCTTCTCATTTTTCATTTTGGTAGAAACAGATCCAGTTAATCCCCCCACAGGAGGTATGTGTTATCTGAATCTAACAATGAAGGGACTATTCTCCTATAGACTGCATACGGCTGGGGAACTAAAAGTTTAAGCTTACAGGGTTTCCTAGGAATTCTTGCAATTCTTGTCCACTGTCCACCACGCCCCTCAATGCCTCTTCACATGAAAAGATTTCAGCCTCCAGACCCTGCTGAACTTGTTGGAGGCCCATTGAACAGCAGAGACGACCTGTGTTTCTGCCCCAGCTCAAGAGCTCCCTGCTCAACCCACCCTCACCTCATTGACTTTTTTTAAGCGTAGCTCCAGTGGAAACCCCAAAAATAAAACAGAGGAGAAATCAATGCAGCCAAGAAGTTAATATATTCTGTTTCCACTTGTGTGTGTTGGGGGCGGAGGGGGTGAGAAATATCCACTGCAGCCAATCTGTGTCCCAGGCTCAGCTGTCCAGCTCTGTGGCCTTAGAACCTTCTGAGGCCTAAGGAAGGGCTTTCACAATGGCAGGGGAAAGGATAGAGACTACTGCAGGGTGGAGCTCTGACTTTCTATTCATGCAGGCTCCCTGACATCCATGCTCATACATGGAGGGGAACATGGAGTTTTTAGACATCACCACACTTGGTGGAATACTGCCTAGAAAGCGGCACATTATTTAGTGACTATGGTGTTCATGGTCTATACTCTACTGTAGGTCGAGAAACTGAATATGGAACAAGACCTACTTTGTTATTTGACATTTTATTAATGACTCCAATTTGTCCAAAGGCAGACATCCCTCAACAATATACACAGTGAAGGCCAGCCTACCTCTGCTCTCAGTTACACCAATCTGAATCCTTAGTAACTCTGTTAAATTCTATGCAAGAATTTTCCTGAATAGAAAAGAACTGCAGGATTGGGCCTAAAGCAGGGGCGGGCAAACTTTTTGGCCTGAGGGCAGAGGTGAAAGTAAACCGGTACGGTGTACCGGCAAGAGCCGGTATGCCATGCCGGACCCGACCGGCTTCCCCAGGCTGGCAATTTAAAGGGCACGGGGCTCCCTGCAGCGGCTGGAGCCCAGGAGCCTTTAAATCGCCTCCTGAGCCCTGCTTCCAGAGCCCTGGGGTAGCAGTGGCAGGGCTGCGGTGGTGATTTAAAGGGCCCAGGGCTCCAGCTGCTGCCGGGAGCCCCGGCCCTTTAAATCACTGCTGGATCCCTGCGCTGCGACCCTGGGCTCCGGCAGCCGGGCTCGGGCGGTGATTTAAAGGGCCCAGAGCTCCGCTGCGGTAGCAGCGGCCAGAGCCCCGGGCCCCTTAAATCGCCCCTGAGCCCTGGAGCTCCCAGCCGCCTCTGCAGCTGGTAGGTCCGGGGGTCATTTAAAGGCCCCAGGGCTCCCAGCCGCAGCCAGAGCCCCGGAGCCTTTAAATCTTGATTTAAAGGCCCCGCCCCTTTCAGTTGAGGCCACGCCCATGCCCAGGACTCCGGTGTACTGGTAAGTCCTTTTACTTACTTTCACCCCTGCCTGAGGGCCACATCGGATTTCCAAAATTGTATGGAGGGCCAGTTAGGGGAGACTGTGCTTCCCAAAAAAGTCAGGTGTGGCCCGGCCCCTGCCCACTATCTGACTCCCCCCTGCTTATCACCCCTGACAGCCCCCCTTGAACTCCTGCCCCATCCAACCCCCCTGTTCCCTGTCCCCTGATGTCCCGCCCAGGACTTTTGCCCCATCCACCCCTCCCTGTTCCCTGACCACCCCCAGACCTCCCGTCCCCCCATCCAACTCCTCCTCTCCTTCCTGACTGCCCCCCCGGGACCCCTGCCCCCATTCAACCCCCCTGTTCCCCGCCTTCTGACCGCCCCAACCCCTATCCACACCCCTGCCCCTTGACCACCACCCCGAAATCCCCTGCCCTCTATCCAACCTCCCCTGCTCCCTGCCCCCTTACTGTGCTGCCTGGAGCACCGGTGGCTAGCGGCGCTACAGCTGCGCCGCCCAGAGCACCAGGACAGGCAGCCGTGCCACCCAGCTGGAGCCAGCCACGCCACCGTGCAGCGCAGAGCACTGGGTCAGGTCGCAGCTCTGCAGCTGCGCTGCCTGGCAAGAGCGCGCAGCCCCGTTGCCCAGAGCATTGCGCTGTGAGCTTAGGCTGCGTGGGAGGGGGAACAGCAGTGGAGGGACCAGGGGCTAGCCTCCCGGGCCAGGAGCTCAGGGGACGGGCAGGAGGGTCCCGCGGGCCGGATGTGGCCCACAGGCCATAATTTACCCATCTCTGGCCTAAAGGCAACACTGAACTGCTTTGGGGCGATCTCTTGTTTGTGATTAAATGTGAGTGTCTCTGGCATATTAGCCTGCAAAATTTGAACAAGCTGCAGAGGTTGTGAACACAGCTGTTCATTAAGTCTTACTGACAGGTTCACAGAATTATTCTGGCACCCAGGTGTGCTATTTTTGATGTTACATTTATTAGTAGTGGAAATGAAGCACTACTGGCCAAAACACAGATAAATAAATAAAATGAGGGGAACCCGATAGAAGATATCTCAAAAATAAACATGTGCCTGATAAACGTTAAAGCATTTGCACAGCTGTAACCAAATTTCCAATGGTGATAAACTAATTTCCTTCCAAAGCTTAAATTTCAAGGAGGCTATATTCACAAATTGCTCAGTGAGAGCAAAAACAACAAGGAGTCCGGTGGCACCTATAGACTAACAGATTTATTTGGGCATAAGTTTTTGTGGGTAAAAAAACACTTCTTCAGATGCATCAGTGAGAGCAGTGCATTTTAAAAGGTAAGGGCAAAAATGTTCAGGCCTGAGTGCTTACATCTTGGCATCTAAATAATGAAGGGCCAGGTTTTCAAACGACCTCAGCATCCATCAGTTTCCATTTAGGTGTCTAAGTGAAATGGCTAGATTTTCAAAATAGCCCAGCACCCAGCAGCTCTCATTTAGAAATTATGGGATGTCTGGTGTTTAAATGCGGTCCGACTTAACCCTAGAGTTGAGTTCCTTTTACAGAATAAATGGTATTTGAATTAATATATTGTTTTCCATTTTCAAGTTTCAAGCCAAACCTTCAAATGATAGTGACTGAATTAGATTTTAACTACTTTGTATTGCTTAGTTGGAGGCAAATTTTCTAGAATGGTTATAAAATACAGCACTAATTTAGATAATATCACATTTCACTACTTATTAAATATTGCTTCTCTCTGAATATGGAAAAAATCACTAGAACTATTTGTTAAAAGATGAAAGTGCACAAATAACTCATCTGAATGAGTTTTATTTGTTTTAAATTCTAAGAGAACCCTCTCACTTCTGCGATAGATATATCACATTGTATTCTGCAGTACATAGAGACTTTCTGTAGCCATATTGGTTAGATTCTACGTTTGTTTGTTTGTGGAGAGGGTTGTCTTATTTTTGTTTGTGTTTTGTTTTTATTCCTGACACAAGCACAATGCTGTTGTTAACATTATTTGAAACACCAACAGTGGTTCTTCAGTGTTACCCTCTGGGGGTCAGTCTATGTAATTTATGTTTTTTAATTTGGCAAATAATTGTGTAGCTGCTCTAGTGGTGGGTGCTCCATCAATCCATCAGTTTTATAACTATTATATAAAAAACCTATTTTCTCTTGTGATAAGAGTTTCTTCCCCATCATGAAAACAGCAGGGCATAAGCCTCTATAGCTCTTAAAGTGCTAGAAGGAACAGGCAGCTAAACACATCAGCTTATGCATCACATCTCCAAGGGATCATCATGGTCTGTCTGGCTGCTGGCTACTGTGTAAGCTATGATAAACAGCAAACACTAGGAGATATTATTGTTAAAGTGCATACGTTAGAAAAGGGCACTCCAAGAGTAATTTACCCCTTACTCAGGCCTCCAGTTAAGCAAACCAAAGATGGGAGGCAAACATAACAGCAGGGTTCATGGTAGCTCATGGATTAGGATGACACCATCATGACATAAGTATGGTGTTGTCAATAGTATCAAACACTAAATCTCTTTCATGTGAAAAGGACAATAAAGTCCTCTGTAAAAGCATATTGCCTATTATATATTATATTTTTTCTCTGTGTACTTGACCTTGATAATCTCAAAATACCCATCCAGGCATGAACTTTCTGTTTGCAAAATGTACTGATATAATGATTCACCTGGCAATCCTTACCAAAATATATTCCACCAAGATATCTTTTGAGAATGGTAATTGGAAATTACATAACTAAATGGAAATATCTAAGGAGTCATTAAAATGTTTATATGGAAACACTGTGTTACTTCCTTTCTACTGTACAAACATTGGGCCAGAGAGAAAATGCATCTATAGTCTGGCAGTCAAGGCACTCACCTGGGAGTCCAGTCCAGGTTCCTGTTCCAATGAATATTTGTTTATATTAACTCGAACAACTTCAATAGGAGAGATTGAGAGAGACCTACCCCAGAATACTCCAGAATAGTAGTTCGGGTAGCATCTTACTGATGAGCAGACTGATTTCCAGATAAACTCATTATCACAATCGGGGGAGGTCCCGGACGATTGGACAAAGTAAAATATAGTGCCCATATTTTAAAAAGGGAGGAAAGTGAACCCAGGGAACTACAGACTGGTCAGCCACACTTCAGTCCCCAACAAAATCATGGAGCAGATCCACAAGGAATCCATTTTGAAGCACTTGGAGGAGAGGAAGGTGATCAGGAACAGTCAACATGGATTCATCAAGGGCAAGTCATGCCAGACCAACCTGATTGCCTTATATGATGAGATAACTGGCTCTGTGGATATGAGGAAAGTGGTAGATGTGATATACCTTGACTTTAGCAAAGCTTTCGATACGGTCTCCCACAGTATTCTTGCCAGCAAGTTAAAAATGTATGGATTGGATGCATGGACTATAAGGTGGATAGAAAGCTGGTTAGATTGTTGGGCTCAACGGGTAGTGATCAATGGCTTGATGTCTAGTTGACAGCCAGTATCAAGCGGAGTGCCCCAGGGGTCAGTCCTGGGGCCGGTTTTCTTCAACATCTTTATTAATTATCTGGATGATATGATTAATTGCACCCTCAGCAAGTTCACAGATGAAACTAAGCTGGGGGGAGAGGTAGATACATTGGAGAGTAGGGATAGGGTCCAGAGGGAGCTAGACAAATTAGAGGATTGGGCCAAAACAAATCTGATGAGGTTCAACAAGGACAAGTGCAGAGTCCTGCACAGAGTCCTGCACAGAGTCCTGCAGAGTCCTGCACAGAGTCCTGCTCTGAGTCCTGCACAGAGTCCTGCACTTTGCGAACAGGGGCTGCAGCTTTGCGAACAGGGGCTGCTAACAGGGAGTTTCGCAAGGGAGTTTAGAAGGGGAGTGGGAAGGGAGTGGGAGCCCCTCGCCGGCCGTAACCCCTTCCCCGTGGCTCCCCCCTAGAACCTATAAACCGAACCACATTCCAAAACCCCTTCCTGTAAACCGCCCTTCCACTAACTAGGAGACAATGCAGGCAGAAGCCAAGCAGCAGAGTGGGGGCTATCCAGTTTATTGCACTGAGTGTTGCATGTACGATTACCTGCCCCATGGGCGGGTGGCGTATGTGTGCATTCGGTGCAAGGAGCTCCTGGCCCTCAGAGACCATGTACGGGCTTTGGAGGCCAGGGTGGCGGAACTGGAGGAGCTGAGAGAGGAAGAGAGGTGTGTTGATGAGGCTTTCCGGGACATTGTAGAATTGTCCCACCTCCGCTCAGACAGCTCCTGTGCTGTTGAGGAGGAAGAACGGCCCAGGGAAGTAGAGCAGTCAATGGGAGCAGAGGGAAACCTTCCCATAGTTGGGACCCTCCTTCCAGATGGTGCTGGGGTTGCCTCTCGCACTGAGGTTGCCTCTCCGGGGGAGGGAACTCCAGTTTCTAGGAAAAGGCAGGTGTTAGTAATGGGAGATTCGATTATTAGAAATGTAGATAGCTGGGTCTGTGATGACCGGGAGAACCGTATGGTGACTTGCCTGCCTGGTGCGAAGGTTGCGGATCTCTCGAGGCATCTAGATAGACTTATGTGTAGTGCTGGGGAGGAGCCGGTGGTCGTGGTACATGTAGGTACCAATGACATAGGGAAGGGTAGGAGAGATGTCCTGGAAGCCAAATTTAGGCTGCTAGGGAAGAGACTGAAATCCAGGACCTCTATGGTGGCATTTTCAGAAATGCTCCCAGTTCCACGCGCAGGGCCAGGGAGGCAGGCAGAGCTTCAGAGTCTCAATGCGTGGATGAGACGATGGTGTAGAGAGGAGGGGTTCACGTTCATTAGGAACTGGGGAAACTTCTGGGATGGGGGGAGCCTATACAGGAGAGATGGGCTCCACCTAAACCAAAGTGGAACCAGACTGCTGGCACTAAACATTAAAAAGGTTGTAGAGCAGTTTTTAAACTAGGAGATGGGGGAAAGCCGACTGCTGCAGAGGAGCGTGTGGATCGGACACAGACTTCTCTTAGGGGAGAGTCTGATGATAGAGAATCTCCAGGTTATAGTCAGGAGCAGAGGACTGAAAAGTATAATGTAAGGGCCGGATCAGATGATAAACAGTCACATAAAAAAGAATCTGGCACATCAGAAGAAGGCAGGCTAGTAAACAGGGACAAGTTTTTAAAGTGCTTGTACACAAATGCCAGAAGTCTAAATAATAAGATGGGTGAACTAGAGTGCCTTGTGATAAAGGAGGATATAGATATAATAGGCATCACAGAAACCTGGTGGACTGAGAGCAATCAATGGGACACAATCATTCCGGGGTACAAAATATATCGGAAGGACAGAACAGGCCGTGCAGGGGGAGGAGTGGCACTATATGTGAAAGAAAGTGTAGATTCAAATGAAGTAAAAATCTTAAGCGAATCCACATGTTCCATAGAGTCTCTATGGATAGAAATTTCATGCTCTAGTAAAAATATAACATTAGGGATCTATTATCGACCACCTGACCAGGACAGTAATAGTGATGATGAAATGCTAAGGGAAATTAGAGAGGCTATCAAAATTAAGAACCCAATAATAGTGGGGGATTTCAATTATCCCCATATTGACTGGGAACATTTCACTTCAGGACGAAATGCAGAGATAAAATTTCTCGATACTTTAAATGACTGCTTCATGGAGCAGCTGGTACGGGAACCCACAAGGGGAGAGGCAACTCTAGATTTAATCCTGAGTGGAGCGCAGGAGCTGGTCCAAGAGGTAACTATAGCAGGACCGCTTGGAAATAGTGACCATAATACAATAGCATTCAACATCCCTGTGGTGGGAAGAACACCTCAACTGCCCAACACTGTGGCATTTAATTTCAAAAGGGGGAACTATACAAAAATGAGGGGGTTAGTTAGACAAAAGTTAAAAGGTACAGTGACTAAAGTGAAATCCCTGCAAGTTGCATGGGCCCTTTTTAAAGACACCATAATAGAGGCCCAACTTCAATGTATACCCCAAATTAAGAAAAACAGTAAAAGAACTAAAAAAGAGCCACCGTGGCTTAACAACCATGTAAAAGAAGCAGTGAGAGATAAAAAGACTTCCTTTAAAAAGTGGAAGTCAAATCCTAGTGAGGCAAATAGAAAGGAGCACAAACACTGCCAACTTAAGTGCAAGAGTGTAATAAGAAAAGCCAAAGAGGAGTTTGAAGAACGGCTAGCCAAAAACTCCAAAGGTAATAACAAAATGTTTTTTAAGTACATCAGAAGCAGGAAGCCTGCTAAACAACCAGTGGGGCCCCTTGATGATCAAAATACAAAAGGAGCGCTTAAAGATGATAAAGTCATTGCGGAGAAACTAAATGGATTCTTTGCTTCAGTCTTCACGGCTGAGGATGTTAGGGAGATTCCCCAACCTGAGCTGGCTTTTGTAGGTGACAAATCTGAGGAACTGTCACAGATTGAAGTGTCACTAGAGGAGGTTTTGGAATTAATTGATAAACTCAACATTAACAAGTCACCGGGACCAGATGGCATTCACCCAAGAGTTCTGAAAGAACTCAAATGTGAAGTTGCGGAACTATTAACTAAGGTTTGTAACCTGTCCTTTAAATCGGCTTCGGTACCCAATGACTGGAAGTTAGCTAATGTAACGCCAATATTTAAAAAGGGCTCTAGGGGTGATCCCGGCAATTACAGACCGGTAAGTCTAACGTCGGTACCGGGCAAATTAGTTGAAACAATAGTAAAGAATAAAATTGTCAGACACATAGAAAAACATAAACTCTTGAGCAAGAGTCAACATGGTTTCTGTAAAGGGAAATCGTGTCTTACTAATCTATTAGAGTTCTTTGAAGGGGTCAACAAACATGTGGACAAGGGGGATCCGGTGGACATAGTGTACTTAGATTTCCAGAAAGCCTTTGACAAGGTCCCTCACCAAAGGCTCCTACGTAAATTAAGCTGTCATGGGATAAAAGGGAAGGTCCTTTCATGGATTGAGAACTGGTTAAAGGACAGGGAACAAAGGGTAGGAATTAATGGTAAATTCTCAGAATGGAGAGAGGTAACTAGTGGTGTTCCCCAAGGGTCAGTCCTAGGACCAATCCTATTCAATTTATTCATAAATGATCTGGAGAAAGGGGTAAACAGTGAGGTGGCAAAGTTTGCAGATGATACTAAACTACTCAAGATAGTTAAGACCAAAGCAGATTGTGAAGAACTTCAAAAAGATCTCACAAAACTAAGTGATTGGGCAACAAAATGGCAAATGAAATTTAATGTGGATAAATGTAAAGTAATGCACATTGGAAAAAATAACCCCAACTATACATACAACATGATGGGGGCTAATTTAGCTACAACGAGTCAGGAAAAAGATCTTGGCGTCATTGTGGATAGTTCTCTAAAGATGTCCACGCAGTGTGCAGAGGCGGTCAAAAAAGCAAACAGGATGTTAGGAATCATTAAAAAGGGGATAGAGAATAAGACAGAGAATATATTATTGCCCTTATATAAATCCATGGTACGCCCACATCTCGAATACTGTGTACAGATGTGGTCTCCTCACCTCAAAAAGGATATTCTAGCACTAGAAAAGGTTCAGAAAAGGGCAACTAAAATGATTAGGGGTTTAGAGAGGGTCCCATACGAGGAGAGATTAGAGAGGCTGGGACTCTTCGGCTTGGAAAAGAGAAGACTAAGGGGGGACATGATAGAGGTATATAAAATCATGAGTGATGTTGAGAAAGTGGATAAGGAAAAGTTATTTACTTATTCCCATAATACAAAAACTAGGGGTCACCAAATGAAATTAATAGGCAGCAGGTTTAAAACAAATAAAAGGAAGTTCTTCACGCAGCACACAGTCAACTTGTGGAACTCCTTACCTGAGGAGGTTGGTGAGGCCACACCTGGAGTATTGTGTCCAGTTTTGTTCCCCCACTACAGAAGGGATGTGGACAAATTGGAGAGAGTCCAGCGGAGGGCAATGAAAATGTTTAGGGAGCTGGGGCACGTGACTTACGAGGAGAGGCTGAGGGAACTGGGGTTATTTAGTCTGCAGAAGAGAAGAGTGAGGGGGGATTTTATAACAGCCTTCAACTACCTGAATGGGGGATCCAAAGAGGATGGAGCTCGGCTGTTCTCAGTGGTGGCAGATGACAGAACAAGAAGCAATGGTCTCAAGTTGCAGTGGGGGAGGTCTAGGTTGGATATTAGGAAACACTATTTGACTAGAAGGGTGGTTAAGCACTGGAATGGGTTACCTAGGGAGGTGGTGGAATCTCCATCCTGAGAGGTTTTTAAGGCCCGGCTTGACAAAGCCCTGGCTGGGATGATTTAGTTGGTGTTGGTCCTGCTTTGAGCAGGGGACTGGACTAGATGACCTCCTGAGGTCTCTCCCAACCCTAGTATTCTATGATTCTATGAACAGGAACTATATACAGAAATGGAATAACAAAGCTTTGACTCTGTGTAGTTTTAGCCTGCAACTGCCCTGTCCTGGGTGTCTTTGGGTATGTCTACACTGCAATTAGCTACCCATGGCTGGCCTGTGCCAGTTGAGTGAGGCTTATGGGGCTCAGGCTGAGGGGCTGTTTAATTGTGATGTAGACGTTCAGTCTTAGAATGCAGCCTGAGCTCTGGGACCCTCCCACCTGCAATTAAAAAGCCCCTTAGCCCGAGCTCTGTGAGCATGAGTCAGTTGGCTCAGACTAGCCACAAGTGTTTTAAGTGCAGTGTAGAAATGCCCTTTGTTTTTGTCCCAGCACCAAGTGTGTCCCAGGAAACCAAACACTGCATCTAAAGCATACAGGAAGTGTGGCTTTTCTATGCTTCCTGGAGGACTTACTCTATGGCACAAGCAGCAAAGTCATTTGGGATGTGGGAGATCTGGGCTCAAGCCCCTATTCCAGTGTGGAGATTTGAACCTGAACCTGCTACATCCCAGGTGAGTGCCCTGTCTAGTGGATTTAAGGGAAGCATCACCACCACTTCCTTAGCTTTGTGAATCTTGCCCAAACATTTTTTTTTTAAGAAAATTGAAAAGCAATTCACCAAAATAGACATGAATTTGCAAATCTGCACATATTTTTTTTTAGTGAGAACAAACAAAAACATGTTTTGGCACAAAAATGTTGCCTACCTCTTGTTTTAGTCACTCAATTTGATAGAGCATCCATAAACACAAGTCAAGAAACAAAAATATGTAGAAATACTATTAACTATTAAGAATTTTGGCATAAGATCAAAACATTTGAAAGTACTTTTCCATACACACATAATATAGTCAAACAAAAATACCATGAGAGAAACCTATACAATGAAGGAAATGCATACTGTAGTTTGTGTAATTTCTAGTGTATAATGCTTATGTGGTACAGTGGACTAACCTAGTACATCTCTCTCAAACATAGTAGTGTATAATCTGCTCTGTTAGTAGGGTTTCACCTGCACTAAAGCCATTTCATAGATTCATAGATTCTAGGACTGGAAGGGATCTCGAGAGGTCATTGAGTCCAGTCCCCTGCCCTCATGGCAGGACCAAATACTGTCTAGACCATCCCTGATAGACATTTATCTAACCTACTCTTAAATATTTCCAGAGATGGAGATTCCATTTGTAGTAATCAGAATTGCAGCACTGTAGCCTCACAGATTAAGTTAAAAACACATCCCCTAAAGTCATCTTAATAAAGCTTTTCAGAGAAGCTTCTTGGTTTATTTTCTAACGTGCTTTCACAAAAAGTTAATTTTACTATAATTAAATCAAAAACAGTACTTACAACATTTCCCATTAATATAATTATGTCATTGTCATATATTTATGTACATAATATAATTATGTCATTTGCCACAGTTATTTTTAATTTGTGAAAATGTCATTGCAACATGTAACTATCTTGTATAAACAGAGGTGATTTTGAATCACCTCAGTACAACAGGAAAATGCTATATTTTGCCTATAAATTGCCAGCTCTTGCAGTCCTTACTCTGCCAAGAATCTCACTCTCTGTAGGATCTGACCCAATATTTGAATATGAAAAAAAAAGTGTTTTTCTCAAATTTGGTAGAAGTAAAATGGTTCATAAATTCAGAAGTATTGTTACTATCTGAACAGAATTATAAACACTTAAAAATAAGGGGATTATAAAAAAAAAATCTGAAATGCTACCAAAAGAAGCACAACTGAGTATGGTAATAAACCTCAGTTCATTTCAGACAGTGTACATGTATTAGATGTTGTACCGGCAATTTAGTAATGGAAAAAGTGACAAGCTTTTGGCAGGTCTAAAGTAGAATTACAAAATACTGTATGTAATGCTCTCCAAAAACCAGTATTATCTACTTTCTGCTGAAAGTGCTCAGAAATCTAATGCTGACACATTCTCACCCTAATTCCAAACTAAGCTTCTCAATCTTATTAAAAACATAAATGATTTTCTTTCATAGCTTCTTGGTTTAAAAAATAGTCTCCACATTCCTTTTAGTAATACCGTGATGATTGCCTTTGCACACTGGTTTATCATTTATTAGTCAAGGTACTTAAAGCCTTTGTGTACCTCCTAATTTAGCTACCAGTGCATAAATTTGGGGGTCGGACTAGATGACCTCCTGAGGTCCCTTCCAACCCTGAGATTCTATGATAACATTGGTCTTGATTCTGCCAAGTTTATCTTAGAAATGTAAAAAAAAAAATCTATATTTTTTCCTGAAAATACATTCAATAGTCAGAATTATCTCTGTCCCATCCATTCCTATATCCTTTCATAAATAATATTGACATCTTCCCACAAGGGCGAAAGATGGATGACAAAATATAGTAAGTGGTGTTACAGTTCAGGCAACATTCACCTGTCTTCCCCCTCCATTGTCCCTTGAGGGCACCCATTGTAGGCTCCTGCCTTGTCCTCTGTCCCCTCTTTTGGGTACTCAAGCTCTTTAAAATTAGGAAATGACAAATTTTTGGTTGTCCAGGCAACCTTAATTCTGCCTTTTTGTGAATATTTTTGGTGCACTAAATGATGCAGTGGCCCTGAAGGAAAAATAGCAAGTGATCATGTAGTGAAACACTGCACCATAATGCATACCTGAAAGTGGGGAGAAAGAAGATGGCCTAGGCAACTGCAACATGGAATTTCTAGTGTGTAAGTGCGTGAATTTGTAACCTAATATCGTTCTTTTAAATGTAGCTTTATGTAAGTTCCTATGTTGTTTTTAAAAGGGAAAGGGTAAAACCAAATCCTACCATGTAATCCCACTGTAATAATCCTCTCATTAATAAATACTGTAACTTCAGTACTTCTGCCACTGGAGCAGCAGGATTAACTACATTACAGGACAAAACTGGTATCCTCAGTGAGCTGGGAGGAGATGGGCTGTTGGAGCCAAGTAATGAATCCTGAGGAATGATAGAGCCCTTCCCCTACCCCTTTTCTCTTCCCTATCCAGGAGTTTGGAGACTTCCTACCCTATGTACTGCTCCCAAAATGGTATATGGACTCGGAGGACCATGTGCTAGTTCTAGAGGGTTGTTGATGATGAGTGAGGGGAGCAGCTCTGTGTGTTTCCATTATAGTCTGAGCTGCTGCTGTTGTTTTGGTAAAGATTATGGAGGAGCTATTATGGGATTCAATTAATAGAGAACTAAACAAAGGTAATGTAATTAATAGGGTCCTACCAAATTCACAGTCCATTTTGGTCAATTTCATGGTCATAGGATTTTTAAAATCATAAATTTAATGATTTCAGCTATTTAAATCTGAAATTTCACAGTGTTGTAATGGTAGGGGTCCTGACCCAAAAAAGGAGTTGAGGGGAGGTTGCAAGGTTATTGTGGGGAGGGGAGGGGTTGCGGTACTACTACCCTTACTTCCGTGCTGCTGATGGTGGCAGCTTTGCCTTTAAAGCTGGGCCGCTGGAGAGCGGCGGCTGCTGGCAGGGATCCCAGCACTGAAGGCAGAGCCACTGCCAGCAGCAGCACAGAAGGATGGCATGGTGTGGTATTGCCACCCTTACTTCTGCGGTGCTTCTTTCGGCGCAGGATCCTCAGTCAGCAGCCGCCACTTTCTGGCCACCCAGCTCTGAAGGCAGCAGCACAGAAGTAAGGGTGGCATGGTATGGTATCACCACCCTGACTTCTGTTCTGCTGCTGCTTGGGAGCTGCCTTCAGAGCTGGGCACCAAGCCAACAGTCGCCGCTCTGCAGCTGCTCAGTTCTGAAGGCACTGTGGCAATACCACAACCCCCCTAAAATAACCTTGTGACCCCTCCTGCAACTCACTTTTGGGTCAGGACACCCAATTTGAGAAATGCTGGTCTCCTCTGTGAAATCTGTATAGGGTAAAAACACACAAAAGACTAGATTTCACAGGAGAAGATCAGATTTCACGGTCTGTGATGCGTTTTTCATGGCCGTGAATTTGGTAGGGCCCTAATAATTAAAACCATTCAACATGAGTATATGGAAAATAGATCTGGCCAAACTAACCTGATATCTTTTTTTGATGAGGTTACAAATTTTGTTGATAAAGGTAATACTGTTGACAAGTTAGAAGTCTGTAAGGCGTTTGACTTCGTACCGCATGCCATTTTGATTAAAAACCTAGAACAGTATAAAATTAGCATGGCACACATTAAATGGATTAAAAACTGGCTAACTGATAGGTCTCAAAATTTAATTGTGAACAGAGAATAATCGCCATACATTTGTGTTTCTAGTAGGGTGCCACAGGGATCAGTTCTTGGCCTTATGCTATGACATTTTTATTTCTGACCTGGAGAAAAACATAAAATCATCACTGATAAATTCTGCAGAGGACAAAAATTGGGAGAGTGGTAAATAGTGAAGAGGACAGGTCATTGATACAGAGCAATCTGGATAGTTTTGTAAGCTGTGCACAAGCAAACAATGTGCAGTTTAGCATGGCTAAATGTAAATGTACACATCTAGGAACAAAGAATGGAGGCCACATTTAGAGGATGGGGGATTCTATCCTGGGAAGCAGTGACTCCAGAAAAGATGTGGGAGTCATGGTGGATAATGTGCTGAACTGAATTCCTAGTGTGACTGTGGCCAAAAGGGCTAATGGGATCCTCGGATGCATAAACAGGAGAATCTTGAGTGGGAGTAGAGAAATTATTTTATCTTTGCATTTAGCACTGGTGTGACCACAGCTGAATACTGTGTCCAGTACTTGTGTCTACAGTTCAAGAAGCTGATCATAGTGTCACCTTCTGGTCTTGGAATCCATAAAAGTAGTGTGGTCCCAGTTCTTTACAATATGCATGCAACAGAAGGGAAATGGTTACCACTATCTCCTTCATTGGCTGTCTTGATTGGGGAATAGCTTAGCAGATGCTTATGGGGAAACACTTTGACCCATAAATAGGTTAAAGGAGCCACTCACCCTCTCCCCATGACCAGCACAAGGGACGAAGGCCTAAAACCATCCCTAAGTAACTCTACAAAAACAACGAGGAGTCCGGTGGCACCTTAAAGACTAACAAATTTATTTGGGCATAAGCTTTCGTGAGTAAAAAACTCCTTCAGATGCATGGAGTGAAAATTACAGATGCAGGCATTATTATACTGACACATGAAGAGAAGGGAGTTACCTTACAAGTGGAGAACCAGTGTTGACAGGGCCAATTCAATCAGGTTGGATGCGGTCCACTCCCAATAATTGAATTGGCCCTGTCACCACTGTCAAATTTGTTAGTCTTTAAGGTGCCACTGAACTCCTCATTGTTTTTGTGGATACAGACTAGCATGGCTACCCCTCTGATACCTAAGTAACTCTAAGTCCCCACATAGCCTGAGCAGGGGAGGAAGGCCATACCAAGGTCTCTATCATCCCCTTCTTCATTGTGGACAAAGGGAATGAAATCTAAAGAGTGTGCACCTCATTTGCAGTTACACTAAAGCAATAATGGTAAGGCTACTTTAGTGTATCTGAGAATCAAGTCCAAGATGTACATTTACAATGGGAAAGTGAGAAAGATGTTAAAAATTCTAGTTAGAAGTGTGTATGTTGTGTTGTATAATGTGGAAATGTGTTCAAGTCAGCCCTTCATGTTCATTTATATACCTACAGAGCAAGAATTAATTCAGAGGCCACACTGGTATGGACTTTAGTAGATCAGAAGTTTGCAGGTCTTTATGTAGTCCTGAATAAGCAAAAACAAAGTTATGGAATGTAATGTTAACTATACTCAAATAATTAATTAAAAAAACACTGGAAGTTGCAGAATGGTTAAAGCTGCTTGCAGGTGAACTACAAAGAAAAAGTAACTTAATGCCCATGGGAGCTAAAATAAAGCTCTGCAACTGATTTCTGCTTACTCTCTCCTGAGGTAGACGTGGCAAGAATTTGAAGAAAAATGGCTGGGATACATTTAAAATAGCAAAAACAACAGACTTGAAAAATGATAATTTTTTCTCCAATAAAAGTTATGTTTCCAAAACCAAGAAAACGGTAAAAAAATACATTGATATCTCTATTATTTACAACCCACGTTAGTCTTTAAAGTAAACAAAAAGTGCTGTGAAGTATTTCGAGCTCTTTTACATTTTCATTATAGACAAAATTTGTAATTATTTTGTCTAAAATGGCACAAACCAATAGCAGTTACACTTTTCAATACTTTTTTTCTCAGCATCAATTCAGATGTTATAATTGATTTTTTACGGAACAATAAATCTATAATTTAACCTGTTTATCCCAGCAACATTAAGGGTTTTACAGAAGAAAAAAAAAACTCCTTTCCTTGAGTTTATTTTGGAAAAACAAAACCCTAGATTTTTAAAATTCTAAATAGACTGATGATACTTTTCAATTTATAGCAGTATTTTCTATCAATAAAGTAGAATCATGAACATAAATCTCAACAATACATTTGAGATTCATAAATCTAAGCAAGCTAACATTCTATGAAATATATGTTGGAAAATACATGTATATAAAGCTGTTTGGTAATTTGGAAGGCAAACAGTGTAGTAAGTGCTCTTTTTGTTACCATGAATAATATAATTTGTCTCGGAAATGGAAAGTAAGTGTTTAAAGAACAATAGAGCTAAAAGAGTGGTGCCCATTGTAAGTGTCTCTTGGGCAATAATTAATTCACAAAAGATGTGTCATCATTGTTACAGTATGAATGGAATGAATGCATTTTTGACATGTGCTTTTAATTTACAAGCAGCAGAAAGCTATAGCATGACAAGGTTGAAAGGAAAACAAATGCATTTGTATAAAAATGGAGTGAAACAAAGAAAAGTTCTGATTTATGAATGAAGAGAGCAGTTCCTCTAAGGATGCAATGCTGAATGACTTGAAAAGAATGGAAGATTTATCTATATCTGCCTAAAGCTGTCATTTCTTTTTTGGAAAAGGAAAGCTGAAAATCCCAAATGATAAAGTTTTGGGGCATATAAACATTAGGAAAATATCCCCTTCAGGAAGACTCCATGAAGAAGGCTATGTCTACACTACTCAACACTTTTGACACCATGTAGGGTATGTGTAGCTACATGTCTCAGTGAAAAGCAGGCTGCATCCGCACTGTTGTGTGTAGCTATGCATGTTAGTGTAAAGCTCTGGCACAGCAGAGGTAGTGGGGCTTCATCAGCTTCCCTCTGCCAGAGCCTTTCACTGTGGCGAGGAAAGATTCTGGCAGGAGGGAGGCAGGAGGGAAAGTCTGAGTTTTTACCCACTGCATCCCCCTGGCCAGAGCCTTTCCAGTTGCCAGGGTCTTTCCCTGTGGTGGGTGGGGAAGGGCTCTAGCAGCAGGGAGATAGCAGAGCCTTTCCCCATTGCCAGAACCTTTCCCTGCTACCGGCCAGGAGAAGAGGGCAATGCTTTCTGGCTTGGAGGAGGAGGGGAGCGTAAAACTGCTGGAAAAGCAGTCAGTGTGGTGGATGACTCACCACCTAGGAATGAGGGGTTTAAAAAGGTCACCCTTGGCCTGGACCCTCCCCTCATCACTCGGAACAGGCCAGGCAAACAGAGGCTCTGGTGCATGGCTTGTTGCAGGACTAAGTGCAGTCAAATGGTGAGTGCGGATAGCCGGGGGGGTGGGGTCTCCTTCCCCTTCCCCTTCCCCTTCCCCATTCAGGACATAAAAAACAGGCAAGAATTGAACACGGTGGCAGGGGGGAGTGGGCACAGGTTCCCTGCTCCATAGAACCCCCATGTGGAAGCAGTCTGGATGATCAGCGGGGGATCGAGGGGTGGGGGTGAGGAACAACCCCTTCCCCCATAGCAGGGCATAAAAGCGGGCTGCAGTTGGGGACACAGCAGCAGGGGGGAGCAGGCACTGGTTCCCTGCTCCATAGAACCCCCCACGTAGAATCAGTCCGGATGGTGAGCAGGAACAGCAAGGGGGGAGCAGCCCCTTCCCCAATTCAGGCCATAGAAACAGGGTGGAGTTGAGACATGGTGGCAAGGGGGATCAGAAACCCCATATGTTCAGCTCGGAGACCTGTTTGAAAAAACCCACAAACAACCAAACAAAAAAACTTCCCTGCTGCAACTGCAAGGCAGCAGGGAGAGGGAGGGGGCAAAAAATAGTGCTCAATCCACTCCTACATAGAGCCAGACAGTGTTAGGTAGGGGAAGGCAGGAACCTTCCCCTTCCCCCAACCCCACCCCAGCCCACCCCTGAGTCGCTACAGTAGGGAGAAAGAGAGTACTGGAACCAACACAATTTCACATATAGCCCATACAGTGGGCGGGGGCAGGGAAGAAACCTCCCACTCTCCTTCGGCAGGTGAGAGGGCTCTGGGCAGGTCATTTCAGCCCCAAAAGGCAGTCCAGACAGTTAAAGGAGGAGGAAACCTTGCTGCGGCAGGGAACGCAAGGCCCTAGCGGATTATCTCAGACCCAAGTGGGGTTCCCATAGAGGGCCACAATAGAAAGAAAGAGGGGGAAACAGAGAGAGAGGAAAACAAACAAACAAACAGAAAACAACCCACACACTTTCCAGTCTGGTAAAGCAGTGGTTGAGCTGGACTGGGAGATAGGAAGTGGATAGGGGGCTACAAGCCATTCCCTGTTTCAGTCAAGGAGGGAGAAGGGGCAGGAGCTAGTAAGCAGTCTCAGCATGGCTCCAGGGGGACACAAAAAGGGGCACGGAAGTGGTGCACAAAAGGGAAGGCTTAATTCTCCTTTTCTCCGGCACCAGTGGAATGGGGTAGCAATAGGTGAACAGATTCACAAAGGGAGGTACAGCTGATTACAGGGGGTATAGGTACAAGAAAGAAAAGGAGGGGGGAGCGGGCCCCTCCCAGCGGTTGCAGTGTACATGGATGTTTAGGGAATCATAGTGCAGTTTTCCCCTGCTGTAGCCAGAACACAATGGGATGGGGGAAATTTGCATCACTCCCCCAGTTAGTTTCGTTACCACAGGAACCCAGAAAGCAATCAAATCACACACAGGGTGGACCCAGTGCAGTTGGTTGGACACAGGGCAAGCCAGGGGCAGAATCCATACAGCAAGGGCACGTGGCTGGGGGAGCCTGGGGTAGTGCACCGGAGTATCAAAGTCAGCCTATCAGGCTTGGGGAAATGGGGGCTCCAGGTGCAGCTCTCGCTCACCCAACTGAGCTAGCGGCATCTGACGGGGGGCCAGTTAGAATGCAGCTGATACGATTAATTAAATGTATTGCGTATGAGGTTGTTTCCACAGCACTACAGGCTTACAAAGAGGAACAGGTCACACAGATCCAGGACATCCCGCTCAGGTGATTTCAGGAGCAACGGTAGACGCACAAGGAAGGGATCGCCATCCAGGAACCCAGACAAATGCTGTTCATGGTAGGGAACCTTGGCGTAGGACAGTTGTCAGTGTGGTCCAGAGATCAGTGGCACCACACACGTGGCACAGCTATGAGAAAAGTTTTAATGAATTCATACAATTTCAGGAGCAAGAAGGCCAGTCAGCAATGTGGCCTAATACAGAGGAACAGGTGTTGCGGTACATGCTGTCATTGGCAACCCATCAACTGGTGTCCTCCACAATTTCAAATCACCTTTCGGCCATTACACTAGTCAGTAGGCTAAATGGATGCCCAGATCCTTGCAGGGGTTTCTTAGTTCAAAGGTTTTTGGCGGGATGGTCACGAAGCGGGGGACCCAGGGATAATTCTTGCGAGCAAATTAAAAAAGTATGAATTGGATGAATGGACTATAAGGTGGATAGAAAGCTGGCTAGATTGTCATGCTCAACAGTTAGTGATCAATAGCTCAATGTCTAGTTGGCAGCCGGTATCAAGTGGAGTGCCCCAGGGGTCTGTCCTGGGGTCGGTTTTGTTAGACATCTTTATTAATGATCTGGATGATGGGATTAATTGCACCCTCAGCAAGTTCGCAGATGACACTAAACTGGGGGGAGAGGTAGATATGCTGGAGGGTAGGGATAGGGTCCAGAGGGACCTAGACAAATTGGAGGATTGGGCCTAAAGAAAATTGATGAGGTTCAACAAGGACAAGTGCAGAGTCCTACATTTAGAAAGGAAGAATCGCATGCACCGCTACAGGCTGGGGACTGACTGGCTAAGCAGCAGTTCTGCAGAAAAGGACCTGGGGATTATAGTGGATGAGAAGCTGGATATGAGTCAGTAGTATGCCCTCGTTTCCAAGAAGTTCATTGACATATTGGGCTGTATTAGTAGGAGCATTGCCAGCAGATTGAGGGAAGTGATTATTCCCCTCTATTCGGCACTGGTGAGGCCACACCTGGAGTACTGTGTCCAGTTTTGTTCCCCCACTACAGAAGGGATTTGGACAAATTGGAGCGAGTCCAGCGGAGGGCAACAAAAATGATTAGGGGGCTGGGGCACGTGACTTACGAGGAGAGGCTGAGGGAACTGGGGTTATTTAGTCTGCAGAAGAGAAGAGTGAGGGGGGATTTGATAGCAGCCTTCAACTACCTGAAAGGGGGTTCCAAAGAAGGTGGAGCTCGGCTGTTCTTAGTGGTGGCAGGTATGAAAGCAGAGGTTATTCAGGCAATCGGGCACTGGCAGTCTAATGCATACCGAACGTATGTAAGACCGCAGGTGGAAATCAACATTAATCGGTTGTGTTCTCATTTCAGATACGGAATAGCTGGCTATGCACATGAAGGTGTGGATCTGTGGGCACAGTATTGTGTTTTGGGTGCATAGGCACACATCCAGGTTGCCTGAGGGCTCCCAGTTGGGATTCGGTGGCAGAGCATTACTCAGTTGGCACACATGGAGGGGCATGTTATGGGATCAACTGATACCGCTGTTGTATGCTGTGCAGGTACATCAGCGGCCACTGGATACATTACTGATACACCTCGGAGAAAATGATCTGGGAACACTTAAAGGGGTGGAGTTAATGCTTTGAACTAGGAGGGACCTGAAGCAGATCCTGGCAATTTTTCCGGGCGTTAACATTGTCTGGTCGGATATGCTTCAGCACAGGATCTGGTGAGGAGCCATGAACCCCGCCAGGGTGGACATAACCAGGAAGTATGTGAACAGGGAAGTGGTCAAATTCTTGTTGCCCTTGTGGGAGACAGTAATTTCACATCCTGGCATATTCTATGGGACACCACAGTTATTTCGGGAAGATGGGGTGCACCTGTCAGACTCAGGTGTTGCCATATTTTTGGCTGATATAAAAGAGGGCATTGGGAGATGTCTGGGAACTCGGCTGGGTGTGGGGAGGAGGGAGCCAAGCTGGTGCCTCCTTGTGGCAGATGTTCAGTGCAGGTACTCCATAAAATAGGGCACAAAAGAACGGATAAATGGCTTGGTAATGAATTAAGGAGAGGAGCTTGGTAATTGAGCAAGCTGGGGGAAGTTGGGGACTCCTCTGATTGGTACAGCAGGGAGCCAACCCCGCATCATCATAGTCCACCTTAACCTCTCCTACGAGGGGGGTGGTCAGTAAGGTCCCGGCAAGGGAATTCCAGGAGGGACCTGGATGAAAAGCGGGGGGAGCTGGTGGAAGCCGGTGGAACCCTAACCCTAACACACACACACACACACACACCGGAATTGGCTGGAATTGGAAGTTCCCACCAGTGGATCTGCTGGAGGGACATGAACGGAAATGTTGGGGGAGAGGGCTGAAAAAAGCACTCATGCCCCCCCCCCCCAGTGAATTGTGGGGGTTTTCACCTGCACTGCACATTTTATCCGCCGGGTTAGTCCCAGACATCTAATAATAAAGTTGCCGCCTGATTAAACCCATATCTAATGTCTCCTGTCATTCTTTCGGCATAGCCAGACAACCTTTCCCTGCTACCAGAGTCCTTAACTGCAGTGCAGGAAGGCTCTAGCAGCAGGGAAGTGCCAGCGTCTTTCCCTCCAGTAGGGAAAGACTCTAGCTGCGGGAAGCCATTTCCTATGTCCTCCCAACTTCCAGTAACTTTCCTGGCTGCCAGAGCCTTTGCATGCAGTGGGGAAAGGCTNGAATCACCTTTCGGCCATTACGCTAGTCAGTAGGCTAAATGGATGCCAAGATCCTTGCAGGGGTTTCTTAGTTAAAAGCTTTTTGGCGGGATGGTCACGAAGCGGGGGACCCAGGGATAATTCTTGCAGGCAAATTAAAGAAGTATGAATTGGATGAATGGACTATAAGGTGGATAGAAAGCTGGCTAGATTGTCGGGCTCAACAGTTAGTGATCAATAGCTCAATGTCTAGTTGGCAGCCGGTATCAAGCGGAGTGCCCCAGGGGTCTGTCCTGGGGTCGGTTTTGTTCGACATCTTTATTAATGATCTGGATGATGGGATTAATTGCACCCTCAGCAAGTTTGCAGATGACACTAAGCTGGGGGGAGAGGTAGATACGCTGGAGGGTAGGGATAGGGTCCAGAGGGACCTAGACAAATTGGAGGATTGGGCTAAAAGAAAATTGATGAGGTTCAACAAGGACAAGTGCAGAGTCCTACACTTAGAAAGGAAGAATCGCATGCACCGCTACAGGCTGGGGACTGACTGGCTAAGCAGCAGTTCTGCAGAAAAGGACCTGGGGATTATAGTGGATGAGAAGCTGGATATGAGTCAGCAGTGTGCCCTCGTTTCCAAGAAGTTCAATGGCATATTGGGCTGTATTAGTAGAAGCATTGCCAGCAGATCGAGGGAAGTGATTATTCCCCTCTATTCGGCACTGGTGAGGCCTCACCTGGAGTACTGTGTCCAGTTTTGTTCTCCCACTACAGAAGGGATTTGGACAAATTGGAGAGAGTCCAGCGGAGGGCAACAAAAATGATTAGGGGGCTGGGGCACGTGACTTACGAGGAGAGGCTGAGGGAACTGGGGTTATTTAGTCTGCAGAAGAGAAGAGTGAGGGGGGATTTGATAGGAGCCTTCAACTACCTGAAAGGGGGTTCCAAAGAAGGTGGAGCTCGGCTGTTCTTAGTGGTGGCAGGTATGAAAGCAGAGGTTATTCAGGCAATCGGGCACTGGCAGTCTAATGCATACCGAACGTATGTAAGACCGCAGGTAGAAATCCACATTAATCGGTTGTGTTCTCATTTCAGATACGGAACAGCTGGCTATACACATGAAGGTGTGGATCTGTGGGCACAGTATTGTGTTTTGGGTGCATAGGCACACATCCAGGTTGCCTGAGGGCTCCCAGTTGGGATTCGGTGGCAGAGCATTACTCAGTTGGCACACATGGAGGGGCATGTTATGGGATCAACTGATACCGCTGTTGTATGCTGTGCAGGTACATCAGCGGCCACTGGATACATTACTGATACACCTCGGAGAAAATGATCTGGGAACACTTAAAGGGGTGGAGTTAATGCTTTGAACTAGGAGGGACCTGAAGCAGATCCTGGCAATTTTTCCGGGCGTTAACATTGTCTGGCCGGATATGCTTCAGCACAGGATCTGGTGAGGAGCCATGAACCCCGCCAGGGTGGACATAACCAGGAAGTATGTGAACAGGGAAGTGGTCAAATTCTTGTTGCCCTTGTGGGAGACAGTAATTTCACATCCTGGCATATTCTATGGGACACCGCAGTTATTTCGGGAAGATGGGGTGCACCTGTCAGACTCAGGTGTTGCCATATTTTTGGCTGATATAAAAGAGGGCATTGGGAGATGTCTGGGAACTCGGCTGGGTGTGGGGAGGAGGGAGCCAAGCTAATGGCTGGTGTCTCCTTGTGGCAGATGTTCAGTGCAGGTACTCCATAAAATAGGGCACAAAAGAACAGATAAATGGCTTGGTAATGAATTAAGGAGAGGAGCTTGGTAATTGAGCAAGCTGGGGGAAGTTGGGGACTCCTCTGATTGGTACAGCAGGGAGCCAACCCCGCATCATCATAGTCCACCTTAACCGCTCCTACGAGGGGGGTGGTCAGTAAGGTCCCAGCAAGGGAATTCCAGGAGGGACCTGGATGAAAAGCGGTGGGAGCTGGTGGAAGCCGGTGGAACCCTAACCCTAACACACACACACACACACACACACACACACCCCGGAATTGGCTGGAATTGGAAATTCCCAGCAGTGGATCTGCTGGAGGGATATGAACGGAAATGTTGGGGCGGAGGGCTGAAAAAAGCACTCATGCCCCCCCCCCCCGTGAATTGTGGGGGTTTTCACCTGCACTGCCGGGTTAGTCCCAGACATCTAATAATAAAGTTGCGGCCTGATTAAACTCATATCTAATGTCTCCTGTCATTCTTTCGGCATAGCCAGATGACCTTTCCCTGCTACCAGAGTCCTTAACTGCAGTGCAGGAAGGCTCTAGCAGCAGGGAAGTGCCAGCGTCTTTCCCTCCAGTAGGGAAAGGCTCTAGCTGCAGGAAGCCATTTCCTATGGCCTCCCAACTTCCAGTAACTTTCCTGGCTGCCAGAGCCTTTGCATGCAGTGGGGAAAGGCTCCAGCACCTGGAAGGTAGCAGGACACCACACATGACTAAAAATAGCAGTGTAGACAGGAATGCATGGCTTCAAGTTCATCTGTACTCTACTTGCATAAGTAACCAAGTACATACTCTACATGTCACCAAAAGAAGCATGCAGTGTAGATATTATCACACTGTTTCAAGTAGCTCATGACTGTGAGTGCCTGCCACAGAACAGACTGTCAAACATAGGGCAGATACATCAAACTGGTGGTGTGTTCTATTATTAGATTTCACCAAGCCAGCAAAAAATGTGAATTCCTGGATCACTATAACAGTCCTACCATAGAGTCACAAACAGTCCCCTTAGACTCTCCAGGTTATCTTGCAATCCAGACAAACTGGACTTTCTGATAAATGGACACTTACTCCAAATATCACACCATGTTCAGGTTGCTTCCAGTCCCAAGAGACCAGTCACTTACCCTAGATCAGTTGGTACTCTAGATCTTTCACCAAAGACAATGCCTGTAGCCAATTCTGTAATAAACTATGTTAGGATATAGATATTCAGGCCTGTCTGCAAAGGCCTATACTTTAAGAATTTAGCTGTATTCTTATCACTAAGCTAGTTATAGAGGTATAAAAGAAAAAATCAAAATCACTGTCTGCCGGTGTAAGGGCCTTCTCTTACTGTGACAGTCTGAGGCCCTGTTCTTTGGCTAAGCAGCAGAGGCCAGCCATAAGCTGGGAAATGTATGGTCACATCCTTACATTCCAAACTAGTCACATTGAAATAAGGTGCTATTGGGCTGTTAGGAATACAATCCTGAATACAGTCCTGATATTCCTATCACCTCCAGAGAAAGGGAAGAGCCTAGAACATGTAAAAGGAAACTTAGTTTGATAGCATCCTGTCTGGCAAGAACTCACATATCAATAGCTGGGATGTGAAATCCTCATTTCTGTATTGTTCTATCACTGTAGTCTCCACTTCCCTATTGTTTCTGTGTATAATCTCTGTCTGGTTCTGTGATTCTGGATAAATTCATGGTGGCTAAGTCCATAAATGGTTATTAGCCAGGATGGGTAAGAATGGTGTCCCTAGCCTCTGTTCGTCAGAGGATGGAGATGGATGGCAGGAGAGAGATCACTTGATCATTGCCTGTTAGGTTCACTCCCTCTGGGGCACCTGGTATTGGCCACTGTCGGTAGACAGATACTGGGCTAGATGGACCTTTGGTCTGACCCGGTACGGCTTTTCTTATGTTCTTATGTTCTTATTGTTTCTGTCTGCTGTATAATTAATTTTCTTGGGTGTAAACCAATTAAGGTGGTGGGATATAATTGGCTAAATAATCATGTTACAATATGTTAGGATTGGTTAATTAAATTTCAGTAAAATGATTGGTTAAGGTATAGCTAAGCAGAACTCAAGTTTTACTATATAGTCTGCAGTCAATCAGGAAGTGAGGGGGGAATGGGAACAGGGAATGGGGGTGGGGGAATTGGAATCATGTTTCGCTAGGGGTGGGGAATGGGAACAGGGACACAGGCAAGGCTCTGTGGTGTTAGAGCTGGGAAAGGGGACACTGAGGAAGGAAACTGGAATCATGCTTGCTGGAAGTTCACCCCAATAAACATCGAATTGTTTGCACCTTCGGACTTTGGGTATTGTTGCTCTCTGTTCATGCGAGAAGGACCAGGGAAGTGAGAGGGTGAAGGAGTAAGCCCCCTAACAAAATATCTAAAGGTCTATTAACTAGGAAAAAAGAAATAAGAGAGTTGTTTACAGGTTAAAGCAAGCCTATACACACATATGAGTTATCATCTAACTCCTAACAGTGACAGAGTTGTAATGATCTGTCAGTTCAAAGTGTCTTTCAGTGCAGAACCAGGGGGCAGCCCTTGGGGATGTCTGGGCCTGTCAGAGTTCAAACAGCCAAAAAGATGGAAAATTTTCCTGTGACTTTGTTTTATTTCCTTCACTCTGCTTCCAAGTCCAGAGGAAGAGCTTCCTTGCAAGTAGCATTTCTCAGGTGTGATAGGGCCCTTAACCAATCCTTTGAATTCCAATGTTCCTTGATGGCCCATCTGATTTTGATAGTCCTTCTGGATGGGTAGGAGGGATAATATAATATAATATATGGAGATATACCTATCTCATAGAGCTGGAAGGGACCCCGAAGGGTCATCGAGTCCAGCCCCCTGCCTTCACTAGCAGGACCAATTTTGCCCCAGATTCCTAAAGGATTGAACTTTAGGGCCCCCTCAAGGATTGAACTCACAACCCTGGGTTTAGCAGGCCAATGCTCAAACCACTGGATTCTCATGCCTGTGTTCCCACCTTCAGAGCAAACATTTTCAGAGTGATAAAGGTACATATTTTCTTATAACATGGAAAACAGATGCGAGGTTGGTAGATCAGTTGCTAGCTCATGCCAGAGCCCAAGGGCAATTCACGTGTGGATTAGTATAGATCAAAGTGTTAAATGTATAACAGTGTATGTGGTGTTTAAACTTTATGAAAACGAATGGGACATTATTTGCATTGTTTTCACTTATCTGTATTCCGTTATAATATAGTAGCAAACATTTACCTTGTTTATTCCCCTGTAACTAAATAACCCATCATACAAGAAAGAAGCCTTGTGGAATTAAAATGAAGAACTCTAATAGAAAAAAGCTAATTTCAAAGCAAATGGCCATTGTGTGTGATGATCGGAGGTCAAAGACTCAAAATGAATTCCTCACTCTCTGTCATCAAAGAAAAAGCCCATGTGGACAGTGACCCTATCAGCTTATGTCCTGTGACAAGAATCTATAAGTATGGATTCAAGGAAATATCCTGGAACTTTGGACTGTTTGGATTCTTACAGGGAAGTGTACCAAATGCAATGCAGAGATCCCCAGAGACAATCTAGGTACCCTGAAAAGACTTTTGGAAAACTGGCAGTTTATTACATCACTGCCAGCATTTGGAATTACAAATTCTGAGTCACCTGTGCATATATTTTACCTGCTTTAACCTCTCAGTAACTCTCATTTCGTTTTCTTAGCTAATAAACTTTTAATTAGCTTACTATAGAAGTGGCTACCAGTGTTGTCTTTGGTGCAAGATCTAGAGTATCAACTGATCTGGGGTAAGTGACTGGTCTCTTGGGACTGGAAGCAATTTAAATGTGCTGTGATTTTTGGTGTAAATAACCATTTTCACAAAGTCCAGCTTGTCTGGATGGCTAGATAGTGGCCAAGGGGACTGTTTGTGACTCCATGGTAGGACTGGCATCGTGATCCAGGAGTTCACGTTTGTCACTGGCGTGGTGCAATCTAATAATAGAACACTCTACCTGTTTGGGCTGTCTGCCCTGTTTTCTGTGAGTGTCTGCTCTGAGGTAGGCACTCACAGTGGTGAGGCACTGCAGAAAGCATGACAACAGACATTACAAGTGAGATGAATGAATGCAGCAACTTACAAGAATTTCATAAAGTCTAAACACTAAATACATTCTTATAAGATTAATACCTATTTTGAGCAAAACTAACATATAAGTGAACTGGTCTGAGGTTGTCAGTCTTTAGCTAATACCTGCAGCCTGGGCAAGATCTGGCCTGCCAGGGTCATGGATGTAGCATAAGTGTAAAACTTATTTTTATTTTGACCATTGCCCATCACTGTCTCAGCAGGGAGATGTTTGGTCAGGCAAGAAGGGGGATAGCCAACTGCTAGGAGGAAGAACTCACACTCAGACATGCTGGAGCCTAACCCTTCCTTGTATCTCAAAGTGCATGTGGGAATGTGCCTGGGGGAGTGGCCAATATTGGCCAACCAATGGGGATGAGGGGATCTGGTTGGCTCTCACAGCTCCCCTTCTCCAAGTGTTAAGCCTTCCCTAGGGCCAGTGGCAATCTTGCTGCAGTCACTGCTCTGCCTTCCCTCCTTCCTTGTAGTTGAGGTTTATTAAGTTTTGATTCCTTGATGCTTTGCTCAATTGTGTGTTTTGGGATCAGGAAGGAATTTTTTCCTGTTGGGCTAAATTGTCAGGAGTCCAGAGAGCTTTTTACCTTCCTTGCAGCTTTGAGCAGCCATACTTCAGTTTAAAAGTAAGGAAACCTGAATTCTTCACAGACTGAGGTCGCCCTGCATCCCTCTACCTCCTCCAGGGTGAGAGGATTCAGAAGTGAGCTGAGTTCTAGGTGTCGGCTGAAGAGGGTCTACCCTGAGTTATTGTTTATATGGTGGGAGCCCTGTAACCATGCGCTGGACCGATTTAATGTCTGGTCTATGGAGTGTGATAAATACCCTCTCCATGGTTAAGTTAATAAAGTTGTGGCCTGCTGTATAAATCCATCCCTGTGTCTCTGTCATTCATCTGCATGTACTGTGATGTACACTGTGTGGCATAAACAATGTCAGGAAGTGGCAAGGGAGGGTGAGGAAGAAACTGCAAAACACAAGACACAAGCTAGAAAAGATTTGACAAGAAGCACAACATTACTACCAAAGCAGCAGCCTGTGCTGAATGCAGTTCCTTAACTTTAAATACAGCTTTATCGTTTTATGGGAAGAGGGAGGTGCCAGTTTGTAGTTTGTTTGTTTGTTTGTTTTTCAGTCTGAATCTAGAGCTTCAAGCAGTGAAGATATATTTTCTGCTATGTAATCGGTCCCACTGAAGAAATGTTAATTTGGTTCACTGCATTATAATAAAACAGTGGAGTTAGGCAGTGAAAATGTGTTATCTAATTGAGACCAACAACTCCTAAACAGAATAAATGAATGCCTTAAAATAATAGTAAATAAAAGTAGTCAGCAAACCTAATATATGGAAAAATATAGTTGCAGAAATTAGACTGATATTTCACATGAGGTAAAATAATGAATTCCACTGAACAAGCAATAAGGAAGAACTAGAATGGTAGTTTGAAGGGGAAAATGAACTCAGAATTGTGCTAAAGTATGGGTCCAATCATCAGCTAAAGTAAATCAGCATAGCTCCACTGAAGTGAATGGAGCTATACCAATTTACAGAAGCTGAACTATGTACAATAAGGACTGCCAAAATGGTGTAAAATGCCCTTTGTGTAAATAAGAACTGTGGTTTTTGATTCTATAGTGAACAAGTAGTTTGTGTTTCAGGACTCCACCAGTTTACATGCTGCAGTTGTGGTGGGGATAGTTTTGTGACAGTGTACCCCATAAGACTTCATGGGGGGGGTCATAAATGTATGTATAATATAACTGGAATAGTGTTTTGCTACATAGGCCATGTAACATATCTATGTAAAGGTTATGATCTACTGGTTATGTTCATCCTAGTTGTATGCAGGCACCATTTGTGTGTTCAAAGTTATGAACATTGGCTATATAATTGCTTGATTTCTAAGTGGCCTCAGAACATTTGATCACTTCTTGGGAAAGGAATGTGCAAATTAAGTGTTCAATCAGGGGGCACTTAACAGACAAAAGAGCTTAGAAGACTCCAATCCACATTAGAAGTCTACCTGAGGACGTTCAAGTGGTTAATGGCTGCTACCTGCAAGTCCTGAGTCATGCATGGGCATGTGACCTGCCCATATGATTCCGAATCTCCATTTTGTGACTGGATTCTACAGAGGGTGAGGAGGGGGTCTCCACCCACAAGAGACAGTCTATTTAAACCTGTGGGAGACCCCTCCATTTTGTCTTCAGCTGGCTAAAGAAGGAGCCTCTCCTGTCTCTTTCTGCTGTGTATATATGACTCCAGAGTATATGAGCACCTCCTGCTTTTTTATGTTTTGATTCTCACAACACTCCTGAGAGGTAAACAAGTATTATTATTCCATTGTATAGTTGAAAAACTTGACCAACATCACACAGAAAGTCTCTTGTGTAACTAGGAAAGAAACCTAGGGCTTCACAATCCTAAACCAGTACCCTGACCACTGGAGCATGCTTCCTGTCTAGAAGATATGCTGAAAGAGATCTGGGGAGCTTCTGTGAGGCAGCTATTTCATATGCAAATTGTGACTGGACTAGACTAAATTATAAAAGGGGGAATACCACTAAAATTAAAATGTGATTCCACTCTGAAAAGTGGTTCGGTAAAAATATCATCATGGCTTCCATATTCCCTCTATCTCACTAATTTCCATATAGATTTTTTTTCTCGGATATCAAGTAAAAAAAAAACAACTGGGTGAAATCTCGGCTGCATTGAAGTAAATGGGAAAACTCACATTGACTTCAGTGGGACCAGCATTTCACCTATTCTTTCTAGTGTCCAGCCCAGCAAATTCAACCTGGGTTCTAATTGTCAAGGTAGGTTCTTTTGATTTTGTGTATCATGACCAGTAACAGAGGCTTTGCAGGCCAAATTATTCTCTCTCATTTGCAATCCATTGCCTTCACTTATGCCCGCAATAGGATTGCATGCATGTAACTGAAGACATAATTTGGCTAAAGGAACCTAAGTTAGTGGTCATGATGCATGAGATGGAACGAACCCACCTTGACTGTCAAAGCCCACGGTGAGTTCACAGAATTGACAGTAGAGAAAACAGCCCTTTCTAGCAAACTGAGCAAATTATCGAGACATGAGGATTGTGGGACTCCACCATGTCATTTTTAATACAATTATTTTTCAGGGTATAATCACACTTCAAGCTTGCACTACTATTCTACTACCCAGTTTTCACTGTCTTTGTAATTTTCTCAAACATTCTTCCTTCTAGAAGAAATTTTCCATGCTTGGCCTCTGTCTGATGGTAATGTTATTGTTGTTGTTTGTTGAAGTTGGCAGCAAAAATAGTTCATCTGTTTTAGAGTGCAAGGGCACAAGGAAAATAATCCATTTTCTTCATTATTTAAAAACAAACAAACAAAAACACAATTCGTGATCTTTCCTTGAACAGGTCCAAACTCCAAATTGCTAAAAGAGGGTAGAAAGTTCAAGACCCTGGTCCTGCAACATGACCCACTAATGAAGACCTCTGGGTGAGATCAAAATTCCATGCACTGCAACTTCATGGTCTAACGTTGTCCCCTAGGCCAATACAAAGATCCCCCTCCTGTGACTTCTCCTTTTATACATTGATACACAGAAGTTATGTATTACAGCCCAGATGCCATTAGTTACCATGTTTGTACCGTGTACCTGCTAATTCAGACAAAATAGCTGCATCCATTATCCTGTCATTCCCTCCTTATCTTTACAAGGGGTCTGTGTGTTCATGTACCATCCTCTTAGGAATGTGCTTATATAGTTACTTGAGAGGTCTGTGTTCCTGTACTATCCCTTCAGGAATGTGTTTATTTGGTTAGCTGATATCTAGTGTTACTATTCTGACAAGTCCTATATAATATTTAATATATGGAGATATACCTATCTCATAGAGCTGGAAGGGACCCTGAAGTGTCATCAAGTCCAGCCCCCTGCCTTCACTAGCAGGACCAATTTTGCCCCAGATCCCTAAGTGGCCTCCTCAAGGATTGAACTCACAACCCTGGGTTTAGCAGGCCAATGCTCAAACCACTGAGCTATCCCTCCCCCCATTAGCCTACTTTAGTTCACCGCCTTACCTTGGTTCAAATCTTTAGCTATGCCTATGGCTCAAGCAAGGCCTACACTAAGGAACATTATGGTGTGCCATCAGGGTGCACATGAGTCAGTTAATGCATAACATGCAGAGACAGTTAGGAACTGGCAAGGGAGCTGCAGTACAAAGTCCTGTATACAGTATGCACACTCGCTACCACTAGAAAATCTTAATTTTATTGTGAAGAATAAATTACAGCAGATTTAGCCAAACAATCACAGGTAAACTCATAATGAGAACTTAATATGTTTGTCTTAATGGGTCTCCCCTCTTTTCTGAAGGCCCAGACAAAGAAACCACAGGTTTATAAATGGCCAACCCGGGAAATGATTACTTGAGTATTATTAGAATAACACCTTGTTTATCCTCTGTAAAGTGCACCTTAAGGTGTTCTAAAGAAACCAGCAAGCAATTTATATTATAATGTCTCCTAAGTCACAATAGCAATAAGAAAAAAGAAAATTATTCACATTAACTAATCCCTTTTAGTGCATTGAGCAAACCCAATTCTCACCGACATTGTCTAGCTATGCTGAAAAAGGTTTGCTGGTGTAAATACACTGGGACACCTGCCTAGTATAGATATTATTTATACCAACAAAGGAGTGCTTTTGCTAGTATACCTTATACTAGTTGATAAAAAAAAATTAAAAAGATTTACGGACAAAAGAATTTTTTTTCTGATATAACTGTCTATGTGAGGGCTTTTGCAGACCTAGTAATTTCAGTTAGAAGTGTTAAAAAAAATCACAGGCCATAGTGTTTGACCAGGCTTTAGTCTTTGTTCAGAGATGCTGCCCTCAACAGGTTCTTGCACAGACTTTTTTCTTTGATGGAGACCTTTCTTAATAGTAGCTAGGCAAGAGATTCCTGGCAGATATTGACAGGAGGCTAAATATGAAGTTGCAGGGATTTCTTAGTGCATCTGTTTTTCATTTATTTTCTTGAAAGTTGAAATTCTGTTAATGCTGACTATAGTAACTAAGGAATGCGTGAATTCACTCAATCTTCATTTGCTTGGAACATCTAATATGCCCTACAAAATTCATGACTGTGAAAAACGCATCACGGACCATGAAATCTGGTCTCCCCTCATGAAATCTGGTCTTTTGTGTGGTATATGATACAGATTTCATGGGGGAGATAAGCGTTCATCAAAGTGGGGGTCCTGACACAAAAGGGTTGTGGAGAGGTCATAAGATTATTCAAGGGGGATCATGGTATTGCCACCCTTCCTTCTGTGCTGCTTTCAGAGCTTGGTGGCCAGAGTGGCAGCTGCTGGCTGGAAGCCCAGTTCTGAAGGCAGCGCCGAGCCAGCAGCAGCACAGAAGTAAGGGTAGCAGTACTGCAACCCCCCTACAATAACCTTGTGACACCCCCCCTACAATTACAACACCGTGAAATTTAAGCTTTAAATCCTATGACTGTGAAATTGACCAAAATGGACTGTGAATTTGGTAGGGCCCTACCCATCACACTGCCTCTTTGAATAATCTCATTATTTCAGTGGGACAAGTGGACCTTGCTATTCAACATGAGCACGAGTGCTAGAATCTGTTTTTTAATAACAATAACAAAACAAACAAACAAAAGCTTATAAACACTGTATAGATACTGCTAGGATCTAGCTGTCTATATTCTCTGGCTCAGTCATTGCAACTGGGCCCTGTCAATAGGAAGTGTTATACTGTGTAGTGTCCAGCAGGATGTGTGATAACTTGAAACTTCCCGCTGAAGTTTAACCCTTTCTAGCAAAAATAGATGGCACTGGAGTGCCGTCCTAGTATAGTTTCACATACGCTTTCTCCTAAAATTATTTCATCTCCTTATGTTCCTGCTTGGCTGCGTAAGGGCCATCCATTATCAAAAAGTGTAACACAGTCCAATGGCTGGAAGCTGAAGCTAAAGAGATTCAGATTGGAAATGGAACACAACTTCTTAACAGTGAGATTAATTAACTGTTGGAGCAATTTACTTAGGGTCATGGTGGATTCTCCATCACTGGCATTTTTTTTAAATCAAGACTGGATATTTTTTCTAAAAATATATGCTCATGTTAAGGGAAGTTCTGTGACCTGTGTTATACAGGAGGTCAGACTACATTACTACAATGGTCCCTTCTGATTTTGTCATCTATGAATCTGGTCCTTTACATTTAAAGTAGTCATATAAAATAGCTTATTTTTTTGTATTTTTCTGGGATTTTTGATGGAGGGTTTACCGTCTCCTGAAGTGTCAGTTATTGACCACTCTTGGAGGTCAGGGTTCAGAACTGATGGACCTAGAGCCTAATCATGTACAATAAATCCTATTATTTTGAAAGTAAGACAATTTTATTGTTGTTGTTGTTACTGCTCAGAATTAGAGCTGGTCAGAAATTTTTCAACAATCATTTTTTTCATAGAAAAATGCAGATTTCTGAAAAAAACAAAACTTTGTAAAACATTTTTGGTTTCAACAAATTTCCAAATTTGAAAAAAGTACAGATTTTTTTTTCAAAGTTGTCAGTGTTTCATTTTGCCATTTCTGAAATGAAAAATTCTGGCTATGCAGTTCATAATGACTTTTCATTTTAAAATGTAGGCTAATTAGACTGAAAAAAGGTTAAAAAAAGAGAAAGGTCAGAATAAAAATGAAACTTTTTGATTTACCCAAAACGAAAAAAAGTTTTGGTTTTAGGTTCACAGATGTATTTGAGATTTTGTCCTTTTGACTTGATTTGAGACATGAAAACACTCTAAACCATCTAAAATATTTGTGGGACAGGAAAATCATTTCCTATCCAGCTGTACTCAGAACTCCTCCTTTGCCTTCTAGAAAGGAGACTTAATTCTGTTCCTACTGAAGTCAGAGGAAATAGGATTGGGTCCATGGTATGGGATTTCACCATGACCTAATTAACCTCTCAGTAAAAATATGTGATATGAAGGAAACTCATTTAACGCTTCAAATTATTATTATTTATTTATTTAATACAAAGAGAAACAAATAAGCCAAATAGGCAGCAAAAAAGAGCAAGATTTAAAATAAATTCTGAGCATTAAATAGCTCCCATTTGTGATTTCTTGATTAAAGATTAAAAAACACAAAATTGGGATGCTAATCAGGGTCAGAAGGGGACAAGCTAGTGAAACTTGTGCATGTGTCTAGAATATAAGGAGTAGCCACAGTTAGCAAGGCAAGAAAAAAACACATAAAGCGGCGATAGGAACAAAATACAGTGACCTGCAATGCATTCCAAATTACTCCCATCTTGTAGGAGGAGGAAAATGAAATAAGTTTTCTTCCTTTCATTGAACACTAACAAGATGTGAACATAACTTCCTAGAGCTCATTTGGGAATGGTGCATTATGCTTACTATCAGCAACAATGTTTTCTCTTTGCACACTGGTGTATTGCCAATGACTTATTTTTGTATAGCTCCTTTCATCCCAAAAAAGCCATTCCAAAGAATTGTACAAGCTATGATCCCTGCTCTGAAACATGGAAGGGAACAACTAAAAGTAAAATGAGGCAGACAAGCAATTATCTTCCTGGAGTCCTCATAATTCCTTCCCACTGTAGAAACTCTAAATGCTTTCAGGAGGTGGGAGAAGGTCGTGCCAGGAAATTCCCCTCTCACGCCAGACATCAAGTGGATGTTTACAAGGACGATAGCATTAACTTCCTTTCTATTTCTGTATCTCTCAGTTAGGGACTTATTCCACCCGTGCAGTGGGGATAGCCAATGGCAATACAACTTCCATGGGAGTCATGCTGGAAGAACAGAGGAGAGGGGAAGGCTGGTCCCAGAGAGGCCAGTAAATGGAATGAGAGAAGGAATCTCTTGCTTTGAGAGAGGGCACCTAGGCAGAGATTGCCTGTGAGTCCTGACCATTCCTATGGTATTTCTAAAGCTCCCTGTTAGAGAAAACAAAATATCTGGGATAGCCCTGCTTGTTAGGGAAGGAAGAACATAGAGGAATTAATGTCTGGGCACCTAAATTTAGATTCTCTGTAGACATTTTATAGACCACAGATTGCAAATTTTCAAATTCAAGATGCTGATGAAAAAATTAGGTGAAATATCAAATATTGACCAAAAAATCAGAAAAAGTACCTTCCCCACCCCACTCTACTTCACTCCACCTCTAACCTGGGCACCTGCCAAGTTATGACAAAATGAATGTTACAGCCTAACTTATCTACCAACTCCCAGGGCTGCTCAGAGGAAGGTGACCCCACCCCCACAAACACACACTTGGCCCAGGTGACTAGCATGATTCCCACAGCAGTGCTCCCAAACCCAGCCCTACTCTAATCCCAAGGGAGGGCAAAGGGGGTGCTTTTCTTCCCAGTGAAAAATGGGGCCCCTGAGCAAAGGAAAGGGGGAGTCTTCCCTTGTATTCATGGTCACCAACAGGATTATGTTTGACCTTTCTGTCCAGCCAACCAGCAACAGAATCCATCCCCTCCTCCCCCTCACAAACTCATGAGGAGGCTGAATGCCAAAAAGGAGGGTGAAAGCCTTTAAGGGGTCAAGAGTTGTATTTTCCTTGCTGGCGCAAACAAAGCTCTTTACCTCTGAGGCTGCAAGGGAGGGTGGGGAGGGGAGGTAGGCCTTCTATCCTAAAAGAAGCTTATGAAGCTTCTACTATTGTAATTATGAAAGCATATGACTCCCTTAACTACTGCAGAAAGGCCACATGAAGCAGCCTATGAGTATGTGGACCTACCAAGTTATTCTTCATTGGTAAGCACCATTTCTGTTTTCTTCCACTTCAATCCCTAAATGAGCTCTTCTATGCAGAAAACATTCCAGTCTCTGAGGGAGAGGTAATTGCCTGCAGTCATGTGACAGGTTTATTAATAATTAAACACGTTGTATAATGTTAATCATAGTGTTTCTATCATGTTAACCAAAACTGTGATTGTGTGGCACTGTTATTGAAACATTAGTCAATAAAGTTCCCAAACCATTAAGAAGAAAGTTTCTTTCTGAAAAGCTTCCTATTATAAAAGAACTTTACCAATTAGCTATTGAAATAGTCTTCCCTCCAGAACTCTAGTTCTCACAATAGTTTATCTAATGATTATATTGTGACAATGGTAAGCACAAACACATGTGAAAATTCTTTAATTCTTTTCTTCTCTATAGCAATACCCATCAGAAATATTCCTATGTGAGAAATCTGGATTGTGTGCTGTTTTATATGAATATACAACAAAGGCTATGACTTCACAATAGTTTAAGGCAGCTGGGCCAACAGGCGTCGTCAGATATGTATTTTGAATGGTCCAGTATGAAAGTTCATTCATTATTCTAACTTTCATGTTATTTCGTAGTTATCTGCAGTTTGGGTTTTGATTAAGTGCATATATTTTAGAAAGCAAAATCTTCTCTAGGTGAACTTCCGGAAGAATATTTTTAATTAAAAAAATTCTAATGCAAAGCTATCACATGATGCTTTGCTTGAAAGAAATATTTATAAACACAACTATGCCTTATATTGAGTTTAGACTTTCAGTATTGTGTGTCTGATCCAAAGTACAAAGCAGTCAGTTCAAATATATCCATTGCCTTCAGTGGGCATTGGATAATGCTCTGTATTTATAAAATATTAGTGAATGTAAAGTGCTAATTGCTTGAAATTATGAGGTTTTATGTTCAAATTATTTTTAGTTTCTATATTCAGCATTAAGAAGAATATATTCAGTAAAGACACTTTTCTAGGGAGACGCCAGAAGATAATGGCATTGTGTTCTCACTATGCCACAGCAGTCAAAGATACAAGGTTTTTTTTGTTTGGGTTTTTTTTTTATTACTGCAACGAAGTTCCTGGCTCATCAGGCTAGCAGCAGAGATGAACAGACCACCAATGTAGTAGGTTTGTAAAGAAAAACAATATTATCGTTGTTTTATATAAACTTTGTGTTATGACTAATTTCTTGGTACAATAGGATTTGTGCTTTCTGCTTTATTAAAAAATAAATACCATAGGGCTGAAGGTGAAACAGGAGGTAAATGGAAAATTCTGTGACATGGTTTCACAAGTTATTCTAGTGTTTCAGTATTACAGAAGCGTGTGCATGATGGAAGATGCAATTGGAAGGTAATCCTATCTTGGTATATTTATTTAAAATTGCACTGTGTCATTTTTATAAATTTTCTTTCAGCTTGAACTCTCCTCTGCAACTAGATGAGAGAACAATTTTGCTGGTTCTGGAAGACCTAAAACATACCTAAATCTACTAGTTCCTACTTCCTGGCAAACAGGATCCAAGGTAAATAGAGAGGAAAAAGATTAAAAACCAACCCAAAAACAACAACATACCAACAACACTTTATCCACCCCCTTTACCTCCAAACTTTAAAAAAGAAAAAAAAAAAACAGTTGTTGTTCTACTGCCCAGGAGGCCATGGAATTCAGATAGATAGAGAATTCAATAGATAGAGAATGGAACCACACTTTAATTAAAATCTAGTGGCAATTGTCAATCCTGTTTTTGGATGATTACTGATTAGTAAATGGTTGTTCCAGATTAGATTATTGTTAGTGTATTTCTATAGACAAAAAGATAAATAAGGATCAGATTATTCTTATTTGTTTTCTTGAGTATATTTTCCACATCATGAATGTGACATCATTGACCTTGGCTAATTTGGATTTGAACATTCTCACTGCCCTCATTGCTTTGCAAAATGTTTTGAATTTTTACCAGTCTGTTACGAATAATTATGCAAAAAAACCTTGTCTTGATCTAAAGCCCATGGAAAGACATCCTGATCCTTTAATGGGCTTTGGATCCAGCCCCTTGATCAGAATGTGATGACTTACAAAGACAGATTCAATACAACAAGTGAGTAAACTAATAATGTATTTAAAGATCAAATGAAAAGTAATTAAAGCAAAGGGCAAATTCTCATAAGGAAGTTTGGACAATGCCCAGTGGATAGATGGGAACATTTTTCTTGCAAATGGCATAGAAATGAGATTTTTAAAATGGAGTGTGTCAGAGTCACTGTCCTTTAAGGGCAGTTAGGGCCCAGTCTGCCCATGACTGACTTATGGAGCCCCCCAACCTGGAAGTAATTGATTGTCCCATGTGGCTGATTAGCCACCTGGACCTAATAAAGATTACCCAAGCTCAATTAGGAAGCTCCTGTGAAGAAGAGCACTTTGGAGAGGCTTGAGTCAAAGGGTTAAGCAGGGACAGTAAAGGGTGAGTTCTTTGGCAACCCCCTTAGAATTGGGAGCCCATAAGAGGTGCTCCTACAGAGGTGAGCCTCCCAGATGGAGGGCTGCAGTCAGCAGGCATCCAAGAGGGCCTAGCCTCAGCCAGCGGGCTCTCTCAGATATGGGCTGGAAGCCTGGTCTGGCAAGGATCACCTTCTGTCCGTGGGAGAGTCACAGTGATCCCCGGATCCCTGACTCCAGAGAAGGATCTTACTTTGGTAGAAGCAAGAGGGTTAATACCAGAGACTGATATCAGAACCAAGAAAACCCTGAGGAACAACCTGGGTAATAATGAACACTGGACTCAGATCGGGGACAAATGGACTGGATAACCCAGCTAAGATACGGGGGTGAAATATTTATGTTCTGTGTTGGCTTTTCTGTAAATAAATGAACTCCTTCAAAAGGGGGGCTCTTTAGTATCTAATAATCTGTGTGGTCTTCCTTATACCCTGGGACAGGGAAAAATCAAGTAAAGGTTCACCTGCAACACCACTTTGCCCTGCAAGGGAGGTGTGACAGGTCAGCCTGGAATGAAGACGGAGTGATTTTGTGTACATGCAATATATTATTAAATGTAGTGAGGGGAGAGGGGTAAAGACCGTTTAATAAACCTAACTACCCATGTAACCTTATTATTGTACCCTCATTCTCCTGTTGTTTTTATTTCCCCCTTTCTTCATTGCTATCACTTGATATTTAAAAATGTAAGCTTTTGGAGATAGCTCCTGTGTTCTTTGTATGTTCCTGTAAAATACTAAACACACCTTTGTTTGCTGTAAAACTAATCATAAATAAAAACTTCCATGGACTTCAATGGGAATTATTCATATCTTTGGTTAGGAAATACTCAGACTATCTTGAAATACTCTACTGAGTTCAAGAAGGACAGCAGGTTATGGAATTATGTAAAAGGAGAGTCAGAGAAATCCTTTCGGAGCCTCTTAGGCTGCTGATATGATTTTGAAATGTTCACTATGTCAAATGTATTGATCAAAGCAGCCTAAGCAACCATTGTATCCTTTGCAAGCACCACAAAGACCATGGCAAAATATATTGACTGACCTCTTTTACTTTGAAAGCACATATGATTTCCTCATGCTGCATAGGCTCACTATTTATTTTTCTTTTGAAACTTAGATCAACAATCATTAACTCATCATGGACAGACCAGTGATGATAAAGTAGGAAGGAAACCCATCTTTTTGCTTCTAGCAATCTGTTCAGTATATTCTTTGTTGGAATTGTAGTTCTGGATTTTCACAAGATCCTTACATTAACAATCTTAGCAATGCAGAATCATATTCATTTGTTCTTCTAAGTCACATTCCATCCTACTCTCAGCTCCGGCAAATGCCTTAGATGGTGCCATAACTAAGAAATGGCTTATAATGTATTTAGTTGGTAGCTTTATAATCTCAAAACGCAATAACATAAGCCTTTGAATAAAACACAGATTACTTTTAACAGTGAGTTTTTATTTCAAGTTGTCTACCATGGACACACGAGTAAAAGTTTTCACAATGATGTTCCATAGTACCTTTGTATTTAAGCTTCCCGCCCCCCTTACCTCCCCTCCAAGTTTAAAGCATTGTTCTGGAGAACAGAAGCAATTTGATCACCATCTTGCAGATATAGCAGCACCCAGTTCACTTTGTGAAGCAGCAACTGTCAGTTCAACCAGCTTGTTTTAATTAAAATGAAGTTGTCCTATGGGGTGAGGTTCAACCCTTCTCTAATGTCTTTATCTGTCTCATCTCCCATATCCTTTCACAGTCTTCTTACAAAAAGAACGAGGAGTACTTGTGGCACCTTACAGACTAACAAATATATTTGGGCATAAGCTTTTGTGGGCTAAAACCCTCTTCATCGGATGCACGCAGTGGAAAATACAGTAGGAAGATATATATACACAGAGAACATGAAAAAATGGGTGTTGCCATGCCAACTCTAACAAGACTAATCAATTAAGGTGGGCTATTATCAACAGGAGAAAAAAAACTTTTGTGGTGATAATCAGGATGGCCCACTTCAAACAGTTGACAAGAAGGTATGAGTAATAGTAGGGGGAAAATTAGCATGGAGAAATAGTTTTTACTTTGTGTAATGACCCATCCACTCCCAGTCTTTATTCAAGCCTAATTTAATGGTGTCCAGTTTGCAAGTTAATTCCATTTCTGCAGTTTCTCGTTGGAGTCTGTTTTTCAAGTTTTTTTCTTGGAGAATTGTGACTTTTAGGTCTGTAATTGAGTGACCAGGGAGGTAGAAGTGTTCTCCCACTGGTTTTTGAATTTATAATTCTTGATGTCTGATTTGTGTCCATTTATTCTTTTGCGTAGAGACTGTCCAGTTTGGCCAATGTACCTGGCAGAGGGGCATTGCTGGCACATGATGGCATATATCACATTGGTAGATGTGTAGGTGAACGAGCCTCTGATGGTGTGGCTGATGTGATTAGGTCCTATGATGGTGTCCCTTGAATAGATTGCCAACTCTGTCCACATATCTCTGTCCACACCTTCTTGTCAACTGTTTGAAATGGGCCATTTTTGCTGATACAGACTAACACAGCTACCACTCTGAAACCAGTCTTCTTACAGTCATGCTGAAAACAAAATAGTTACCGTAACAACGTCTGTAACAAGAACTTGTAGAACTGAGTTATTCCTAGAATATACCTAAGGTAGATGTTTTCATTTATTCATGATAGCATCTGCTTTAATGTTATCTGGCTGGAGATCTCTCTTTGGTTGAGATATTTATCAAATAGTTCTAATGTTACAACCAGGGATTTATCCTTAATTGAATTTCAAACCCTCTCTTTCTACCTCAATTATGTACTTTCATGGTCTAATATGGTCCTCCCAAGTTTTAGTGCAGCATAGTAATTCATCAATAACAGTGATAGCACCTGCTATTCCTTCTAACATCTCTGCTAGTTTCCCATGGAATACTTTGGGACAGATAGAGATATGTATAAGTGGGACTTTTAAAGTAATTTGGTATATTTTTGATAGATGATTGCATTCTTTCACACAGCCCTGGCTGCATTAAACAAACCACATTGAACTAGTGCCCAGAATGAGTGAGAAATGGCTTCAAAATGACAGAGACAGAGCACTAGGGCCAATACTTCTCTTGTCCTCTTTTGTTTTTTGTTTTCTTCAAAAAAAACCCTATATTTTAAAAAAATCAGTCAATCAAAATTGGAATAGTGGGACATGGGTTAGAGCTAGCTAGCTGAAGCTCAGTCTATATAAGACAGGTGATGTTCGTAGGTTGAAAGGGAAAAATGCAAGATATGGTAAGCATAATTTCTCCATCTTTAATTAAGGGTGTATGCCTGGAATTTGTTACTCATGTTCAAAATGTGGGGATGTGTTGGATCCCCAGTGGCTATTGGATGATCATATTGCTGCCATGTCCAGGAACATTTTTTACCATCTGTGCCTGGTTAGAAGATTGTAACTGTTCCTTTTGGATCTGGCCTTTGTTACCATGAGACATGCCTTTGTCACCTCAAGACAATTATAACTCAATGGAGTTACATGTTAAATCAATCCGGTTAGTTAAGCTGGTGCAAAATACATAAACCTGTTTATTAACTGGTGCTTCTGAGTGGCAGCACATGCCACTAATGCTCCATGATCTGCACAGGCTTCCTGTTGGTTTCTGAATTGAATGTAAGGGTTTTTTGATCTATAAAACCCTAAATAGCTGGTGGACCTCAAGTGTTATTTCAATGTCTGCCTTTCTCCTTATGCAGTACTGTCACAGTTGGGATCGGCAGAGCTGCTCTGGATCCCTCTAGATTTAAGAGAGGGGGCTGGCTCTAAAGCATTCTGTGTGAGGGGCTCTCGACTCTGGAAAAGACTCTGCCCCAGTCTGGGAGAGACCAGCTCTGTTGATCTTCAAGTCATGCTGCAAAGAGCATTTATTTGCAGAGGCTTTGATAGGAGCTGATCTGGGAGGGGAGGGGAGCCATGTGTTCTGTTGGCAGTTCCATTTTATTTCTGCTTTTAGGGGGTGCCATATTTTATTTTCATATAAATCTAAACACACAAATAAAATTTGTGTATCTAAACCAATGCAGTGATTTCTGCCTGAATCTGCAGCCAACTCAAAAAGAGTAACTTGAGAGATGTGAGCTGCCCCTCTGGATCTCAGTAGGGTGACAACAATGAAACCTAATTATAATAGTATAAATTTTGGCATTGTTAACTATTTCACAGTTGATCAGAGCTTACAAGAAAGGAGAGAGATGATGATAGTGTCTAGTTCTGCACAATGAGTGGCATCTGAGCACCACTAGAGTGGCTAGAGCGATGTATAGTGGTCAGAGGAGGAATCCACACCTTTACCTGTGAGAGCAAAGGCCACTTTTCAGCTATGTTCCTTATGGTGATAAAATGTTCTTTTGACAATACAACACATTTAATGCACTCCTGGAAGGAATGATAAAAGCTGATACTAAAAACTGGACTCTTGACTATAGAAACTGACAAAATAATTTACAGACAACATAAAAAAACTAGGCAGTAGATAATGTCCTTTCAGGGCCCACATAAAATACTCTATTCCATTTGGGGTTTAACTTTAAAATGTTGTTGATTTGACCATTTACATCATATAAACAAGGTATCATGGTGGAACTTCGGGACCTACATCTGTATGGCACTGAGCACCCAGGTCTCCCAATCAGCCATTGAGAGTTGTAAGTACTCAGCACCTGGCAGTATTGGGTCACATTTTGGTGAGAAGGGAAAAATAAGTATCAGTGTCCTTTGGATAATTGTAATATTCCAAGTGCAAATGATTACATTTGTAATGTAATGGAAGTTCTTGGATATGCTAAAGGGGGTTTTAATATTAGTAAACAAAAAATTATTTTTAAAAGATGTTTTAAAGAGGTACATAGACAGTAAAATATTAAGATCTGAGAGTCTTAGACTACAGTGATTTTTTTTATAAAAAATTTTATTAATAAGAGTTGGTCATTCGTAAAAGAGAAGCACTTTTTAACATCACCTCCACAGGAATCTAGAAAGTCAGAGACTTGTAATGAGATATGGTCCCTTTTACCTCTGTATAGGTCAGCTTTGATGACTATATACCATATGGGAAATGATTTGGACTCTAATATGATATGCTTAAATGGTCTACGTGTTGATTAAAAATATTTTAATCTTTTAATATTTGCTTTTAGGTCCTTTCTTGTTATGGTAGCTGTTATAGTGAGTGGGTGGGTGAGATTCTGTGGCCTGCGTTGTGCAGGAGGTCAGACTAGATGATCATAATGGTCCCTTCTGACCTTAGAGTCTATGAGTCTATGAGTCTATATCTTAGTCTAGTACCCCTCTCTACTAATACTAGCCTTATTGTAAATGGACATGTGCTTCCAAGCCAGCTGTGTTTGGGTAGACTCTAGTCACTGTTTCTAGCTCTGGGTTCTTAGGGCACACTCCAAGACTCAGATTTCTTGTCTATGCCCTTCCTTGGGATGTGTAACACCATCATCCCACTTCCCTTTACCCTCAAACCAGCATTTGAGACCTCTGGGTCAGTTTTTTATACACCCCTGCCCTCCCAGAGCTCTGCCAAGACAGTGGGCGCTCTGGGATTTAATCCCTTGTGAGAGAACGGGGCAGGAAAGCCAGGAACACAGGCTGACAAAAGGGATTTCTTAATCACCAAGACTTTGCTTCTTAACACACTTGTGACTTACAAATCTATGAAACTAACAACTTCTGAGATGTTCCTCGTCTTCTGTCTGATCTCACCTCTTCTGTGAGTCTGAAGTTTGTCAGCATGTCAGGCCCCTCCCCCCTACTGCATGTCTTGCTTACATGTGGCTATGGTCATCCCCTCCACACAGAGCAGCATTCTAGACTTAAGTAGCATCTCTCTCTCTCTTTGCTCCCCTGCAATCTTCCAACCTCTTGCACTAGTCATGCACAGGGTGCTGCATAGAAAAATCATTGCTCCGTGTGGGTAGGCAAGCAGTTGAAAGACAACTAAAACTGAGGCTCCAGATTGCCATGTTGATGGCTTCTCACAGACAGGCCTTCAACGAGCTATCAAGCACCATTCCTGATCACGGCTGCCATCTGGAATGCAATTCAATATCCTTGCCTTGGGCAAATTTAGACATGTTCAACACATAATACAGGATGGAGTTCATAATTTGATATAGACATATCCCACACTATCACCACAGCTTCTCCACATTTTGTCATAATGTGACATTCATCCATTTACTAGCTTGTACCCATTATTGCTGTTTTAGTAGGTTTTTTGGTCTCTTTAATATTTCTCAGTGTCTTAGGGCACACTCCAAGACTCAGATTTCTTGTCTATGCCCTTCCTTGGGATGTGTAACACCATCATCCCACTTCCCTTAACCCTCAAACCAGCATTTGAGACCTCTGGGTCCGTTTTTTATACACCCCTGCTCTCCCAGAGCTCTGCCAAGACAGAGCTCTATCACTGTCCTAAAGTGTAGTGCCGCTGTTGACTATTCCTAACTTTTAGGATTTTACTGCCTGGTTCTTCACAAATACTGTATCTCATTAGAGTCTAAGATACTACTTTGCAACATCTAGCTAGCACCTAATCTGTCCTTCCTGTGTAGTTTACACCCACAAATTACAGTATTGGTTGGATTAATGACAACCCACCATGTGTCTGAGATGACTAGGTTCTCATCTTTTGCCAGGAATTATGAGACACAATGTTTATGCCATACTACAAGATCAGCATTCAACAGTCTTAGAGGTGGAAGATTTTCAAAATAGTTCAAATTAACAGAATTTCTCTCAGATGACCTGCATATGAAAAACAAAACCTATGTGTAGCTTTATGTCTCAACCTGTGGTAGGAGGCAAGCAAAATCCTTCAGAAAGTGTGGCTGCTGCTCTGCACCTTTGAAAGAGTGTGGCAAGTGCTCCTCTCATGCTCTGTCAATTCTGCACGCCTATGTCTGCCCACTTTGTCACTGCTCCTGCCTCCTCTTCGACAACTTTGGAGGACACAAGCTGTGCCAGCAGTACTGGAGACCCCAGGTCCTTTAGCTGAGTGAGAACAAGGACCTGATTGATCCCTGGTCCCTGGTGTATGAGCACAAGATGAAGGAGAGGTTCAGTGTGCCCTTTGTACATTTATATGGACCGAGGCACAATCTAAATCAGTACATTGTATTCTCTGCTTTTCTCCCTTTTTTCTCCTTTGTCCTAGGCGCTTACAGTTACTTCTTCACTTTACTTCTGGAAGGGGTTCAAGAAAGCTGCTCCCTGTGGAACCAGTAACAGTGCATTGTCTGACTAGGTGTGTTCTGAGAGCAATTGTTTCATTTATAATTAATTTAATATCTACCAGATGATAGATGGCTGTCAAAAGCCCATTCATAAGGATGTGTCTTACCTATATATTATTGCTAACATGCTAATAAGGGGTATGTGTGTACACACACAACCGTATTAGCATAATCTTATTAACCATAACAACATTAGCATAATTTATTCATAAGCATAATATTAGCATACCTGATTACCTATAGATATACAGATAATCTTGGGAAATTACTTACTGAAAATTCAAGCATGTTCTGAAAAATATTATCTGTGTGTTTGCTCACGTGATTCTCTTAAGACACACTCATATACTTTAAAACAAAACGGGAGAAGTATTGAATTGCTACTACTACCAAATGTTATAATAATAATAATATAATGGGGGTAAATTGTGCCTGCATGTGCATTTATCTTTCAGAACTTTGTACTCAAGCACAATTTTATGTGTTAGTGTGCTCAAAAACGCGTTCATTTTATTGCATTTCATGAACTTACAAGCTCAATAGTTTAATCATGAGCAACATGGAGCTTTATAAGTCCTTTCTTCGGGGATGTTTATTATAAAAAGGGTAACGGGGGAAAATATTTCTTTCTTTCATTTCTAGATTTCTGGCTAGAAGAGGGACCAGGTCAGTAGCAACTAGACATTGTTTCATTCTGATGGCTATGGGGTCATCTGATGGGTTAGTAGCCAATCTGAAATGTTAATAGTTCAGTTCCTATTAGACAGCTGTAAATGTTACAAACCCATTGTAGCCAATTGTCACTCTTGTTGCAGTTTCATAAAAGAGGCCACAGATTGTGTGGGTGTGGAGAATGAACTAGCATGAGTATGAATCCACTTCTATAAGTTGTTCCTCCAGGCCAAGACAGAGCCATAATTATGGGCAGTTTTGCGAAGCTTGTGCTGTTAATAACATGCTGACCCAGCTAAGTAGATAGAGGACCTAGTATGTATACGCCAACATCTTTAAGAACTGTTGAATTGATGTGATTTTAATTTTAAAAGTTACAATAAAAATTGGTTAAACCCTCACTTTTTTTTCAAGAGTCTAAGTTATATGATGGATTTGAACAGACACCAGAGGGATTTGTGTGGTTTATGTGATTTCCAACTTATTGAACTCAGAATAAGGAACAGGGAACTTGGGACAAGCAACACAAAGCAGCTTAGACAGTGGGCATGAGAGCCAGAGGCAACTGAAGAAAACCTGTACAGACACCTGAGGAGCTCACCATAAAGCCAGATGCTATTGCTAGAAGAATATCCTCCAGAGGCAGACATGCAAATCCTATGATGGCTAACTGAAAAGAAGTAGACAAGGTGAAAAAAAGAAAGATAAGAATGTTCTTGTGTTTATTTCTAAACAGATGACTGCAGTGAAGTCCAACCTGGGTCCCAGATACCATTTGTGGCCCTGGAAGGTGACCATGTTAAAAAGAATACAGTATGTGTATTTGATTGTAATTTGAAAATTTATTCCTTGAGCTGCATCATGCAGTTTAAAAAAAAACAAACAACAGAAGTATTTGAATCAGTTCCCTTGCTAAGAGAGCCGATAGGGAGCTCCATCTCCAATTGCCTCCCACCAGCTCCCCTGAAGCTCCAAAAACTGATGTGAGATGAGAGTTGCAGCTACTCAGCAGTTCCACTGCTCACCTCCTGCTGCATTGCAGAGGACAGGGAAGAGAATAGCTCTAATGGTTCTCTTGTTTGCTCTTCTGCCATGTTCCCAGGAAGTGCAGCTTAGGTGCTTGACTGCCTGAGCTGAGAGGGTCCTCCCCTCTTCATAAGGGAGTTCTTCCCTCACCCTATCCCTCCTCTCCACCTCCCCTGCCCCCAAAACGTTAGTTAGGGGAGAGTGACAATTAAAACTCTTCTGTCTTGTTTTGAAAATCAGTGCTATATTTTCAAAAATAATTGCTAATGGCACAGTACACTCATTAGTTAATTCCCATAATATGCTAAGGTACACATCATCTATATTGAATTATATGTATGTTTAATTTATCCAAGTATTCCTTTACCTGCTCTCTTTCACTAGTTATTTTGACATCTTCCACTGCCTAGTTTTGTTTAAACTTCTGTTCTTTTTACAGGAAGGTGTTTTTTTTTAAATTTGTCCAGTCTCTCAGCAATTGTTGGATGACTAATTTCAGACCACTCTCCATTTATATATGTATCTCCGCACAGCCAAATCGCTTGTTCTTGTCTCAAATACCACCACATCCTCATCTCTGTGACATCCCAAACACACATTGACCCCTACCAATCCATACATCAGTTAAAGTAATCTGATTTTCCCATTAATATGATCATGTGACTCTCCTATATGAATTCTTCTACTGGTACCTCATCCATTAATGGATCGAACTGAAACTACTGGTTACAACCTTCAAACTTCTTATAACGCTGCCTCTCCCTATATATTCTCCCTGGTTGAGCTTCCTGTTGCCCAATGATAGATATATCTGTCTAGAAAAAAAGATATAAACTGCCTCAGGTTTGGATCAGATACCCAAGGAGTATCTTTACCGAGATTTTATCCCTAGTCTGGATAAACAATATGAACAATTGCTTAGACAAAAGAAAAGGTTAGACAGATCTATACTCTTTCATTACAAAGAGAATCTGAATCTCAGTGAAAACATGTCTCTTAAACAAATCTACATCTAATGACAATTTGCAACAGTAATTGTCCTTTTGATAAAAAAACGGTATACTCCTAAATACTAGGTAGAACAATAACTAATAAGTGCCTATCATAAATACAAACACACATACACACACACCCCAGCATAAATGTATAAACAGCCATCAGTGATCACTCAATTGTTGGAGACAAAAAAGAATGTGAGCTTGAAGAGAAGTCCAGAGTTAACAATGAGCCACAAATAATATTTGGAAGGCTAAGTCTAATATAATTTGTTGCTACAGGGAAGTGGAGTGCTGTAGCACTTTAGCAGTAAATTATCGTCTCTGGAGAATTGTGTGTTACTGCCTATGAACTTTTTCCTCAGCTTTGATTAGAAATATGCTTCTGCCACTAACTGCATTTTTTTTTTGCTAACAAGTTGGTGCCCCCCGTATGTAAAGAATGTTCAGAGGCTTATTCATTGGATATAAACCACTGAGCCTTGCAGTATAGCTTTACTGCAGAGAGAAATATATGCATGAATCAACTCTGCTACTATATGTATTGACTTAACCAGCCTACAAATGATAGATCATTTTGTCAAGTAGTGCAGTTAGTTTTGCATTATAAATGGGTTAATAATAAATTTAAAAACATTCTGTTTATGAAGTTTCCAGGCAGCATTTTATTCTTTACATATGATAGGTGCTAATTAACTGGCCCTCTACTTTTTTTCTTTGTTGTTAAAACTGTACAAATAGCAATCATATCTATGCCTTGACACATTCATCACTGAGTTGTTTAGCATAGCCAATATTTTTGCATGGTGTATGATCTTTTTCAGTCTATTAACTACGATTTTTCCAAATGAAATATAAAATTATATACACTGTGGTGTCCTGGTGAGGGCAGCAAAACATTCAACATACATCCTTTTAATATGAAATATGCCGTTCTATGCAAACTTGTATTTTAAATTACAAATAACCAGAAAATATACTTTCTTGGTCTAGGAAAAGATGTAAAGAACTGCATTTTCTCTATTTTATCAATCACGGATAGATTTTTTTAATATATATAGATGTCTGTGTCCTCTGAAACTCTTCTTTCATCCTTGTGTCCTAAATTAGAACTGGGCTCACATTCATTGTCAAAATGCAGGAGATTCAACCTGCAACATTCAGATAAAAATAGGTGTTTAAATTGGAGGTCATCTACTTTACTAAGCTCAAAGGAAGAGGAGGGGAGGGAAGCAACCAGGAAATATTATATACAATGTGATTTGCAGCTAAGAAATAAAACAATTTAATTAGGCTCTGCTGCCTCCCACGAAAGTTCTTTAAATGAGGTTTTGGTGATCTAAGCCTAATGTTAAGTCAAGTTCTTGAAAAATAGTTCTGATTGGCTGGCACTCTCGGAAAAAGCTTCAAAAAGGCAATAGGTAAAGAGACGGTAAATGATAAAACTGAATAATTTAAAACAACTAAATGGGTGTAATTAATAGGGACTGATGAAACTGAAGAAGTTTGGGATCTACGGTTGATCACAAAGTTCAGCAAACTCAGTCCTGAACCACTCCTTCTGCTTGCATGCTGGTGTTGACCTGCTAAATCAAAGAGTTCCTAATGATCTGTTGCTGTCCCATGCAGCTGGACAACTTTTCGACAAGCTCTTGGATCTCACTCTGGGTGTGTTTCCCCCCCCCCCGCTAATTGACTTACTCTGAGCTGGAGATGGGATCTTGAAGCATACCAATCTTTTTAGATTTCTCCTTCCCAATCTACTGATTCCTCTCCACCCAGTACTCTGGGAACAAAGTGTCCTGGAGCCACTTCATCCCATATGACATGATCTCTGGATAACGCTGAAATGTAAAATCTAAAAGATTAAATTTTTATTTACTGAAGTGACTTCTCCTTACCATCTTACCCTAGCCCACACCTAATCTGTGGATTCTGTTGATCGGAATAGAATATAATTGGTTCTGACAGGGGCATGATTTGGTGAACCTAACCATAACTGTCAAACTATGTCACAAGACCCAAAATGAGGGAGACACAAAATATTTGTCATGCAGGAAACTTAAAATGCTGCAGGATTGCTTCCTTTAGTGTAAATAAGTCTTTCAACAACCTCAATTTCATGAATCTTTATTTCTAATGTGAATCATTTTCCACACTATAAGAGAGGACACCACATTTGCATAGGATGTAAGTTACTGTGGGAGTAAAATGATTGATGTCCCTTGATATGCCCAGCCACTGTAAACAGCCTTTAACTTTTGTTTATGTGTGGCTGATATTTGTTTCTTGTTCATCTCACTTACTCTGTGATACCAGACTCTGAAATGCACTTGAGGGGAAAAGTGTTTATTTTAATGTGTTTTTTGTCAAGTGTCAAAATAATGTTATGTTTCATGCTGAGCTATGAACAGAGATGATATTTGGGTTTTGTAGAGGAAACCCAAGCTGTAATTATTGTTATATACATTTGTTAGTTTTAGGTTTGAAACTGCTTCAGAGCTTACGGGCTTGTCTACACTGCTCCTCAATTCAGACAATAGGGGTAAGACCAAAGTGCTACACTGCAACTCCCCCATGTGGACACTGAGGGAGTTAACTAAAAGGTTCCTCGTTTCCATTAATGTAATCCTGTCTGAAAAGAACTATGTTAACGTGAATTAGGAGCCTTTTAGTTTGCACCCATAGAGTTCACATGGGGGAGATAGAGCACAGCACTTTAGCGCACATTGCTATTCACACCACAGTAGTACAAACTGCAGGGCAGTGTATACAATTCCTAATTGTTGTTACTTGCACTGCATTGCTGTTTTGTAGGTATTGGGAGGAAAAGTTAAGAAACATGTGAAAACTCTGTACAAACTGTGGGTGCAGACCTGCAGGTGCTGAATGCCTCTTGAAATGTCCTGGGTGCCTTCAACTCCAATTGAAATTAGAGGGAGAAGGCATTCAGAACCTTCCAAGATCAATCCGTAAGTGCTCTGTCTTGTTCCTATTAAAGTCAATGGCAAAACTATAAATGACCTCAATAGTAACAGGATTAGAAAACTGATCAATGTTGGCAACTTGATTTCCAAATCTACTATTGTTGTTTGATTGTATTGTGACAGTAGTGCCTAGAAGCCTTGATGAGGTCAGAGCCCCATTATATTCGATGTTACATAGATTTATAGTAATGGACTGTCCTCATCCCAAAAAGAACTGATGCTATAAAAGATATTAAAATATCAATATTAATAGTACTTTGGATCTGTAGAATTACTGTGTGCTTTGTAAAATATGACACTGATCTAGTTTGACAGTTCAATACTTGACATGAAGAAATCTTGTTTTTAAAAATTATTGTGCAAGACTATCTATTGATCTATTAAAATAAGTATCAGCTAAAACACTGTAGATTAGCTGATTCAAGAAGCCCATCATATTGAAGGGAGTATAATTTTTATGGCCATTACAGATTTCAGGGAAACTAGAAAATGAGCGTTTGCCACAAAAACCATAAATTCCAGTGAAAATCATGAAACTCAGACATTCTACCAGTTAATTGATTATAGCAATGAGCAGAAAAAGACTTGAGAAGAATACAAGAAATTATAGATCTTTCCCTCCCTCACTGAGTCACGAGCCCTGTTGTGCACCCACCATGGAGAGTGTGGGGTGCAAGGACTCAGTCCCTTTCTCCCTCCTATGCTGGAGAAAGAGAGGTCCCTTCTGGGCTGCTACTTTCCATCACACACAGATGGGAAGGGAATGAGTTGGTAGGTAGGATTGGGGAAGGGCCTGTGCACCAGAGCCACTGCAGAGGGGGAAAGTAAGCTGTGTCAGCAACTATATTCCTTGGGAAGTCCAGTAATGTGCTGCCCCTTACTTGGATGTAACATTATGTTTCAGTCCAGCCCAGAGGAATGAGAGTACAAGGAGGCAGAAGGTGATCTGCTCTTTAACGCCTTACAGGCATAGCCTGCAGGCCAGGGAGAGCAATGGTGGGAAGGAGGAATGAAACACAGGTACTGAGAAGAATGGACAACCAATTCTTCCAATGAAAACAGTGCTGCTTGCTTGTGAGAAGAGCTGTTGGCCATTTAACTTTGATCCTCTGTTTTCTTTTCTCTCCTCCCCTTGTTGGTGTCAATGGGCAAGTCTGCCAAATAGACTTCTCTTTTCTGCTGTCTGAGGGGAATTAAACCATTAATAAATGTGGGAGAACAATAAAAAATATCCAGGAACTTAGAAGAAATTAGATTAACTCTTCATCCAACCCCATGGGGGATGGTGGCAGGGAAGTACTGTTAAAATAAGACTCTAGCAGCCTAAAAGGGGATGGAAATCATTCAGGCAGCAACTGAAATGCTACTAGACCTTTGTAAGACATTGTTTGGGTGAAGGCAACCATTAAAATATATTCATAAAATATAATGTGGCTTTATGAAATTTTGTCATTTTGTTTCATGAAAAAAATATTGCCTTCTGAATCATACCATATATTGAATAAACATCTGGAATTAACCTTGCTGTTGGGATTTTAAGTCTCACCTTTTCTGACCTTTTATGATTTTTAACTTGCAACCTTAATGTCGTATTACCTTAGATTCCGCCTCCCTCCCCTGACAGAGTATAATAGANGAACAGATAAAAGATAGTTTTCTTATAGACTATTTCTTCCTTTTTGTTAGATAAAAGAGGTATGGTGAATTTGTGGGCAAATGCAACAGACTAAATTTTCAAGGAAAGCTCACACAAGCTTGCTTGGCTTGCTCTTATATGAAAGCTGGAAATTTTATGTGGAACATCTTTAGTGCTGCACTGATATGTCAATACTGCATATGACCCACTGGGGCTCTAGTATGGAATGGTACCAAATAAGATACAAAGACACTGATACACAGAAGAAAGAGACTTTCTTAGTATCCTAAGAATCATGTGTGTTGATATTTATTTTCTTGTCTGCACTGTGCGAGAATTTCCTTACAAAACAGTTTGGACTGGAGAACTTCAATCGTTCTCTTCTTCGTACTGGGATTTGTGACCGCTATGTGAAATGATAATATTCACAAATCATAACACTGAAAATGAGGGAGAATAGTGGTTTCCCATTTCAAATCTTTCCACAAGTGAACTCCTAAATAAACTAAGCTAGCTCCAGGAGAACTTTGGGCTTGTTGCAGAAATGAATGGGTGAGGTTATGTGGCTCGTATTGTACAGCAGGTCAGACAAGGTGACCACAATGGTTCCTTCTGGCCTTAAAAGCTATGAAACTCTATGTCACCATAAGAAAATGACAACACAGTTATGGACTAAATAGATGGAGAACTATTATTAAAATAAATTCCACATCTTTTTTCCAGCTTCATCAGGTTGTAAGTTATCTATATTTAGGTGCTCATTAGTATCCGTTGGGATCTGAACACTTCTCTGCCTCGTTTGATTAAGCTCTGCTTGTTTTCTACCTACACTCTTTCTAATTATTTTTTAATCAAAAATCCCCAGCTTAATTTTGATGGGACTGCATAGTTTACTGCATAGTTTACACTTCAGTACCTAGCTAATAATAAGGAATGTCTTTCTTTCTCACTCTGCCCTTCCCCTTTGTTTCAGCAAATGAATGCATGTATTACAACATTGCCTGCAAATATTACACGACTATGCTGAAAGATACTTTCATTCTTAAATCTGAATTCCATAGGTTAAATTACTTCTCCTTAAACGTACTGTTTCCTTAACATTTTTCTATTTACATTAGTGTACCCTTAGGAGTGTTTGTGTATGTGACATAGAAGGTGCTTATATGAAAAAAAGTACAATATACATGGAAGGATAGATATTTAATTACTAATTTCAGCAAAGAATATGTTTGGACTAAATAATTTGAAAACCCCGGTAGCTGATCATGCACAAAGCTTCCCCAATGTGGAAAACTGACATTTTGATTTTTACAAAATCAAAAGAGAATAGGACTAGGTTTCTATCCACAAGAAATAGATATAAGCATGGATGCTCTTATGTTTCCTAGCAACACAGGGCCCAATCTGTACTTTTTAAATTTCTCAAGGCTTACTATAATGCACAGAAAAAATGCTGTATGTTGTAAATCCTCAACCTATGCTGCAGCAGGTCCTAAAACAAAAGGCAAATGTACATTTGTAAATTCAGTTCTGGGAGGGATTTGGAAGGCTGTGGAAAGGCTTCTCAGCTAATTTCCCTGCACATGGTTTGTGTGACAAACTCACAATATACTGCAATATTCTGGATAAAATTGATGGAATTAAGACAAACTTTACTGAATTAGGATTAATACTTTTGGGGTCCATTGTATTACAAATGCAATTGTGTGTATGTGTTATTGTGGCATTCAATGTACTTCTCCAATAAGGGAGCATATTAATTTAATTCATCCCTTTGAAGACACCCCCTGGAAAGGTTGGTATATACTAGTTCAAACTGGATTCTCCAGGAATCAACAGCCAAAGAAAGGATTTTTGGATAGATAGCCTGGTTTTAAAACTAGCTCAGGGCCTTCTTCCTGATCCAGCAAGTGAGCAGGACTCCTGGTCCAAAAAAAGGCCCCAATCCTTAGGAAGGGTTAGAAGGACTGTACCTACTGCAAGCTAAGACTGCATGCTTGTTCTGAGCTGAAGTCTTGATGAACTTGAAACTATAAGGAAAACACCTTGGGTGGGGTTTTGAAGGACTGCTCCTGCCAGAGCCTGTGTTAAGGTTGGGGTGAGCTCTTGTAAACTTATTAGCATGCAGGTAGGTTCTTTTATTGTTTTAATATGTTTTCTCTAAATTGCTATTATCTTAAGAATAAAATAGACTTGCATTGGAAATGCTGTGTGGGACCTTATAACTGTTAGCAATTACTCTGCTGGTCTCTGAAGAAAAGGCAAGAGAAGCCTTCTAAGGCAACCTGTCTTTTGTTGTGAATAACACAGTGAAGGCAGGGAACTATTCAGCCTGGAAATACCCTGGTCAGAAGCGAGTGAGACAGGTTTCTACACAAGAAAGGCAATGGCTGGGTGTTTGAGAGTCGGTGCCCTTACTGGACCACTCTGGGGAAATACAGGTGCAGTTGACCTGGACTGTGACAACTTGCACCAGTCATTATTTATAATTATTATTTTATAGCACTCACAATATGGTAGGTATTTTACAGAACAAAATGAGCCAGACCTGAGCCCTGAGGAATTTATAACCTAAGGCCGCTATCCTACAAACACTTAGGCATGTGTCTAGTTTAAGCACATTTGAGTACTCTCATAAGTAAAGTTACTCGTGTGCAAATATTTGCAGAATCAAGGCCTAAATTTAGACATGATTCAGTGTGTTGAGAGTATTAAACAAAGATTAACCTGCAGTGAGACAAGGATTATAACCATTAAGATCAGATATTTACTCCTGCTATGTGCATATCCAGACCTGCGGCTGGCAGCAGCAGAGGTGCTGGAAGTAGGGGTGCAACGGGGGGGTGGGGGAGGAGGAGGCGTGCTCCTGCACCCCTTGGCTTGAAGTGGTTTCCATTATCTACCGGGTTTACAGTTTGGTTCAATGGCTCTCAGCACCCCCACTATAAAAAATGTTCCAGCACCCCTGGGTGGCAGTGACAGGATGGCACATGTACAGATGTGTTTTCCTTCTTGTATGTATTAGTCTTTATTTGTAGTTATTACATCTGGAAAGAGGTCATGAAATGATAAGCAGGGACACTGCACAACAGCTACAATCCTAAACCCTTTCAAATAAACCTATTCTGCTGGGTTGAATTGGATTAGGTTGCCAAGCGTGCAGCTGCAGAAAACTCCAGATCTGATGTGTAGAGTTCCACATCAGGATGAGTGGAACTCTGGGTGAGTTTGTTTTTAAAGATGAAAGGGAGTGAGGGGTCAAGATACTGATGATGGCTTTGCAGGTGTCCCAGGGATGGCTGACATTGACCCAGATATCTCCCTTTTGCTTTACAAACTAGAAGACTCACTGATTAGTTAGACTCCTGGTTTTAACGGTAGACTTTGGTGGCAACTAGCTTTTCCAGTTACTGAGAAAGTACATGTAGGCCCTGATCCAGCACCCACTGAAGTCAATTGGAGTCATTACATCAGTGGATGTCAGATTAGGACCTTACTCCTGCTATTAAGCAGAGTAATCCACTGGCCCAAGATCACTGCTATTCAGGCACTGTGTTGTATGGTATGCTGAATTGGTGGTCTTTCTTAGCTCCAGACAAACCCTGTGTTCATCAGTGCAGGATTTAGCAGTAGTCTGCTCCCACTTGCTCACCAGAAGTGCTACACAATTGTCCTTCTCCTGGAGATATAAAAGTAGCCTTGCATATCCTAGGACAAGATTGGATTAAAAAAT